>CM065804.1:32318500-32786000 GCA_033398695.1 Orobanche coerulescens
TATTGTGTATTTAATCTGTACTTTGGATATCGCCTGGTGGATCCCAGTGTGGGGTCCACGGCACTGTAATGGCCGCCTTATCGGGGTGTTACAGAAGATGGTATCGGAGAGAATTTTTTTTTTTTTTTTTTGCTAGAGGTCGTTTCCTTTCTTTTTGAGTCTTTGTGTATTGAACTAGTATCAAGAGACCTTGGTATCACGTGTGACCCGTGCGAGCGCCTGATCCTACGAGCCAAATGCGGTACGTACTTTATGAACCATGAATAAATTATTGACATGATATTGATCTCTGAATAGATCTCCTTGTTGATCTCGGCATTTTAAGGGTTTGTGGCAGGAATTATCTGGTTGATGATTCAAATAAAATTCTGGATTGATTATATGATTAAAATCATTCGACTCAAACGTCGATATGATATTTTGTGTGACTCTCGTAGTGATGATAACGCATTATTCTGTTGTTTTCTCGAATATGTAATTTCTTACTACCATTAACTTAGCGTGAATTGATTGGTATCATGAACTATACTTATGATTATCATTACAAATTGATTCTTTCAATGGAAAGAAATTTGAGAGGCCGTGGCGAGAGGGACGAGGCCGCGGAAGGGCCGAATCCGTCGCGAGCCAACGACGTGCGAACGCAGAGCATAGTTCCGCAGCGGTGATTCGCCTTCTAGGGACCAATCGCACCACAATGGACGCGAGGATGCTCGTGTCGATCCTTACGTAATGCAGGCATGATGGCTCGAGATGACCCAAATGGGTGATTAATGAAACAATGCAGAAGGCTCACACGACCAGCATCAGGGGCGACCTCCTGTACATGGCGGGCCGGTAAATCGGATCATCAGTGACATCTCGCGCCAACGACCCCCGATTTTTGAAGATCCTCTGAGCCGGTCGATATCGTGCATTGGATCGAACACTTCGATAAGTTGTTCGATATGGTAGACTGTCCAGTAGAGAATCGCGTCTCCGTAGCAGCTTGCTACTTGGGCAAGGGTGCCCACACTTGGTGGCTTTCGGTGAGGCCAGCTGATGGCGTATGTACTTGGGAAGAATTTAAAAATCTCATGCTAGATCGTTACTATCCAGGTCCTCTCCGCGAGGCCAAATTATCAGAATTGCTGAATCCGGAACCGTCCGAAGATGATGACGTACTATCTATCGCCGAGAAATTCCGGGCACTTCTCCCTTTTGCCGCGACGATTGTCCACACAGAAGCTGATAAGATCAAATACTTTCTCAAAAGGCTTAAACCCCGAATGAGAATGCATCTGTTGAACCATCATTGTGTGACCCTACCGGAGTTCATCGAGAAAGCTCTGGAGTATGAATTGACCGTGAAGGAAATTTCCAAGAAGCAACCGCAGTCTAACAACAAGAAATTCAGGAACCGTAAGTCGAGGCAAAGAACCGGGAACATTCAAGAGACCCCAACCGGTGCGAATCCTTCGAGCGGCGGCTACGGCATCGAAGCCAACCGGATCGCAACCTCGAGCGGTCAGCCTATCCGTTGTGTGCTATAATTGTGGAGACCCGGGGCACATCAATTCGAAATGTCCTAGGCCAGCCGTGTCATGCCATACTTGTGGGAAGAACGGACATCGTGCTCGTTATTGTAGGAGTGGACCAGGACGTATTCCCGCAGCACCTCATGCTCCAGTACAATCTTCAGTTCAGGACCGTGTACCTCTATCCGCTTCTTATCAGACTACCGGGGCAAACAAAGGGATGGGACGTGGAAATCAAGCAGGTACATCTGGTGCAGGGGCTGCAAAACCTAGAGTTTACGAAATGAAGAGGGCCGAAGATCCCGAAGCCAGCATGATTGCAGGTACTCTCGAGATCCAATCTCAGCCTGTCTGTGTTCTTTTTTATACTGGTGCTTCACACTCCTTTTTATCTACTTCTTGTTTGATTCGTTTGCAATTAGAGCATGTTATCAATTGTGAACCTTATATAATTGGTCTACCCGATGGTAGAAGAATTGTTGGGAATCGTGAAGTTCAGGACTGCTCGATTCGAATGAACGACCGTGAGTGGTTGTCAAACTTAATTGTGGTCGATTTACCTAAAGATGATATGATCTTGGGTATCGATTGGATGGACCGTCATGATGCCATAATTAGTGTCCGCAAGCGAACAGTAACCGTCACATCTGACGATGGTATTGAGTGTACCTTCCACGGTGATAATCCCAGCCGTTCCGGGAGAGTCATCAGCGCTATGAAAACGGTGAAACTACTTAATCAAGGATGCATTGGCTATTGGTGTTACATGACCAAGACAATGGATCGACCAGTTGAATTGATCGATATTCCGGTAGTCCGAGACTACCCAGACGTATTCCCAGATGAATTGCCAGGCTTACCTCCGCATCGTGATGTAGAGTTCAATATTGAGCTAGAGCCTGGTACGTCCCCGCTCTCAAAAGCACCGTATCGCATGGCTCCGACTGAGATGCAGGAGCTGAAGAGCCAACTTGAGGATTTGACCGAGAAGGGCTACATTAGACCTAGTGCGTCCCATTGGGGAGCACCAGTGCTATTTGTACGGAAGAAGGACGGATCTTTACGTCTGTGTATTGATTATTGTGAGTTGAACAGGGTAACCATTAAGAACAAGTACCCATTGCCGCGTATTGATGATTTATTGGATCAGCTTCAAGGGGCTGCTGTGTTTTCTAAGATCGACCTGAGGTCTGGTTACCATCAGTTGAGGATTCGTGAGTCTGATATTTCGAAGACCGCTTTTCGTACTCGCTATGGGCATTATGAGTTCGTAGTGATGCCTTTTGGACTGACGAATGCACCGGCAGTATTTATGGAGCTGATGAATCGAGTGTTTATTAATTATCTGGATCGCTTTGTAGTCGTTTTTATTGACGATATTCTGATCTATTCTCGTGACCATGAAGAGCACGAGCGTCATCTCCATCTAGTTCTCGAGGCGTTAAGGCGAGAGCAGCTTTATGGAAAATTTTCTAAATGTGAGTTCTGGATAAATGAAGTTATCTTTCTCGGGCATGTGATATCAGTTGATGGGGTGCGAGTAGACCCGCAGAAGACAGAAGCTATCCGAGACTGGTTACCACCAAAGAGCGTTAAGGAAGTACGCAGTTTCTTGGGACTAGCAGGTTATTACCGACGGTTCGTGGAGGGTTTTTCCAAGATTTCCCAACCAATGACTAATTTGTTGAGGAAGGATAAGAAATATTTATGGTCAGAGGCTTGTCAGCAGAGCTTTGATGAACTTAAGAGTCGGTTGATTTCGGCACCTATTTTAGTCCTACCGAAAGGAACGGAAGGGTTTGTAGTGTATAATGATGCATCTAAACAGGGCCTTGGGTGTGTACTAATGCAAAACGGGAAGGTGATCTCCTATGCATCGAGACAGCTACGACCTTACGAGGTCAACTACCCCACCCATGATTTAGAACTCGCAGCCGTGGTGTTTGCTTTAAAAATCTGGCGTCATTATCTGTATGGAGTAACCTGTCAGATTTTCACTGATCACAAGAGCCTGAAATACATTTTTACTCAGAAGGAGTTAAACATGAGGCAGAGAAGGTGGCTAGAACTCATCAAAGACTATGATATCGAGATCCTTTATCATCCGGGCAAAGCAAATGTAGTTGCTGACGCTTTGAGCCGTAAGACAGTGCAGGAGCAGATGCTGAGCCGTTTGACAGCACAGAGAGAGTTGCAATTGGACCTTATGAGGCCAGAAATTGAAGTTTGGTTACAGCGTATCCAGAGACAACTTTGCACCCTTGAGATTTCTTCATCTCTTGATGATATGATCAGATCGAGGCAAGTTACGGACCCATTCTTATCTCGAGTCCGGGATGAGGTAACCCAAGGGAAAGCCCCTGGATTCGTGATCCACGAGGATGTATTGATACGATTTAGAAATCGAGTTTGTGTACCCGCTGACATAGAGTTGAGGAACTCTATCATGAGAGAAGCCCATGCTACCCCGTACTCTATTCACCCGGGATCTAGCAAGATGTATAAGGATTTGAAGCAGAATTATTGGTGGGGAAATATGAAACGTGAGGTTACCGAATTTGTTTCGAGATGTTTAACATCGTGAGTTAAGATTGAGCACCAATGACCGCGAGAATCTTTGAAACCGCTCCCGATTCCCGAGTGGAAATGGGAGGACATATCAATGGATTTTATTACTAGATTGCCGACGAGTCGTCGAGGAATGAATACGATTTGGGTGATTGTTGACCGTCTGACCAAATCAGCCCACTTCTTGGAGATTAAGGATGTGTGGGGTCCCGAGAGATTGGCCCAGCTGTTTATTTAGAAAATTGTGAGATTACACGGTACCCCCAAGAGTATTGTATCAGACCGTGACGGGCGATTCGTGTCACACTTCTGGAAGGCAGTTCATCGTGCGATGGGCACGCAGTTGAATTTCAGTACGGATTTTCATCCACAGACCGATGGTCAGTCTGAGAGAACCATCCAGACTCTAGAGGACATGTTGAGAGCATGCGCACTTGATTGGAAGGACGATTGGGAAGCCTAGCTGCCTTTGGTGGAATTCACTTATAATAATAGTTGGCACGCTTCGATTCAGATGGCACCGTATGAGGCATTATATGGCCGTCGCTGTAGGTCCCCTTTGTGTTGGGACGAACTATTAGAATCTCTGGGTACGGAACCCGACATGTTATTAGCAGCTCGAGAGAAGATCACTTTGATTATGAGCCGGTTGTTAACGGCTCAAAGTCGACAGAAGTCTTATGCTGACCACCGTCGACGACCGCTTGAGTTCGAGGTTGGTGACCATGTGTTAATGAAAGTGTCACCTACCCGAGGAGTCTTTCATTTTGGAAAACGAGGCAAGCTGAGTCCGAGGTATATCGGGCCATTCGAGGTTTTGGAACGAGTAGGCGATTTGGCTTATCGCTTGGCTTTACCACCAGCCCTGAGCCGGATCCATAACGTATTCCATGTCTCCCAGCTAAGGAAATACGTTGCTGATCCGAGTCATGTACTTCAGTTCGATGAGATCGACTTAGCGGAGGATCATTCGTATGAGGAGCGCCCCGTACGGATACTTGAGAGAAGGATCAAGAAATTACGGAATAAGACGATTCCCCTACTGAAGGTTCAGTGGTCACGACACGGGGTCGAGGAGGCCACATGGGAGACGGAGCACAGCATTCAAGAGAGGTATCCCGAATTGCTTACCCCTTAGTTTCGAGGGCGAAACCCCTTTTAAGGGGGGGAGTATGTAATATCCGACGGAAATTCTTACTTGCTGTTGTACTATTCGGATAATTTAATACTGTTGTAATCTTGTTGCATTTGTGAAATGAATATTGATGTTGGAATATATCATAATAGACTTGAATAAAATGATCACTCGCATTATGTTTGAATTTTCAGTGTTGTAGAGATAAGTGCATATTGAACTATTAAAAACCTGAGCCTAACGTACGTTAATCGTAAGTCATAGCGTACGCTATTTTGAGGCCTTTACGTACGTAAAGGGGTACCTGTTACGTACGTAACCAGTGCAATCGTATCCGATCTCAACTTTCGGCGTGTGGGGCCGGGTGGGATTCGAATATCTGATCTTTGGAGCCAACCTAGTTGACCCACATTACGTACGTAATGCTTCTAGCGGTAACGTACGTAATGAAGTTCGTATTTCAGTCCAGTAACCTCTGAACTTAGCTTACGTACGTAACACTTGTTGTGTAGCGTACGTAGCATTTATCTTTATTATAAAAAGACAACTTGTGTCTTTCATTTTGCACGTCCAAACTCCGATTTCCACCCATATAATCATCCCCCTTCATCCCTAGAGCAAGTTTACCTTCTTCCAACTTGTGTTGGAGTTTTATATTTTGATTTTGGAGCTTGTTGATTGGAACTTGGAGACATTCTTGAAGCTTATATTGTGTTCTTGTGGTTTGGTGTGTTGTTCTTCATTTCTGAAGGTATGTTCTACGATTTAACCCTATAATCTCGAATTTATTATGATAGTGATTAAGTATATTTCACCTAGTGATGAATTAATCAAAATAAACATGTTGTAGTTAAGCTTTCAACAACCTAATGAAGAACATGATGATTAGAGGGTTTGTAATGGTGTGTTCTTGGTGTTTTAATATGGTAATGATCATGTTTAGTTTAACCACACTCTCCTTGCTAGACTTATAACACCAATGGTATAATAATAATCCTTGTTCCATTGTAATGTAAATGACTTATTGGAATAATTACCATAAATGTTTTAAGAAACCTTGTTGATCATTAGAAGAATGAAGAAATCTTCTTGAACCTAGGCTAAGTGAATTCAGAGGTGTGTTGTTTGAATCCCCAAGTCAGTTGGAAGAGTATAAGAGTGGTGCTAAACTTGAGATAATCTTCATAACCATGATATGGATTTACAACTAATTAACTCCACATAAGTAATTGTATGTAGTGCAGATTTTACTTTTAATCATTTGAGATGTTCTTGATAAGATTAAAGGATAAGAGATTATTGTTTAAAACATTATGGAATGATTCTTAATCCAACAAACATTTGGTATCATCTTGTAATCAATTGTGAGAATTGAATGGTATGAATAAGGTTCTTGAAGTAACACTTCAGAAGTTAAACTACTCAATCGGGAATTAAGATGTCATCTCGTGAAAATTCGGTGTAGATGATCATATCAACGTATTAATTAGCAAAATATACTTCATTCAAGGTTGATTGTTCGAGTACACAATATTAGTTGAGGACCGTTCGTTCGTTCCGACAAGAAGAGGACTATTCCCGTCTCCGTATTGAGGCAAGTTATCTTGCTTGGTTATAATGATGTGTGGATTCTTATGATGATTATGCATTTCGTGTATATGAAACACTTATAAACTTGTGCCTTGTGATTTGAGGTTGTTCTTAATGATATCCCGTTTTCATCATGGGATTGTATTCCCAAGTTCGTCACTTTTGGACCCTTGATATTGTTGATCTTGTTGTCATCTCGGTGAGTCCTCGATCCTTATTCGGATTTTGTGAATTCTTGAATTCGTTGTCATGTTGCATCGTGACATATCCGGAGTCATATCTACGTTCCGATTGGATATTGTGTAGGATTTTTAGCCGGGCACATATATAGTCATGCGTGAATATTTTTCCGTGAAAAATTTGTGCACACGAGACGTAGTTCGTTGAGGCTAATTAGGTACATTGTCCCACGTATATCCTGGATTCCGTATACGGGGTGGACATGTGCACTGACACATATTCGGATCGGGCGTACTGTGATGTCCCTCTTGAGCCGTACTATCTTAGTCGCTCACAATCCATTTTTATACTTGGATGTGTTCGACGTTTTGTGACTGAACGTTCATACGCCCGAGGGGTATGTTCGTTAGTGTAACACCCCCAATCCGCTCAGGGATATTACACGCCGTAGAACCTTTCCTCAAGGATCTACCAGGCTGGTAACGACATTTAACATCTCGACAATGCCTTCGAGGCTACAATGACTCAGTAGACCGATTTGGTCTTTCCACAAATACATACAACTCAAATACAACTCATGCCCACGCAGGGGACAAAATACAACTACACCCGTGCATAACGGAACAATACAATGTGGAAAATAAAGTACAATCGAACCAACACACGATGTACGGTTCCTCATGTGATTAGTATCGATCATCTTTCATCATCCTTCGTGCCGACCACGTGTTATGCTCCAAAACACGAATGCAAAACAGACATCCACCCCGAATACTCGGGGTTAGCAAACTCCACCGTTTTGCTAGTGCAAATACAAAGTGCAAATACGAGCCATACAATTCACATTCCACGAATAACAATAACCGAGGATCCTCAAAGATCCAAACGAAACGAAAAGTACTTCCCGAGGCAAGGGTTTGAGAAAACATTTCAAAACGAAATATCATAAATCAATGGAAGTAATTTATAACACGATTTAGAATGCCATCGAGAGTTTTAATAGAAAACAATTTAGGATTATCAAATCCTACTTTTCGAAAACCAAAAGACAAAAGGGGTCACCGCCCCAAAGGTTTACTTTCTGAAAAATGACATTAACCAACCGTTGGGATTTTAGCCCCAAATCCGTAAAACGACTTTTACAAAACCATTGGGATTTTAGCCCCAAATCTCATCAACTCACAAGACACAAGAACGACCGGGAGGTTCGTATCCCAACATCAAAATCCACAAATAAAGGATTTTAACCTAACAACATAATACTCCATTGCCATCCTAGACAAGTATGCCAATCGAACTCTTACCTCTTACACACTTAGTCAATTCATTAAATCATGAAAAACGTTCGAAAGCACTCATTTCCGGAAATGAACAGTCTACATTTAGCCTCTAGAACTTTGAGGCATCATACTTTATAGATCGATGCATCATAGGGACCATACCGAGTTGGCTACAATTACAAGATAAACAAAACGACGCACACGCTAAGCCGTGAGAACAGGGCGGCGGATACATTCTCACTCGAGGCCTTGCAAGGACCCTAACGAGTTGGCTAGCGGTACGAAACTCGTGAAATCCAGGGCGGCAGCATAGATTTCCCTCCTTGACCCCGTCGGGCCAACACAAGGTGAGTAAATTACACACAATACACGTTACTCATGCAATACTAGCATGCTAAGAATGTAAGTTCATTAAGAATACCCACTAGAGATGGCCATTAACTCGACACCATTACCAAACTCTTCAAAAATACAATAACAAGCTTAAATACGGAATACACGATTCCATAACTTTAAACAAGAGGAGTATCCTCATAAAATCCTTCAACGTTCAAAATAATCGAATCATAATCAATTCTCAAAACACCATTCACAAAACACACGCGTTTTGAAAGAAAGCCTTTAACGAGGCCAAACCGAAATCTTTTGAAACTTCATTTCAAACAACCAAACAAACACATTAAGACGACCACCGATCATCATATACATAAAACGAGAAAAGTATGGGCAAGGTACTTGCCTCGATACCACGAGCACGGATACGGCTCAACCGGGAAGCTTCGGAACGCCCGATGCTAACGAAAAGGAATACGACAACGAACGGAACGGAAGAATCAAGCACGACCGCGAGGAATCGACGAAAATGAACCTAACGATTCGAATAGCACAATCACAACCACTTCTAAACGATTACGGAAAAGGAATACACCCGGAAACCCGCCTACGATTCATGTATATTCATACAAAAATAACAACGAGGGCGGACCACAACCAAACCCTCTCGATTCCATAAAAATCCACAAAATATCCATGAATCCGTAGGAAAACTAAAGATACTAACAATATCAATCGTATACACCATGAATCCACCAACGAAACGGAACGAATCGGAAGAAAAACCCAAAACCCCCAAATTGATCGAAATAGGGTTTTAGAGCATTACCTTGGAAGATTCGAGTACTAAGATCCGTAGAACGCGCGTTAGATTGATTATCCGAGCCTCACAACCGAAAAGAAATGATGAAAATCGACCCCCGGATGAAGAACTCTCTCCCTCTCTAACTCTCTCTCTCGCGACTCGGTGGAAAAAATGGGAAAGAATGAGCTGTTCACGCTCAAAACCACATTTATAGTGCAACACAGCAGAACCTATCGGCCGGCCTATCGGCCGATAGGCCCAACCGATACCCTATACAAAATGCCGGCAGTAGAGTCTATCGGCCCCCCTATCGGCCGAAAGGCTCCTGGACGGTGCCCGACAGCTGACAGTCTTCCACTAAAACGACCATAACTCTCTCGTCCGGACTCCGATTGACTCACCGTTTGAACCATTGGAAAGCTAACTCGATGTTCTATAATATTGCAAAGATTTATAATTTTTGGAGTTACCAAAAATTAATGATGATCTAACAAAGACGAACTCATACTTAGAAAAGTCGTTTAGTAATCCCAATTCAACAAAAGCGACACCGAAACCCGAACACGAATACGAACCGAAGATACGGTTACGAAGTACTCACAAAGACGAATCTAAGAGCTAGTAGAACACACAATTCCGACCACCCGAAGGCTCGAGATTCGACAACGGAAGGTAATTACCCCAAACTTTGGGAAATTACGAAAATGGCCCAAATGCCCGAAAATCACCATACGTGATCGAATAACCAAACCGAAGTTCACAACACGTCTAACAAAGTTAAACGGACTTGCGGGAAACTCGAAACAATTTAGCTTCGAGATTCGCAAGAATCGAACTCAAGTGCGGAAAAGTCGCTAAAAAGCACGAACTCAACGAAACGACACCGAAACGAACTCGGATGTCAAAAAGTGTAGAATTAATCATTCTCGGAATGACGAAGCGGTCATGAGCGAGTCGTCAAAACGGACTCGACCGAAAAAAGAATTAGGAAATCGAAAATTGCGGATATTACATTCTACCCTCCTTAAAAGAAGTTTCGTCCGAAACTTAAAACAAGTAGGGAGAAGAAATATTCCGCCAGGAAAAACTCAACGAGACACACAAGAATGCGTAACTAATGCCCAACGGCGAAATGTTACAAACAACGCAAAGGAATATACGGCGTGTAAACACGCTCCACGGTGACCAACACAACGTCGCCGTTAGGGATATAATAAAACCGACAAGTGACAAGCGTCATCAAACGGATACTATAGTCAAGTCAATTATCCGATAATCACAAAACACAACGAACGAAAATCAATATGATTGACCAACCCAACGGTACATCAATCAAAACGCGAGTCAACCGCTGAACAAACACGGAATCCCATCGCCTAAGGGATGGAAGATCGAAAACGAAACTAATTTCCCGAACTGAAGGGAATTACGAAGGAGTCTGAATGCTCAATAATCACGAAACGAGAACAAAAACCGAACGAACAAACGATCGAGACAACAAAAATCGAAGAATCATGTTCGAATCACGAAGAACAATAAAGTTCGACAATAACTCCCAGGATGATCTGGTGAGAACTACAAGACATGCATTCCCATAAGATCCACAGGAAAGGGAATAGCGATTGAAAAGTCACAACGACAATTATGTTATTCCGAAATGATATCACACTCGTTCGATAAACAAAAACAAGGGGCGGACAATCTCAGAAATGTCAACAAACATAAATGAGCCGACAGAGTCGAAAACATAAGAGTTCCAAATCCGATCCACTTCGAATAAAAGAACTAGTAGAACCAGATGATGTCACTCCCAAACAAGGTTCACAAGAATCGAACTGAACCCGAAAAAGTAACATCGATAACCAGATCGACCCACAACAAGACCACAGCTCGTTCGGACGATGAAATCGAAATACAGAACAAGTTCATAAAGTGCCAACGAACATGAGCGAATCGATAGACTGGAGGAAGAGAAAATACAGAAGTCAAAATAGTACGGGCATTACCCCCGACCTCGTCCACGAAATTCACAAAAACGGGAGCAAGGTAACAAGACATTAAACAATCGACGCATAACGGAACCATCACCGATGCACACGGTCATACCAAACCAAGCTCTAACAACTCGCACATGCGCGACAACGCAGAAATTGCCATGAGGCGACAACATTCAATACCAACACTCCGCCTTTCACAGGGGCTAGCACGACCCATGTGTGGAAAGCGACTCAACGCTCACACCGCCAATTCGATCATACTCGGGAGAAAGTATCAAAATGACAACGCGAACATCATACATTCATACCCAGCCCTCAAACGGGAATGGATAGGTTTTAAAAACGAAAACTTCATTTTGAAAATAATTTGAAGAATACTGGTTGATCTTGAGTATCACCTTTCAAAAAGTACAAACGTGAAACATCATTATCGAGACTTTGGAGAACCATTTCGCATTTGATAAAAATGAAGACACTTTCTCTTAGTGAAAACTTTCAAATTATTCGACCCTCGGGTCTAAATAAAAGTGTTGAAAATATCTCAAAACATTTTGGTCCTCGAGGTAGAAAATTTTTGAAATACATTGTGGCATCTAGGATGTACCACAAGAAAATAACTCATTTGAAAAGTATGTCTCGAAATTTATTTTTCTAAGATACTCAAGGTCTTCAAAAATCGATAGGCGTAATGCCCAAAACTCACACATACCGACGTTCAATGAAACAACTCCTAGCACACGCATCAAAACGTTTAAAATCAAGACAATACATGTATGTAAACGAAAATAAACTATAAAATACCACATTCGAACAAAACCGATAAAATACCCTCCCATGGCTAGTGAACAAGTCGACGTGTATAAGCACAAAGCTTCCACAAGAGACTTGTAAAGCGTCAAATCGATTCGAAAATCATCAAAAACCTAAAAAAACAACAAAAAAAACACAACACAACTACGACATTCCTCCTATAAATCAAATACCAGAGTCTACTAAATACATATCGTTAAATCATAATTCACATAAGGATTCCACCAATAAACAAATAATCATAAAAATAGCTCGTGTCACACGAGGCACAACACAAAGAAGGAGACTTACTTCCACAGTCGCACGAAGATGATGATCGCCCACGATACTAATCACGACCAACAAACTCAAACGACGCGTCGCGACACACTCGATCGGACCAAATCCGACGAGACAAAACTCAATAGACACCATCGACCCGGCTAGGTTTTCACAACCTAAGCTCGATACCATTTATGTAACACCCCAATCCGCTCGGGGATATTACACGCCGTAGAACCTTTCCTCAAGGATCTACCAGTGGTAACGACATTTAACATCTCGACAATGCCTTGAGGCTACAATGACTCGAGAGACCGATTTGGTCTTTCCACAAATACATACAACTCAAATACAACTCATGCCCACGCAGGGACAAAATACAACTACACCCGTCTGGCCAGGAACAATACAAGACGGAAAATAAAGTACAACCGAACCAACACACGATGTACGGTTCCTCATGTGATTAGTATCGATCATCTTTCATCATCCTTCGTGCCGACCACGTGTTATGCTCCAAAACCCGAATGCAAAAACAGACATCCACCCCGAATACTCGGGGTTAGCAAACTCCACTGTTTTGCTAGTGCAAATACAAAGTGCAAATACGAGCCATACAATTCACATTCCACGAATAACAATAACAGGATCCTCAAAGATCCAAACGAAAGCGAAAAGTACTTCCCGAGGCAAGGGTTTGAGAAAACATTTCAAAAGCGAAATATCATAAATCAATGGAAGTAATTTATAACACGATTTAGAATGCCATCGAGAGTTTTAATAGAAAACAATTTAGGATTATCAAATCCTACTTTTCAAAACAAAAGACAAAAGGGGTCACCGCCCCAAAGGTTTACTTTACGAAAAATGACATTAACCAACCGTTGGGATTTTAGCCCCAAATCCGTAAAACGACTTTTACAAAACCATTGGGATTTTAGCCCCAAATCTCATCAACTCACAAGACACAAGAACGACCGGGAGGTTCGTATCCCAACATCAAAATCCACAAATAAAGGATTTAAAACAAACAACAAAATACTCCAGTGCCATCCTAGCCAAGTAAGCCAAACGAACACTTACCTCTTACACACTTAGTCAATGCATGCAATCATGAAAACCGTTCAAAGCACTCATTTCCGAAATGAGCAGTCTACAATTAGCCTCGAGAACAGGCGGCGGATACATTCTCGCTCGAGGCCTCATAGGGACCCTACCGAGTTGGCTACAATTACAACAAAAACAAAACGACGCACACGCTAAGCCGTGAGAACAGGCGGCGGATACATTCTCACTCGAGGCCTTGCAAGGACCCTAACGAGTTGGCTAGCGGCGAAACTCGTGAAATCCAGCGCGGCATAGATTTCCCTCCTTGACCCGTCAGCCAACACAAGGTGAGTAAATTACACACAATACACGTTACTCATGCAATACTAGCATGCTAAGAATGTAAGTTCATTAAGAATACCCACTAGAGATGGCCATTAACTCGACACCATTACCAAACTCTTCAAAAATACAATAACAAGCTTAAATACGGAATACACGATTCCATAACTTTAAACAAGAGGAGTATCCTCATAAAATCCTTCAACGTTCAAAATAATCGAATCATAATCAATTCTCAAAACACCATTCACAAAACACACGCGTTTTGAAAGAAAGCCTTTAACGAGGCCAAACCGAAATCTTTTGAAACTTCATTTCAAACAACCAAACAAACACATTAAGACGACCACCGATCATCATATACATAAAACGAGAAAAGTATGGGCAAGGTACTTGCCTCGATACCACGAGCACGGATACGGCTCAGCGGGAAGCCGGGCGCCCGATGCTAACGAAAAGGAATACGACAACGAGCGGAGCGGAAGAATCAAGCACGACCGCGAGGAATCGTGAAAATGAACCTAACGATTCGAATAGCACAATCACAACCACTTCTAAACGATTACGGAAAAGGAATACACCCGGAAACCCGCCTACGATTCATGTATATTCATACAAAAATAACAACGAGGGCGGACCACAACCAAACCCTCTCGATTCCATAAAAATCCACAAAATATCCATGAATCCGTAGGAAAACTAAAGATACTAACAATATCAATCGTATACACCATGAATCCACCAACGAAACGGAACGAATCGGAAGAAAAACCCAAAACCCCCAAATTGATCGAAATAGGGTTTTAGAGCATTACCTTGGAAGATTCGAGTACTAAGATCCGTAGAACGCGTTAGATTGATTATCCGAGCCTCACAACCGAAAAGAAATGATGAAAATCGACCCCGGATGAAGAACTCTCTCCCTCTCTAACTCTCTCTCTCGACTCGGTGGAAAAAATGGGAAAGAATGAGTCATTCACGCTCAAAACCACATTTATAGTGCAACACAAAGAGAACCTATCGGCCGGCCTATCGGCCGATAGGCCCAACCGATACCCTATACAAAATGCCGCGGTAGAGTCTATCGGCCCCCTATCGGCCGAAAGACTCTGGGCCGGTGCCCAAACAGCTGACAGTCTTCCACTAAAACGACCATAACTCTCTCGTCCGGACTCCGATTGACTCACCGTTTGAACCATTGGAAAGCTAACTCGATGTTCTATAATATTGCAAAGATTTATAATTTTTGGAGTTACCAAAAATTAATGATGATCTAACAAAGACGAACTCATACTTAGAAAAGTCGTTTAGTAATCCCGAATTCAACAAAACGACACCGAAACCCGAACCTGAATACGAACCGAAGATACGGTTACGAAGTACTCACAAAGACGAATCTAAGAGCTAGTAGAACACACAATTCCGACCACCCGAAGGCTCGAGATTCGACAACGGAAGGTAATTACCCCAAACTTTGGGAAATTACGAAAATGGCCCAAATGCCCGAAAATCACCATACGTGATCGAATAACCAAACCGAAGTTCACAACACGTCTAACAAAGTTAAACGGACTTGCGGGAAACTCGAAGCAAGCTTTGGTCGAGATTCGCAAGAATCGAACTCAAGTGCGGAAAAGTCGCTAAAAGCACGAACTCAACGAAAGCGACACCGAAACGAACTCGGATGTCAAAAGTGTAGAATTAATCATTCTCGGAATGACGAAAGCGGTCATGAGCGAGTCGTCAAAACGGACTCACCGAAAAAAGAATTACCGGAAATCGAAAATTGCGGATATTACATTCTACCCTCCTTAAAAGAAGTTTCGTCCCGAAACTTAAAACAAGTAGGGAGAAGAAATATTCCGCCAGGAAAAACTCAACGAGACACACAAGAATGCGTAACTAATGCCCAACGGCGAAATGTTACAAACAACGCAAAGGAATATACGGCGTGTAAACACGCTCCACGGTGACCAACACAACGTCGCCGTTAGGGATATAATAAAACCGACAAGTGACAAGCGTCATCAAACGGATACTATAGTCAAGTCAATTATCCGATAATCACAAAACACAACGAACGAAAATCAATATGATTGACCAACCCAACGGTACATCAATCAAAACGCGAGTCAACCGCTGAACAAACACGGAATCCCATCGCCTAAGGGATGGAAGATCGAAAACGAAACTAATTTCCCGAACTGAAGGGAATTACGAAGGAGTCTGAATGCTCAATAATCACGAAACGAGAACAAAAACCGAGCAGACAAAGCGATCGAGACAACAAAAATCGAAGAATCATGTTCGAATCACGAAGAACAATAAAGTTCGACAATAACTCCCGAGGATGATCCGGTGAGAACTACAAGACATGCATTCCCATAAGATCCACAGAAAGGGAATAGCGATTGAAAAGTCACAACGACAATTATGTTATTCGAAATGATATCACACTCGTTCGATAAACAAAAACAAGGCGGACAATCTCGAAATGTCAACAAACATAAATGAGCCGACAGAGTCGAAAACATAAGAGTTCCAAATCCGATCCACTTGAATAAAAGAACTAGTAGAACCAGATGATGTCACTCCCAAACAAGGTTCACAAGAATCGAATCAACCCAGAAAAAGTAACATCGATAACCGGATCGACCCACAACAAGACCACGGCTCGTTCGGACGATGAAATCGAAATACGTAACAAGTTCATAAAGTGCCAACGAACATGAGCGAATCGATAGGCGGAGGAAGAGAAAATACGAAGTCAAAATAGTACGGGCATTACCCCGACCTCGTCCACGAAATTCACAAAAGCGGAGCAAGGTAACAAGACATTAAACAATCGACGCATAACGGAACCATCACCGATGCACACGGTCATACCAAACCAAGCTCTAACAACTCGCACATGCGCGACAACGCAGAAATTGCCATGAGGCGACAACATTCAATACCAACACTCCGCCTTTCACAGGGGCTAGCACGACCCATGTGTGGAAAGCGACTCAACGCTCACACCGCCAATTCGATCATACTCGGGAGAAAGTATCAAAATGACAACGCGAACATCATACATTCATACCCAGCCCTCAAACGGGAATGGATAGGTTTTAAAAACGAAAACTTCATTTTGAAAATAATTTGAAGAATCTTGGTTGATCTTGAGTATCACCTTTCAAAAAGTACAAACGTGAAACATCATTATCGAGACTTTGGAGAACCATTTCGCATTTGATAAAAATGAAGACACTTTCTCTTAGTGAAAACTTTCAAATTATTCGACCCTCGGGTCTAAATAAAAGTGTTGAAAATATCTCAAAACATTTTGGTCCTCGAGGTAGAAAATTTTTGAAATACATTGTGGCATCTAGGATGTACCACAAGAAAATAACTCATTTGAAAAGTATGTCTCAAATTTATTTTTCTAAGATACTCAAGGTCTTCAAAATCCAATAGGCCAGAATGCCCAAAACTCACACATACCGACGTTCAATGAAACAACTCCTAGCACACGCATCAAAACGTTTAAAATCAATACAATACATGTCTTTAATCGAAATTAAACGATAAAATACCACATTCTCAACAAAACCGATAAAATACCCTCCCGCACTGGCTAGTGAACAAGTCGAACGTGTATAAGCACAAAGCTTCCACAAGAGACTTGTAAAACGTGCAAATCGATTCGAAAATCATCAACAACGGAGAAAAACAACAATAAAAAGACATCACAAACGACGACACTCCTCGTATAAATCAAATACGAGAGTCGACTAAATACATATCGTGAAATCGGAATTCACATAAGGATTCCACCACTTAACAAATAATCATAAAAATAGCTCGTGTCACACGAGGCACAACACAAAGAAGGGAGACTTACTTCCACAGGTCGCACGAAGATGATGATCGCCCCACGATACTAATCACGACCAACAAACTCAAACGACGCGTCGCGACACGACTCAGTCAGACCAAATCCGACGAGACAAAACTCAATAGACACCATCGACCCGACACCTAGGTTTTCACAACCTAAGCTCGATACCATTTATGTAACACCCCAATCCGCTCGGGGATATTACACGCCGTAGAACCTTTCCTCAAGGATCTACCAGCCGGTAACGACATTTAACATCTCGACAATGCCTTCGAGGCTACAATGACTCAAGAGACCGATTTGGTCTTTCCACAAATACATACAACTCAAATACAACTCATGCCCACGCAGGGACAAAATACAACTACACCGTCTGGCCAGAACAATACAAGAATGAAAATAAAGTACAAACCGAACCAACACACGATGTACGGTTCCTCATGTGATTAGTATCGATCATCTTTCATCATCCTTCGTGCCGACCGTGTTATGCTCCAAAACCCGAATGCAAAAACAGACATCCACCCCCGAATACTGGGGTTAGCAAACTCCACTGTTTTGCTAGTGCAAATACAAAGTGCAAATACGAGCCATACAATTCACATTCCACGAATAACAATAACCGAGGATCCTCAAAGATCCAAACGAAGCGAAAAGTACTTCGAGGCAAGGGTTTGAGAAAACATTTCAAAAACGAAATATCATAAATCAATGGAAGTAATTTATAACACGATTTAGAATGCCATCGAGAGTTTTAATAGAAAACAATTTAGGATTATCAAATCCTACTTTTCAAAACCAAAGACAAAAGGGGTCACCGCCCCAAAGGTTTACTTTACGAAAATGACATTAACCAACCGTTGGGATTTTAGCCCCAAATCCGTAAAGCGACTTTTACAAAACCATTGGGATTTTAGCCCCAAATCTCATCAACTCACAAGACACAAGAACGACCGGGAGGTTCGTATCCCAACATCAAAATCCACAAATAAAGGATTTAAAACAAACAACAAAATACTCCAAAGGCCATCCTAGCAAGTAAGCCAAACGAACACTTACCTCTTACACACTTAGTCAATGCATGCAATCATGAAAACCGTTCAAAGCACTCATTTCCGGAAATGAACAGTCTACAATTAGCCTCGAGAACGGGCGGCGGATACATTCTCGCCGAGGCCTCATAGGGACCCTACCGAGTTGGCTACAATTACAACAAAAACAAAGCACGCACACGCTAAGCCGTGAGAACAGGCGCGGCAGATACATTCTCACTCGAGGCCTTGCAAGGACCCTAACGAGTTGGCTAGCGATGCGAAACTCGTGAAATCCGGGCGCGGCATAGATTTCCCTCCTTGACCCGTCAGTCCAACACAAGGTGAGTAAATTACACACAATACACGTTACTCATGCAATACTAGCATGCTAAGAATGTAAGTTCATTAAGAATACCCACTAGAGATGGCCATTAACTCGACACCATTACCAAACTCTTCAAAAATACAATAACAAGCTTAAATACGGAATACACGATTCCATAACTTTAAACAAGAGGAGTATCCTCATAAAATCCTTCAACTGTCAAAATAATCGAATCATAATCAATTCTCAAAACACCATTCACAAAACACACGCGTTTTGAAAGAAAGCCTTTAACGAGGCCAAACCGAAATCTTTTGAAACTTCATTTCAAACAACCAAACAAACACATTAAGACGACCACCGATCATCATATACATAAAACGAGAAAAGTATGGGCAAGGTACTTGCCTCGATACCACGAGCACGGAACCACGAACGGATACGGCTCAACCGAAGCTTCTAACGCCCGATGCTAACGAAAAGGAATACGACAACGAACGGAACGGAAGAATCAAGCATGACCGCGAGGAATCGACGAAAATGAACCTAACGATTCGAATAGCACAATCACAACCACTTCTAAACGATTACGGAAAAGGAATACACCCGGACACCCGCCTACGATTCATGTATATTCATACAAAAATAACAACGAGGGCGGACCACAACCAAACCCTCTCGATTCCATAAAAATCCACAAAATATCCATGAATCCGTAGGAAAACTAAAGATACTAACAATATCAATCGTATACACCATGAATCCACCAACGAAACGGAACGAATCGGAAGAAAACCCAAAACCCCAAATTGATCGAAATAGGGTTTTAGAGCATTACCTTGGAAGATTCGAGTACTAAGATCCGTAGAACGCGCGTTAGATTGATTATCCGAGCCTCACAACCGAAAAGAAATGATGAAAATCGACCCGGATGAAGAACTCTCTCCCTCTCTAACTCTCTCTCTCGCGACTCGGTGGAAAAATGGGAAAGAATGAGCCGTTCACGCTCAAAACCACATTTATAGTGCAACACAGCAGAACCTATCGGCCGGCCTATCGCCGATAGGCCCAACCGATACCCTATACAAAATGCCGGGCAAGAGAGTCTATCGCCCCTATCGGCCGAAAGGCTCCTGGACGGTGCCCGACACCGACGCCTTCCACTAAAACGACCATAACTCTCTCGTCCTGACCATTGACTCACCGTTTGAACCATTGGAAAGCTAACTCGATGTTCTATAATATTGCAAGATTTATAATTTTTGGAGTTACCAAAAATTAATGATGATCTAACAAAGACGAACTCATACTTAGAAAAGTCGTTTAGTAATCCCGAATTCAACAAAACGACACCGAAACCCGAACACGAATACGAACCGAAGATACGGTTACGAAGTACTCACAAAGACGAATCTAAGAGCTAGTAGAACACACAATTCCGACCACCCGAAGGCTCGAGATTCGACAACGGAAGGTAATTACCCCAAACTTTGGGAAATTACGAAAATGGCCCAAATGCCCGAAAATCACCATACGTGATCGAATAACCAAACCGAAGTTCACAACACGTCTAACAAAGTTAAACGGACTTGCGGGAAACTCAAATGTTAGCGGTCGAGATTCGCAAGAATCGAACTCAAGTGCGGAAAAGTCGCTAAAAAGCACAGAACTCAACGAAACGACACCGAAACGAACTCGGATGTCAAAAAGTGTAGAATTAATCATTCTCAGAATGACGAAACGGTCATGAGCGAGTCGTCAAAACGGACTCCGACCGAAAAAAAAAGAATTACCGGAAATCGAAAATTGCGGATATTACAGTTAGTCGGGGCGTTATTCTTGAAATCTTATATGCGTGAATTGTATACTATCTTGAGAATCATTTATCATGTATATCTGACCCTGTGTTGGGCGAAATACTTGTATTGTATTTTAGGTCGAGGAAAAGGCAAGACACGGGAAGATCAAGGTGATGACGAAGGGTTCGAAGGATACTAGTTCGGGGGCCCCAAGTCTTTCGTGTCCGGTCATGTTCGTACCGTGTAATGTTATTTTCCGCTTCATTTTAAGTTTGAACAAATGTATTGTTATTTAAGGTATAATTCATCTCCATATGGATTATACTTATGTTTTGGATCATGTGTGTAATAAGGCCGTAGGCCATACTGCTGTAAACTCCACATCGGAGTAAGTACTATGTTTTGTGGTCCGGTATCACATGTATTGTGTATTTAATCTGTACTTTGGATATCGCCTGGTGGATCCCAGTGTGGGGTCCACGGCACTGTAATGGCCGCCTTATCGGGGTGTTACATAAATACCCTCTTTCCCATGGGTATTTTCAGATTCCAATTGATGTGTTCCATATAAGAAACGAACCTCCTCCCAAACATAAGTTCACCTATCTGTTTCAGTACATATTATATTGTCATAAAGCCTCATGTTCCAGCGAGTCATATCGACTTCCACAGGGAGCTGACCAGAACCTACTTGACGAAATTCAACCCCCCCCCCCCCCCCCCCGTCCGTGAATTTCAGATTACATTGCTATCTTCGAAGTCGATTATATTCTAACCTGTAAGTTATAATTCAAATCGATTTCGAGCATTTTGTTAACAACATAAATGTATGTGTATAAAAACTTTTCACCTTCAATATTAAGGTCGAATACCTGAACAACTCAAGCCATTTTATAGTGAGTTAGCCCTTTTATTTCCAGTCATGTCCAACAATATTTCTTTTGAAAGTTGATCGAGTTGCCAATCTTGAACACGTATAACTTTAAACCTGCAACTTATCATTTGATACAGTTTTATGCATTTCGAAACTAAGATATATTTATATATAATTTTATTTTTATTTTGATTCTTACAACTAAGAAAATTACTGTATTTATAAATCTATAATCGAGTGAGCCCTATTTTATGATACTACCAATCTATTTATATGGAACGGAATGAGTACTTTGTAATTACGTATAAGAACGAAAATTTGATTAACTGCTTATTAATATTCCCCCTTATGTGTATCATGAGTTTTCAAAAATAATTTTGGAATAAATTTGCGTATTAGATTAATACCGAGTTTTTCTTTTGAGCTGTATAAATAATGGTTACATCATAAATATACACCCAAAAAATATTAAATATTATTTTTATATTTAAAATGATATTCTGAAATTCTAGTAATAAAGTTGTTAAAGTTCGGATCTTCATCTTTAACAAAAGACAAAAATAAATTATAAAAGATGTTAGTTACGTCATGGTAATATTGCTATAATAAGTTGTTGATAGCAGAATATCAATACCTTGTTTAGACGTGGAAAATCAGACCTCCGAGACTTCAACGGATCTGCTTTACAGACTTGACCATATAAGGCAAGTTTTGGTGTCTGTGTAATTTATATTTCATTATCATTGGATATATATATATATATATATATTTGCTGGTTTTATCGACCTCTATAGATTGTGCCAATGTGTTTAGTTGGTAATATATACTTGTGTTGGCTTGAACTCATGGGATATTATTACTTGGTGTTTGTATATTACTACGAGGACGGTTGTGAGTTTGTTATAAATGGTGTTTTTGACAATCTTATCAATTGATGATGTGTTGGTCTTGTTTGGAACTTTTGTGTATTTGTGGATATTATGTGGTGAAGAATTTTTCATTTATAGTCATCGAGTTCTTGTATTGTGAACAACGTGTTTGTTTGCATATATGGTGAGTCGTATCCAAAGTTGAGGAGGGCGGGGAGTGTCGTCGGGTCGTGTATGATGCAATGAGCGGCTTCTGTCTTGTACGACAGTGTCACATAATACGCGAATTCATGGGGCGGCTCCCGCCATGGAGTGATGTTGGGGAGGTGACATGGTTTCAAGAGGCTGCCCGACAGATAGTGAACGCCGGGGGAGATGCATGTAAGTGTGCTGCTCCTGGCATGCTTCATAGCGGAGGGTACTTGTGTGATTGTGTGACTACTGGAATAGTTATACTAAATGTATAAAACCTTTTGGAAAATGTATAAAACCTTTTGGAAAATCGTTTTGAAAATATTGGTATCAGGAATCAATACTTATCAACCCAGGGATGGTTTGAGGAGGCATCTGAGGGTTTCCATGGCCTTTGATGTGGAACACGGATAATCATCGATGTATTTGATTTTGATATTGGTCAAGCGACCGAGCGGTTGTCAGGAGTATGCCCTCGAATGCCACTCAGAGGATGTTGAGTGAGGGCATTGTAGTTGTAATTATGTAAATAATTAATATAAGGCAATGTATGTTTCTTTATTTACTGGTAGTTACTGGCATTCCTAACTCATAAATATACATATAGAAACTAGTCCATGTATTTGAGAGCAAAACGTTCCACTCCTTATTAGATAAGGGGGTCAGCACTGGAAAGGTTTATAGCTCAAATACTTAATTGTTCGCAAGTCGATGAAACTTGACTGGGCGTTAAGTTTATGTGAAGACTTGTATGACGTGTTCTTTGATATGGAGAGTGCCTGTCGAATACTAATGGTTAGTGGGAGCACACGTTATAGGTATGCTAATTAGATTAGTATACTCGAACCGACTCACCCTCGAATCGTCACACGGATTTCACTTCGGGACAGTCAATGACGGAATCGAAAGGTTGTGATAGGTATTCGTGAACCTTCGACTTGAGGATTTAGTAGGGATGTGCCTGTGACGTCAAGACTTTCATTAGAGTAGTTCGACCCTATAAACCGGGAGGTAGGGTTCAACCTCGACGTGCATCTTGACGGGCAAGTAGCATGTCCTACTGAATACCAAGATATAATTCTTTCTCCAGTTAGTGAGCGAGTTATATGTCCTATGCGGTTATTGGCAGATGAGATCATAAGTCTTTGGCCAAAGCATTGGAGCTAGTTGTATTGGATGTAACACCCCCAAAACCATCCGGGATATTACAGCGCCGTGGGTCCCGCGCCGGAACCCACCAGGCTAAAAATCATTTACAAAACCAATTCAAAAATGCCAAAAGGCTGATGACGGTAATATTTTAAATACTCAAATATTTTCAAAAGCATAGTTCTCAAATACCGTCATAAAATACCATTTAAAAATACAAGGCGAAGTGCCAATTCTTGACAGTTCAAAATGTACGTTAAACTACCACTTAAACATACCGATAAAATAATTTGGGAAAAAGAGTTTGACGAAAATAACCCAAGTTTGTAAAATGCCCAAAAGGCCATTTTGAAAATATACACACGCAGCGGATAAAAACACAGTTCAAAATACACATTTGCAGCGGAAATGAATAACCAGAAAAGAAATACTCGATACTCCAAAACATGCCACCGCCAGTATCACATCGGGAAGCTCATCCCTTCACGACCGCTACTAGCTCGATCTCCGAGTACCTAAAAATAAAGCCCACGACGGGGTCAGCCACAATACTCGATAATGATAACGATCACATATCATAAATAATTACATACCAATGTAATAATACTGTAAGAATACTACCAATGTAAACTTACCATCATAACCTTACCAATACATGGCAATCCATACCAAATCGATCCTTACCATAATTCACATTTTGCATTCTCAAATGACGAAAAGAACTCAACAACAATTATACTGTACTGTATTCAAATAATACCAAGTGTCCTCAAATCGTCCTCATAACTCATAAGTGCGGAAATAATCCAATCTGTGCCAAATCCTGTCCGCCGGATTACACAATCAAATCTCAACCTAGATAAACCAATAATACACAACATATCTGTAGATCAACTACCACATGATAATGATAACAAATCCCGAACATCGACGTACAGTCCGAATGCTCATACAATCAATAACAATGATCAACCAATACATCACTGAGAATATCATCGATATGATGAGTTCTAATATGACCAACCCAAGGTCAAAGTACAACCAAAATTATCATCAACATGATGAATTCCAATACGATCGACAAGGATCAACAATAACCGAGAATACCCTCAACATGGTAAACTCCAAACACGATCAACAAAAATCAACAATAACCGAGAATTCCCTCAACGAGGTAAACTCCAAATGATCAACAAAGGACCAACAATAACCGAGAATACCCTCAACAAGTTAGACTCCAAATGATCAACAAGGACCAACAATAACCGAGAATACCCTCAACAAGGTAGACTCCAAATGATCAACAATAATGGATCTCAAAGAAATAACTCTGACTGTCGAACATACCCCTCGGGCGTATGAACAACCAGTCGCAAACCGTCGAACATATCCAATCATACATGGAAGTATGAACTACCAAACGGTATGGCTCAAAGATGGACATCACAGTACGCCCGATCCGGAAATGTGTCCGTGCACAAGACACCCCGGGTATCGATCAAATACACGTGCGATCTTGTACCTAATTAGCCTCACGAACTACGTCTCGTGTGCACGGTTCAAAGCGGAAATAATATCCACGCATAACCATCATGCGCCTGGCTAAAATTCCTACACAATAACCAATCGGAACGCAGATATGATTCCAGATATGTCACGATGCAACATGACAACGAAACTCAAAGAATCACATATCCAATAAGGATCAAAAGACTCACCGAAGTGAAACAACACACTGACAGTGAAAAGTCGACATGACTAATCAATATTCAAGACAATAATCCTGGGATCATCTTCCCCGACAAATAATCAACACGATCAATGATCTCAATACAATCAGCCCTGGGATCATCATCCCTCAGCGAAGTAATCAATACGAATCCCAGCATACAAAACATCAACGTACAACATATATACAATAATTCCTTAGAACAATTATCCTCATAACTGAATAATACTGGAATTACCTCAAAGACGAAGACAATATTCTTTCCACGAGCAACATCCCTGGACGAAAAAAACAGTTATTCAAATAATCTCAAATAAGGTACCATCCATTCAATACTAATAAATCTTTATCCCGATACTTATGTCATCACGTTAACTATCCTCGATATCCGATATACTATACCCTTGACCAAAGATAACTCACGTCTTCCTTGAACACAATTAAATCATATACCTTATGATTTAATACAAGCCAGAGCACGATATACAACTCGTTAACCGTCAACTTACCTTTCTAACAACATCGCTATACGAATTATAAATGAAATGAAAATGATACCATTCATCAAATATTATAAACTGAACAAGTATAAACTTGCCTCGATACCGATACCACGAAGCTGTTACCAGAATCCATTGCCTTCGTCTCCGAGCTCCTCAGCCCCGACCAAAAGCAACCTACGAACTCTCCAACCTTGACCGCAACACAACGGCCATAATCAATGCTCAATTATCGCGACCTAATGCAATAATCAAATGACAACACATCCGATAATAATCAATAACCGGTATAACCAACCAATCAAACTCAACGGTTCAACAATACCTGGATCATTTACAAAACCGAACAATACAACTCAAACAATTACGAACTCATATCAACAATACAAGCCGAAATCCGATAAATCATAATTATCAATCAATAACCGATCAATAACCCAACAGTTCCACAATATCTCGATTAAACACAGTCTTAAACAATCCAGTTCAAACCATCACAAATTCATAATCACAACACGAAAATACTACACTGTCTGCCTACTTAGCGCGCGTTAAACGCATAACGTAGCGTGCGCTAAGTTGTTCCCGTTAGCGTGCGCTAGCCAGTAAGCTTAGCGTGCGCTAATGCTGTACAGTGGCATGCATTCCAAGCATCGACTAACACCTTGCGACTACGAATCCGAATGAAAAGGAAATCATACTCCAAGATTAACAATAACTTTCCAGATCCAAACTCATCATCATACTCGAAATCATATTCTTATTCTTATACGAATATTATATCAAAACACATAACTTGTCTCTCGATACGAATATCCCATATTCATATCCAAAACACCAACACCTTCTATACATAATCATCATATCCTATAATTTCAGAGCTCTTCAAGAACATGAAATATCCGACATCACGTTCAAAACAACATAATCCGAGGTATATATTATAATGTTTATCATTTTCTTCATCATGCAAATTACATAATCAAACCAACCCGATAACAAGGATCATCTCATACATAATCTGGAATACAACCTCATATCATGATTTAACTTATCTAAATCGACCACTGAAATTATCATGATTCAGAAATCCATGATTCAACCTCATCAAGTTAAACGAATCACCATTAACATGAAGAATCTTAAATAACATCCAAAAACTCTTATCATAATCCCATAAAATCTCATATAATATCGTCACATGATTATCCAACATGTTCCTCACATGTAATCATCCTTAAAAACGAACAACTAACAAGGGATACGAATATTACCTGGATTAGATGAACCAAGAAGAAGAACACTTGAACTCCATTCCAAGAATCATGAGTAACTTGAAGAACAAGGCTTGAATCCATGCTCTCTATCTTAATATTGTTAAAAATCACCACCTCACCGTGCTTGGGAACCTCAATATCCTCCCAAAACTCTCTCTATTGACTGAAGGAGAAAGAATGGACTAAATGCATCTCAAAACCCGTCTGTACCCTTATATAATAAACATTACTAGCGCGCGCTACTCTCATAAAATAGCGTGCGTTATTGCCCTAGCGTGCGCTATCGTAGCCCAGAGTCCACTGTCTTGCCTCGTACATGAGCTTACGTACGTAATGCCCATGCATTAGCGTACGTAACTTACACTGTTTAGCGTACGCAAGTCCTTGCATTTAGTGTGCGTTAATATCAGTTGACTTGCTACAGTCTACGTACCGCATGTGCCCCCACATGCCGATCTGACAAGGATCAGATTCCATTTGACCGATCTACAATTAGCGTGCGTTAAGCCTCATGCTTTAGCGTGCGCTAATACTTCAGAACAACAACCATTGACTTATCAGAACGTGCGCCGAAAGCAGCCGGGTCCACACACAGATTCCTTCCGATCTGACTGCATTTAGCGTGCGCTATATTCTGCGTCTAGCATACGCTTACCATGAACGATAGCGTGCGCTATACTTGAACATTAGCGCGCGCTAATCAGGCTATACTTAGCCATTTTCCAACTCTCCTCGTCTGTCTCAACATACCAAATACGAACATACGGCATACTGAATACATGTACTGAATCCAATAACATCATCATACGATATACCCAATATCAAAAGTACGATAACCTTATACACGATATCCTAAAAAAAAATTGTCGAACCACTACGACAGTTATACGAGTACAAATACAGCTGTCTCAGTTCTCAATTTATTTTATCCATAATGTATAGACACCAAGCCATCCAGTATATCTTAGATAAAATAACGCGAAAAATTCATACTGAAAATTCGGGTATTACATACTACCCCCCTTAAAATAAGTTTCGTCCTCGAAACTTGCAACCTGCCACAAACAACAGATCAACCCAAAATTTCCAACTCATCACGAAAACAATCAGTCGTCGCCACAAGCGAATAACCAAAACGATATACTTACAGGTGCGTGAAGCCGATGATCTCCCGTGATACTAGCACACGACTCCCACACGAAGTCTCAAAACAATACCAACACACGCCAATATCACAAATAACAATTTGAAAAGATCTCAAAAATTTTGGAAACTCCAAAATCGGTTTGACTCAAAAGTCAGAAAAAAAAATCATTTTCAAAAGTCACGCTACTACCGTCCCGGTAGAGCCACATAACACACACGCCCGGGTTTCACAAAACCCAAGCTCCGATACCATCTTCTGTAACACCCCCAAAACCATCCGGGATATTACAGTAGTGGGTCCCGCTAGGAACCCACTGTGCTAAAAATTGTTTACAAAACCAATTCAAAAATGCCAAAAGGCTGATGACGGTAATATTTTAAATACTCAAATATTTTCAAAAGCACGGGGTCAGCCACAATACTCGATAATGATAACGATCACATCATCATAAATAATTACATACCAATGTAATAATACTGTAAGAATACTACCAATGTAAACTTACCGTCATAACCTTACCAATCCATGACAATCCATACCAAATCGATCCTTACCATAATTCACATTTCGCATTCTCAAATGACGAAAAGAACTCAACAACAATTATACTGTATTGTATTCAAATAATACCAAGTGTCCTCAAATCGTCCTCATAACTCATAAGTGCGGAAATAATCCAATCTGTGCCAAATCCTGTCCGTCGGATTACAAAATCAAATCTCAACCTAGATAAACCAATAATACACAACATATCTGTAGATCAACTACCACATGATAATGATAACAAATCCCGAACATCGACGTACAGTCCGAATGCTCATACAATCAATAACAATGATCAACCAATACATCACTGAGAATATCATCGATATGATGAGTTCCAATATGACCAACCCAAGGTCAAAGTACAACCAAAATTATCATCAACATGATGAATTCCAATACGATCGAAAAGGATCAACAATAACCGAGAATACCCTCAACATGGTAAACTCCAAACACGATCAACAAAGATCAACAGTAACCGAGAATTCCCTCAACGAGGTAAACTCCAAATGATCAACAAAGGACCAACAATAACCGAGAATACCCTCAACAAGGTAGACTCCAAATGATCAACAAGGACCAACAATAACCGAGAATACCCTCAACAAGGTAGACTCCAAATGATCAACAAAGGACCAACAATAATCGAGAATACCCTCAACAAGGTAGACTCCAAGTGATCAACAATAATGGATCACAAAGAAATAACTCTGACTGTCGAACATACCCCTCGGGCGTATGAACAACCTGTCGCAAACCGTCGAACATATCCAATCATACATGGAAGTATGAACTACCAAACGGTATGGCTCAAAGATGGACATCACAGTACGCCCGATCCGGAAATATGTCTGTGCACAAGCCACCCCGGGTATCAATCAAATACACGTGCGGTCTTGTACCTAATTAGCCTCACGAACTACGTCTCGTGTGCACGGTTCAATGCAGAAATAAATCCACGCATAACCATCATACGCCTGGCTAAAAATCCTACACAATAACCAATCGGAACGCAGATATGATTCCAGATATGTCACGATGCAAAATGACAACAAAACAGAAAGAATCACATATCCAATAAGGATCAAAAGACTCACCGAAGTGAAACAACAGACTGACAGTGAAAAGTCGACACGACTAATCAATATTGAAGACAATAATCCTGGGATCATCATCCCCGACAAATAATCAACACGATCAATGATCTCAATACAATCAGTCCTGGGATCATCATCCCTCAGCGAAGTAATCAATACGAATCCCAGCATACGAAACATCAACGTACAACATATATATAATAATTCCTCAGAACAATTATCCTCATAACTGAATAATACTGGAATTACCTCAAAGCCGAAGACAATATTCTTTCCACGAGCAACATCCCTGGGCGAAAAAAACAGTTATTCAAATAATCTCAAATAAGGTACCATCCATTCAATACCAATAAACCTTTATCCCGATACTTATGTCATCACGTTAACTATCCTCGATATCCGATATACTATACCCTTGACCAAAGATAACTCACGTCTTCCTTGAACACAATTAAATCATATACCTTATGATTTAATACAAGCCAGAGCACGATATACAACTCGTTAACCGACAACTTACCTTTCTAACAACATCGCTATACGAATTATAAATGAAATGAAAACGATACCATTCATCAAATATTATAAACTGAACAAGTATAAACTGGCCTCGATACTGATACCACGAAGCTGTTACCAGAATCCATTGCCTTCGTCTCCGAGCTCCTCAGCCCCGACCAAAAGCAACCTACGAACTCTCCAACCTTGACCACAACACAACGGCCATAATCAACGCTCAATTATCGCGACCTAATGCAATAATCAAATGACAACACATCCGATAATAATCAATAACCAGTATAACCAACCAATCAAACTCAACAGTTCAACAATACCTCGATCATTTACAAAACCGAACAATACAACTCAAACAATTACGAACTCATATCAACAATACAAGACGAAATCCGATAAATCATAATTATCAATCAATAACCGATAACTAACGCAACAGTTCCACAATATCTCGATTAAACACAGTATTAAACAATCCAGTTCAAACCATCACGAATTCATAATCACAACACGAAAATACTACATTGTCTGCCTACTTAGCGCGCGTTAAACGCATAACTTAGCGTGCGCTAAGTTGTTCCCGTTAGCGTGCGCTAGCCAGTAAGCTTAGCGTGCGCTAATGCTGTACAGTGGCATGCATTCCAAGCATCGACTAACACCTTGCGATTAAGAATCTAAATGAAAAGGAAATCATACTCCAAGATTAACAATAACTTTCCAGATCCAAACTCATCATCATACTCGAAATCATATTCGTATTCTTATACGAATATTATATCAAAACACATAACTTGGCTCTAGATACGAATATCCCATACTCATATCCAAAACACCAACACCTTCTATACATAATCATCATATCCTATAATTTCAGAGCTCTTCAAGAACATGAAATATCCGACATCACGTTCAAAACAACATAATCCGAGGTATATATTATAATGTTTATCATTTTCTTCATCATGCAAATTACATAATCAAACCAACCCGATAACAAGGATCATCTCATACATAATCTGGAATACAACCTCATATCATGATTTAACTCATCTAAATCCATGATTCAACCTCATCAAGTTAAACGAATCACCATTAACATGAAGAATCTTAAATAACATCCGAAAACTCTTATCATAATCCCATAAAATCTCATATAATATCGTCACATGATTATCCAACATGTTCCTCACATGTAATCATCCTTAAAAACAAACAACTAACAAGGGATATGAATATTACCTGGATTAGATGAACCAAGAAGAAGAACACTTGAACTCCATTCCAAGAATCATGAGTAACTTGAAGAACAAGGCTTGAATCCATGCTCTCTATCTTAATCTTGTTAAAAATCACCACCTCACCGTGTTTGGGAACCTCAAGATCCTCCCAAAACTCTCTCTATTGATTGAAGGAGAAAGAATGGACTAAATGCATCTAAAAACCCGTCTGTACCCTTATATAATAAACATTACTAGCGCGCGCTATTCTCATAAAATAGCGTGCGTTATTGCCCTAGCGTGCGCTAACTGACTTTGTTAGCGTGCGCTATCGCAGCCCAGAGGCCACTGTCTTGCCTCGTACATGAGCTTACGTACGTAATGCCCATGCATTAGCGTACGTAACTTACACTGTTTAGCGTACGCAAGTCCTTGCATTTAGCGTGCGCTAATATCAGTTGACTTGCTACAGTCTACGTACTTTTTGTGCCCCCACATGCCGATCTGACAAGGATCAGATTCCATTTGACCGATCTACAATTAGCGTGCGTTATGCCTCATGCTTTAGCGTGCGCTAATACTTCAGGACAACAACCGTTGACTTATCAGAACGTGTGCCGAAAGTAGTCGGGTCCACATACAGATTCCTTCCGATCTGACTGCATTTAGCGTGCGCTATATTCTGCGTCTAGCATGCGCTAACCATGAACGATAGCGTGCGCTATACTTGAACATTAGCGCGCACTAATCAGGCTATACTTAGCCATTTTCCAACTCTCCTCGTCTGTCTCAACATACCAAATACGAACATACGGCATACTGAATACATGTACTGAATATAATAACATCATCATACGATATACCCAATATCAAAAGTACGATAACCTGATACACGATATCCTCAAAAAAAATTGTCGAACCACTACGACAGTTATACGAGTACAAATACAGCTGTCTCAGTTCTCAATTTATTTTATCCATACTGTATAGACACCAAGCCATCCAGTATATCTTAGATAAAATAACGCAAAAAATTCATACTGAAAATTCGGGTATTACATTGGATACACGAGAGCTCAATGATCTCGATTTGCATTAACGCATGCATAGCGTCAAGTACAGATAGGGTTTGACTGACCGTGACCCTATAACTCGATCGGGACATTTGAAAGAAGGGTTTATACGTATACTGGTATTCACGACATAATGGTTCTTGAATGATCCCAATCATTCATTCTCAGTTGGGGTACAGTGTAGGCCGCCAGGCTGGCTAGGTGGTGCTACTACTCTTTGGTTCCTCCCATTGCTGACTGAGACGAACCTACCGAGTCTCGCAATAGGATTGACGACGGAATGAATCAAGCTTGTTCTCTCTTTATCAATATTAGATATTGGATATCTAATTTGGGACATTAGATGTCTAAATCGATTTATTGGATAAATTGATTTACGGCCTAATGAATTAAATAAATTACTGAGTGATTAATTTAATTCATAAATATAATTATTTCTTGGAGAAATTAATTATATTATTATGTATTTAATATGATTAAATTATTGGATTAATTAATTGACACAAATAAATCGGAACGGAATTAGAGTTTATCTGTTTGGACTCTCGGGAGTCCGAAACGAATCGAACACGTCCGATTTTCATCTTCCCCCCCCCCCCCCACTCTTTCTACCTACCTTCACCTCTTGTTCTTTTGTGTCCATTTTATAATGGATGAAAAGATTTGTGGGGATCACTCATGTGGCATGAGTTGTCCATCATGTAGGTGAGATTAGAATAAGTAGGGAAGACTTGTATCTCTTATCAAACTCACTCATTTCCAACGTGAGAAAGTATATATATATATATATATATATATATATATATATATATATATATATATATATATAGAGAGAGAGAGAGAGAGAGAGAGAGAGAGAGAATAATATTTTCTTCAAGTCTTCTTTGTAACACCCCAATTCACAAATGGGACATTACACGCCGTAGAACCCTCATGAGGTCTACCAGGCTAACACATGACACACATTCCGTACATGAAAATCTCAAAGACACAATCATCAATGTAAAATGGGGCCGTGGCCTCGGCCAAAACATTTTAATAGACGTACGTGAAAATATAAGTCAATACCATATCATTGCCTACGCAGGTGACTTTAACCGAATTTAATAAAAAAATCAGTCAAATCTCGATACTCAAACAGTATAAATGACCAAACATAAATAAAGACTCGAGCCTCATAATCATGCCAGTCCATCCTTTGCCTGCATATCACGTGTCCTCACCTCTTCCGGTACCTGAAATGCATAAGACGCATTTCCCCCATTTAAGGGGTTAGCATTCGAATAGCTAGTGCAAATACACAATTACACTACATTATATACAAATACGATTTTACACAATCATCTCAATCAGAAATCATTTGCCATAAATATTCTGGAATACTACATTGGCAATCAAATCAGTTATCAATTCATCACGATATCACAAATCACAACTGGTATCCCGTGGTCGTACCCCTTAGTATCGACACCCAACGCCCCGTCGAGCGCTCCGGGTGGGACACCACTTCTGCGGCCGTACCCCTTAGTATCGACCCCCATACATCCCGTCGAACACTCCGGGTGGAAGTTCAACCACGCACGCACCCAAGTCCACTTCTGCGGCCGTACCCCTTAGTATCGACCCTCAGACATCCCGTCGAACGCTCTGGGTGGAAGAAACACAACTCATGCAACCAAAAACCACAATTTATCATTCATTTCGAAAACATAACATACATAACGGAATGTAATACATGTACTTGCCTTGGTTAACACGACGTGAAGGAAAATGGTGAACGGAAAGGTTTTGGCCCGAATAATCTTCATAAATCCGATCATAGCACAATAATGATATACGACCAATCTCAATACTACAAAAACGTAGGAATACGTCCTAGTTCTACCCGTTGGAACAATTCGTCGAACATTACTAGGGTATCGTCGAGTATAAATGATGAACAATGGGAAAATCGGAGTTTAAATCCACAAATCCTCAAGAACCACGAAGGAATACAAGTATACAATTGAAGTCTAGTAATAACCTATGACGAATCAGATTGAAAAGGTTAAAATCGCAAGAAACCGCCAAAATTCCCCCAAAATCTCAAAACAAGGGTTTTATGAATTCTTACCTTGATTTGGGTGGCGGGAGATGTTAAGAACTTGATGAATTTGCTCAAGGAATGCAGGGATGTTAGAAGATGATAATATTGGTCGAAATCGGTTCTATCTGTCGTCTTGAATCGCCCAAAGCCGAAGAGAAGGTGTGAGGATGAAAAAAATGACGACGTTGACTGTTGGTGTCCTATATAAAACGGGCAGGCTTAGCGCACGCTACGCCCTAAGAATTAGCGTGCGCTATAGGGGTGGGGGAAAACAGTCAGAGACTTCTGTCCTCCTGTTAGCGTACACAGATACAAGATAGCGTGCGCTAGCTCTAGAAATTAGCGAACGTTACCACTCAATTAGCGTACGCTATCTGGTTCAGTACTGAAAGACTGAATCTTCTGCCCAGTCCCAGGGTATTCTGCCCAAAGGTATTAGCGCACGTAAAAATGTAAACCTAGCGTGTGCTAGTTTTACCCTCATAGCGCACACTACGGAAAAACATTAGCGTGTGCTAACGGCGCCTGCACAGGGTACAGTCAGGACTCAGCCAGACTGTATCCGACTCGAACGACACGAAAACTTGACAGATGCCAGCAACCAACGAGACATGACAAAGAAACAAAAGCCTGCAAGCAAAATCTCTCAACCGAATGTATGATTCCGACTACTGAGGGACTTTAAATACGACAAGGGGAACAAATTCCCTAAACTTATAGGAAATTACAAAACGGCCAAACGTCCGAAAATCACGATACAACATCGGATTAACAATCCGAAACTCACAACATGTGCAACTCAACCATATGGACTTATGGGAACAGAGAAATAATGAAATCGATCGAGTTTTACAAGAATCGAACGTACATGTGACAAAACATAACTCGAAACGAAAATACAGAAAAACGTCCTCGAAACTCATCCAAACGGAAAAACTCCAAGAACAAAATAGATTCAGAAATTCAAAATAGTAACAAGCGAGTCGTCCGAAATAAACATACACCAAAAATAGAAATTACCAAAAATAGAAAGTACGGATAACACATTCTCTCCCCCTAAAAATAAGTTTCGTACCGAAACTTACAACGCGAATAACTCGGGGTATCTCGACTTCATACTCTCTTCCGTCTCCCACGTGGCTTCCTTGGATCCATGTCTCGACCATTTCACTTTAACCAAGGGAATGGTTTTGTGCCGAAGTTGCTTCACCCGATGCTCCAGAATCTGAATAGGTCTCTCCTCGATGGTCATGTCGGGCCCTATCTCGATCTACCCAAAATCAATAATATGGCTAGGGTCCGGTACGTACCTCCTAATATGGGAAACATGAAATACGTTATGTGCATGACGCAGGGACGGCGGCAAGCCTAAACGATATGCAAGTTCTCCGACTTTCTCTAAAATATCTAATGGTCCAATATATATCGGACTATGTTTACCCTTTCGACTGAAGCGGTAAACTCCCCGTGTCGGCGACACCTTAAGCAAGACATTATCTCCCACCTCAAACTCCAACGGCCGGCGACGCGTATCGGCATAAGACTTCTGCTGACTCTGGGACGTCAACAATCTATCGCGAATCAGAGCAATCTTCTCTATCGTCTCAACTACCATATCGGGATCGGTACCAATCAACTCGGACGCATCATCCCAACACAACGGCGATCTGCACGTCCTCCCAAACAATGCCTCAAATGGTGCCATTTTGATCGAGGCGTGCCAACTATTGTTGTACGTGAACTAGATCAATGGCAAATGCGACTCCCAATCATCCTTCCAATCTAAGGCACAGGCTCTCAACATATCCTCCAGCGTCTGGATCGTCCGCTCTGATTGCCCGTCAGTCTGAGGGTGGTAGGATGTACTGAGTCTCAACTCCGTCCCCAAAGCTCGATGAACGGCCTGCCAAAAATGTGATACGAATCGTCCATCTCGATCTGAAACAATACTCTTGGGAGTCCCATGCAACCTCACGATCTCTGCAATGAATACACATGCTAATCTCTTCGCCCCCCAAGTATCCTTAATACCTAGAAAATGAGTTGATTTGGTTAGTCGATCGACAATAACCCAAATCATGTTCATTCCAGTCCGAGTCCTAGGAATACTGGTAATGAAATCCATGGAAATGTCCTCCCACTTCCACTCCGGAATTGGAAGTGGTCGCAATAATCCTGCGGGTCACTGGTGCTCAATCTTAACTTGCTGATAGGTTAAACACCTCGATACAAACTCGTTCACGTCCGTCTTCAAATTGCTCCACCAGTAGTTACTCCTTACATCCTTGTACATTTTACTCGTACCAGGATGTATGGAGTAAGGCGTAGTTGTAATACCCGTACTTTTTATTGACTGTTTGACCTTGACGTTCTTATTTTGTCGCTCTGTAAACGCTTGGAGATGTTGTTGATATTGTTATTGAGTTTCGTATCTTGTTTGGGTCTTGATCGTGTTGTTTAGACCTTGCGGAAGTGTTCTGGGCCAGAAAAATAGCGCACGCTAGGCCTAAGCTAACGCACGCTAATTCTGCTTGATTAGCGCACGCTAGCTTTGAGCCGCAGCGCTAAGGGACTGGGCCAGTCGTAACCAGATCGCTTGCTCTGGGTGGCGGATTAACGCATGCTAGGAGTTTGTTAGCGCGCGCTATTCGTGGTTAGTAGCGCATGCTAACATCCGTCCGTAGCGCACGTTAACGGGCTGGTCGGCAGAGGCAGTGAGGTTGCCAAGTTTTCTGGACTATCAGGTAGCGTACGCTAGGCTTCGGTTAGCGCACGCTAAAGCTGTTGCATAACGCACGCTAAGCCATAGCGGTAGCGCACACTAAGGTTTGAGCAGGGCAGGGACAGTAGGTTCTAGACTCCAGTACTGGATGCCACTTTTTGGGCTAGCGCACGCTAGAGATAGGCAATTAGTGCACGCTAACGGGGCCAGCAGAAGCCACTGGACTACCCGGTGATTTCGCTAGCGCACGCTAATGAAGGAGGCGTAGCGTGCGCTAGACTGAGCAGATATATATATGACAGTTGACTTCCATTTCGCCATTTTTCATCTTCTTCACTCCTTTTCGACGGGAATAGCTTGGGAGATACGATTTTGGGCGATTGGAAGCGATCTTCCTTCTAACAACAACATATTTGGTTGGAGAACAAGGATTTCATAACATCTAATCCATCCTATCGTCCGAATCATGGTAAAAATCCTTAGAACCCTACCTTTTGGGATTTTTGGGGTTTTTCGTAGATTCATCCGATTTATCCGTTTTGAAGCTTGAGGACCTTGAGATTATGATGTATCTATCCCGTATGCATGATTTTCCTACGATTTTACGGATTGGATTGTGCCGTTTTCGGATTTGTGAGGGTTTGGATGATTTTCCAACCTCTAGTTGTTTATCCGTGTATTTTCATGAATCGTAGATGGGTTTCGGGAGTTTCTTCGTGTAGTTTTAATATGGATAATTGATTATCATATTCCTTGCGAATCGTTTTGGTGCCGGAAGCGCGTTCTTGGACCTACCGAACTCATACCCTTTTTTCGTTCGATATCTCGATGTCTCAAAGGCAAGTATATACTTATGATTGTACGTTCTCGACTTTGAAAGTAAGATATATTAATGGCATAATTATTTATATCCACTCTGGGGCGGGCCGACGGGTCCCCTAAGGGTTTCATAGCCTCTTGGTGCGATTCCACGGATGATATGAACGAACCACTCTAGGGCGGGCCGACAGGTCCCCTGAGGGTTCCGTAGTCTTTGGTGCGGTTCCACGGTATTCATATATGTATTGATGTGATGCTATGAGATTTAGTTATTCCGGAATACTAGTCTTGAATTGATGAATTGACGGTGAAATTTACTTTATTGTCGAGGAGTATTGTGTTTCATACTTGATATACTTGCACTAGCTATTCGATGGCTAACCCCGTTATGGGGGAAATACTTTTTATGTATTTCAGGTTCCAGGAGAGCAGACAGGCAGGTATCGGGTCGGCATGAAGATGGTGGGCAAGTGTGATACTGTGTCTTTCCTCTGGTTATATTTTGAGTTTTCCATTCAGTATTGTTGTACTGGAATGATCATTGAATACTCGAGTATTGTTTTCCATTTTCCTTGATGTTCCGGCCTGTGTTTACCGAGGTATTGATTCGTGTTGTGATGTCTTTGGATACATTGGTTATGTTTTGAATACCCTTTGTATTGTTCTTCATCCCATTGTATGTATACCTTCTCTGTCAAAATTTATAGTTCCGCGTATGTTTAGCCTTATGGGTCCCACGGTGGGGATTACGGCGCTGTAATATTCCCTGAATAACTTGGGGGTGTTACAGAATATGGTATCCGAGCTTAGGTCTATGGATACCTAGGCTGTTGGTCTTTTGGGTCGAATGAGTCGTCATTTGTCCACAGTATCACTACTCTGCCATCATCACAGTGCGACCGGTACTTGTAAGACCTCTTACTCTGCTGGTGTTTCTGTTAGGAATATGCCCTCGAATGCCACTCAGGGGATGAGAGATAAGGGCATTGTACTTGTAATTATGGAATAATTGATAAAAAGGCAATACGATTCATTCACTGTTTATTGTATTTCAATTGCATTCTTGACTTGGTAAATATTGAAGTGAAGTCCATGTAAATAAATCGAACATTCCATTCTCGTTATGGGATAAGAGAAAATGCACTGGAAGTGTTTAAAATTTATTTACGTAAATTGTTCGCAAGTCAATAAACTTAAAATGGGCATTAAGTTTTAATACGACTTGTATAACTGATGCTAGGACGTGTGCACGTCTTGATAGCATAGTTATAAGTATATTGGTGGGGCCAGTATACTCGAACACGACTCATACTCGATTCAGTCACACGGTATTCACTCTCGGAGAGTCGATGACGAATCGAAAGGTTGTGATAGTATACGTGGACCTTTGACTTGAGGGTTCAGTAGAAGATGTGCCTATGACGTTTAGTTTGTCATTAAAGTAGTTAGACTCATTTGCTTATTTACTGAGTCGACCTCGAAGTGCGGACTATACGGGCAGGTAGCATTCTTTACTGTACACGAAGAAAGGATTCTATCTCCTGTTAGTGAGCAGGCGAATGTCCTATACGGTTAATGGCAAATAAGATCATAAGTCTTTGGCCAAAGCATTCTGATATAGTCGTATTAGATACACTATTAATCAGTCGGTCTTGATTTGCATTAACACATGTATAGAGTTTAGTCAACAGTAGGGTTTGACTTTACCGTGACCCGAAGACTTGACCGGGACATCTGATGAAGGGTCTATACGTATATAGTATTCACGACAAAATGGTTCTGGAATGATCCCTTCATTCGTTCTCAGTCGGGGTTTACAGTGCGGCCCGCTAGGCTGGCTAAGTGCGGCCCGCATTCATTGGTTCCTCCCAATGCCGGCTGAGACGGACCTACGGAGTCGCGCATCAGGAGCGTTGACGGATAAATGTGAATTTATTATCTCTCTATTAATATTAGATATTGGATATCTAATTATGATTTATTGGATAAATCAAATAACGGTCTTATGAATTAAAATTAAGTTACCGGGTAATTAATTTAATTCATAAATTATATTTCTTAGAGAAATATATTTGTATTTGATATAATTAATTAATTAGATTAATTAATTAATATAAATACATTTATAATTAAACGAAGTGTATTTAACGGATTCGTTTGACGAACGCCCGGTACACGAACCGAGTGGCTCGGCTCGTTTCTAGGAAACTTCCTCATGAGACCGCCCCACCCATGTGTGCTCTTGGTTGATTGTCATTTTCTTTCATGTGAGGTGGTGGGTCTTTCCATCATGTTCCCAATTAGTGCACGTAAAAATGTTAACCTAGCGTGGTCTAGTTTTACCCTCATAGCGCACACTACGGAAAAACATTAGCGTGCGCTAACGGTGCCTGCACAGAGAACAGTTAGGACTCGGCCAGACTGTATCCGACTCGAACGACATGAAAACTTGACAGATGTCAGCAACCAACGAGACATGACAAAGAAACAAAAGCCTGCAAGCAAAATCTCTCAACCGAATGTATGATTCCGACTACTGAGGGGCTTGAAATACGACAAGGGGAACAAATTCCCTAAACTTATAGGAAATTACAAAACGGCCCAAACGTCCGAAAATCACGATACAACGTCGGATTAACAATCCGAAACTCACAACATGAGCAACTCAACCATATGGACTTATGGGAACAGAGAAATAATGAAATTGATCGAGTTTTACGAGAATCGAACGTACATGCGACAAAACATAACTCGAAACAAAAATACAAAAAAACGTCCTCGAAATTCATCCAAACGGAAAAACTCCAAGAACAAAATAGATTCAGAACTTCAAAATAGTAACAAGCTAGTCATCCGAAACGAACATACACCAAAAATAAAAATTACCAAAAATAGAAAGTACGGATATTACATTCTTCTTGTTCATTTTGTTCTTGAGAGTTTTCTTGGAGAAAATATCAAGACATAAAGAGAGAAAAATTGATAAACATACTTAGAGTATATTAATCAAATTCAATAGCTTCATCACTTAGCTCTAGCCGTATTCTTGGAGGATATCAAGGTGATCGTCATCCCGTTCGTTTCTCTGGCGCGTCGCAAGTAGAGGCGTTGTAATTTCGACGTTGGATCATTCAAGTGCTTGGAATGCTTTGGATCGTAGGGAAATTCATTTAAAGCTTGGGGAATACCTCAAGAGAAGGAATCCATTTAATCAACGGACTACAAGGGTGAGTTTCTAATATCTCTTGTGATTTCGTTTATATATTCGTATATACATAGCTCGGTCGATCCTCGTAGGGATTCAGATCGAATTAATTTTCGTTTTACCGCTTCCGTTGGGCCTTCGTTTTAGGCACTGAATCCCAACACTGGTATCGGAGCTATATCTTGCGATCGTATATACGATATTAGCATTTGGAATGCTTGATTAGATGCTGAATGATTTGGAATCATTTTAGTCATAATCGTGGTATATGTGTTTTACGTTCGTTGTAGTTATATTTTTCGTAAGTTTATGTTTAAATATAAATCTTAATTTCTTGGAAATGTGATTTATATTGAAGATATGAATGTTGGAAAATATAGATATTGGATATCCGGTCGAAAAACTAGCCCCGAATTGCCGTTGGACGGTCCGTGAGTGGTCCGGAAGCAGGGGGCCGCGGCCCAGGCTCGGGGCCGCGGCCCGTGGCTGTGCATCCCGTGTTGGACTTTTACGGGTCAGGCTGTGGCCCGAGCTCTGGGGGCCGTGGCCCGGGGCTCGAGGCCGTGGCCTGGGGCTGGGCGGCCTACTGCTTGATGTTGTTTTGGTGCGGTCCAAATTTTCGGATCCGTTTCGGGCTTATTTTCTTCGTGTATTCCTAAAAATGATTTCCCACATTTTAAATTGGATTTAATATGATTAAAATGATTTATGGTATTTCATTTTATAATAGAAAATTGATTTATTGGAATACTTGTGATCGACCGAATTATTTTCAACGTTTTCATATTACCGATTGTGTGAATCGATTGGATGGGTTCGTTTTGTTGATTGGATCAATGTAACTCTATGCTTACCATTTATATAGTATTTATTATATGAATGCTTTTGAATGAGGATGTGGTTCGTGGACTTAGTTTTGAATCGTTCGTTTTATTCGATTGGGTTGTAAAGGCCGTTTTGAGCCTATTTATTTTACTAGAAATATTTGTATCTAGGATGAAATTTTCAATGTAAAATTTATATGTAATGACTAATACTGGAGGAAGATCCATTTCGATTGGACGAAGATTCAAGACGAAGACTTGTAATTAGATTACGGAGGTTTTTGTTTTCTAGGAACGGTTCATGAACCACATGTTGGTAGCAACTAGGTTGTTAATGGTTGTTCATATTGTATGAATGCACAAACGCACTTAAATGAATTAATGTGCTAAGTGTAACATTAATCGCGATAATTCTCCCACAACAAATTATTATGTTTATAAGGTTTCAAAGGTTTTCCTTCCCTCCATCGAGCTTTCGGAAAATTGAAATCCAAACTGGATGTGCTATACTTCCGAGTTATCGGGGTAGTCGTTCAGGGAGGATGGATAAATTACCGGGAGAGCATTGGATGCCTTCAGTTGGAGCAAATTTTATCCCTAGAAACCTGATAGGTTGCCGGATAAGATTCAATTCTGAAACTGATTTGCGTCGATGGTATAAACTTAACTTGCTCACGAACCATAGAAACCATATAGGTTGAGGGGAGTGAACAAGGGGAAAAAGAAGATCGAATCATCCATTAGATGGGTTGGTGTTGGACACTACTTTATGAAAATTAATAGACTAGAAACCTGTTCGGTTGCCCTCTATTAAAATTTATAAAGAACTCGATCACCACTATGAATTAGAGCGAAGATACTTCCGGATTTCAGATGGGAGTGTGTTATTCCGATAAAAATAGTGGGAGCTGGGTAACAAGAATAGAAAAGGCCTCAATTCTATAGTCAGATCATAATTATAACAAGTCACTAATTAATCTGTTATACTTAATGCAGACATAACTCTCAATATGACAATGAATCCACTCGCAATTCTACTCGAAAAGAACACCCTGATTGGACCTAACTTTCTGGACTGGCTCCGCAATCTAATGATTGTCCTCAGTATAGAGGCACTGGGATACGTCTTGGAGACGGACATTCCGGCACCTCCTGTGCAGACCAGAGCCATTCAGGAAGAGATTGAAAACCACGAAAATTGGGTTAAGGATGACATAAAAGTCCGTGCATACATGATGGCTTATATGTCTAATGAGCTTCAGAGAGCTCATGAGAAAATGACTTCTGCTAGGCAGATTCTATCTCACTTAATCAAACTCTATGGTGAGCACAGCAGAACTGCTAGATATGAGATATCCAAGCAACTGTTTGGTGCAAGGATGAAGGAAGGTGAGAAGGTTAGGGAACACGTCCTGAAAATGATATCCATGATTAAGAGATTGGAAGCTCTTGATTTTAAAATGGATACTTCTCTCCAAACCGACCTTATCTTACATTCTCTCCCTGATTCCTTCTCACAGTTTGTTATGAACTTCAACTGCAATGAGATTGCATGTAATTTAGCTGGGCTAATGAACAAACTTGTGATCGCTCAGTCTCAGATGAAAACTCCGCGGATGAAGGAGTCTGCTCTTGTGATTTGTTCTGGACCTCGGAGGTCTAAGAACAAGTATAAAAAGACCAAGAAGCAGACTGGACCACATGTCAAGGACTTCAAGGGAAAGGGCAAGGCCCCGATGGTTCCAAAGAACAAGAAGAAGAAGGATGCTTGTATCAACTGTGGTGAGCTGGGCCACTGGGCTAGAGACTGTCCGATTCTTCATGGCACTTCAGGTACAGAACTTTTAGTTTTGGAAACAAATTGTCCTGCTACTGTATTTTCTACTTCTGAATCTTTGGATTAAGCGCTAGTTCTCATATTTGTACCGTGAATCAGGATCTGGAACAAAGTAGGAAGCTTGGAGCTAGAGAAGTTATGATCACAGTCGGAAGCGGGCATAGTGTTGAGCCGACCGACATAGGATCACTTCTTTTGGGTTTAGAATCCGGCTTTGTTTTGACTTTATAAGATGTACTAGTTTTGCCCAAGGGGCACAAAAACATTATATCCATTCCGGTCATGGACCGAAAAGGTTTTTCATTTTTCATTGGAGATGCTTCCTGCAAAATTTATTTCAGAAGTAAACTAGTGGGTACTGCTACATTGTTAAATGGATTGTATCATCTAAATCTCAGCAACAAAGTAATTGTGAATACTATGACTAGAAGACGTGGTAGGGATGAGACCAATCAAGTTTTGAAATGGCATCTTAGACTTGGTCATGTTGGTTAGACCAAGGTTTACAAGATGGAAAAAGATGGACTTATGGGTCCATTGGGATCGGATCCCTTTCCTACTTGTGAATCTTGCCTTAAAGGCAAAATGACTAAGTCCCCCTTCACAGGGACTTTTGAAAGAGCCGCTGACAAACTGGGATTAATCCATACCGACGTATGTGGTGCTTTGGAAGCAGCACATGATGGATATCAATATTTCATTACGTTTACAGATGATCATACTAGGTATGGTTATGTATACTTAATGAAACATAAATCCGAGGCCTTTGAGAAATTCCAGGAATTCAAGGCCCTAGTCGAAAAACAAACTGGTAATCATATCAAAGCACGTCGGTCGGACCGAGGTGGCGAGTATATGAGTACGGAGTTTGATGAGTTCCTGAAGGAACATGGAATAGTTTCACAACTAACACCTCCAGGTACTCCTCAGTTAAGTGGTGTGTCAGAAAGAAGGAACCGGACCTTGTTGAACATGGTCCATTCCATGCTGGGCTATACTGACTTACCGATTTACCTATGGGGGTATGCATTCCCGACTGCCGCTTACATCTTGAACAAATGTACTTCCAAATTCGTTCCTAAAACTCCACATGAGATGTGTGAGGGCAGGAAACCAAATCTTAATCATATTAAGATTTGGGGATATGTCCCGCCTATGTCAAGAAGACTAAGGTGGAAAAGTTGGAAGCAAGGTCCGCGAAGGGACGTTTCATTGGATTCCCATCTAGGACGATGGGGTATCTCTTCTACATGCCCGAAGATTGAAAGATCATTGTTGCTTTACAAGCACACTTCCTAGAAGATGATTTCATTCAGGAAGGCGGAGCAGGTAGAAGTATTTCTTTAGAAGAATACAATGAAACTCCTCGGGAGACACCTGTGCAAGAAACTAGAATCGAACCTTCTGAAACACAAGTACAACCACCTTGTAGGTCTAGTAGGGTGTCTCATAAACCTGAGAGGTATGGGCTTGTGCACTTGGAGGAGCTGGGTCTCCATGAGGTTCCAAGTGATAGCCAAGTGACCGACCCAACGACCTATGACCAAGCGATGGTGGATGTAGACTCCGCGAAATGGCGTGAAGCTATGGAAGCTAAGATAGAATCGATGCATGTCAATCAGGTCTGGACTCTAGTAGACCGCCCCAAGGGCATAGTGCCTATTGGGAACAAGTGGATCTACAAGAGAAAGGCTGATGGTGATGGCAAGGTTGACGCCTAAGGCCAGGCTTGTGGCAAAGGGTTATACCCAGAAGGAAGGGATCGATTACCACGATACCTTCTCGCCCGTAGCTATGATCAAGTCTATTCGTATGATGCTTGCTATAGCTGCCTACCACGATTATAAGATATGGCAAATGGACGTAAAGACGGGTTTCCTTAATGGATTCCTCGAGGAGGAAATCTATATGGAGCAGCCTAAAGGGTTTGTGTCCGAAGTCGATATTCAGAAAGTGTGCAAGCTTCAGCGTTCCATTTATGGACTGAAGCAAGCGTCGCGTAGTTGGAACCTTCATTTTGACGAGGCGGTCAAAGAGTTTGACTTCGTGCAAAATGAAGAGGAACCTTGTGTATATAAGAGGGTTAGTGGGACCAAGATCGCATTCTTAGTACTATATGTAGATGACATTCTACTAATAGGAAATGATGTGGGATTGCTCAGTTCTGTGAAAGCTTGGCTTTCGAGTAATTTATCCATGAAAGACTTGGGAGAAGCAACCTATATTCTTGGAATTTGGCTCTACCGGGATAGAGCAAAGAGAACAATAGGTCTTTCCCAAGCCATCTATATAGATAAAATCTTAAAGCGATTTAAGATGGATGATTCTAAAAGAGGTTTCCTACCGATGCGACATGGAATAAAACTCTCCTTGAAGATGTGTCCTCAAAGTGAGGAAAAACGAAAGGAAATGAGTAATATACTATATGCTTCGGTCGTGAGTAGCCTTATGTATGCTATGTTGTGTACAAGACCTGACATTGCGCATGCTGTAAGCGTGGTGAGTAGGTTTCAGGCAAACCTAGAGATGTTAAACGGGCTAGCCCTAGCGGTTCCGGGCTAGCCCTAGCGGGCTTCGGGCTAAACGGTCCGGGCTAAAAAAGCCCGGATTTAAACGGGTTCGGAAATATTGGCCCTAACCCTAACCCTAACGGGTTTTGGGCTAAACGGGCTAAATGGGCTAAATATTTAAAAAATCTATTTTTTATTTTTTTATAAGTAAAAAAAACAATAATAATATATTTTATATATATAGTAACAACTATACTATAATAAATATAACAAAAAATATACTTTTATGTATATATATATATATATATACACACACTATATTAACAAATATAGTAATAATATATATTATATATATAATTAGAGCTGCAAACGGGTCGGATTCGAGTCGAGTACACCCGAACTCGAGTCGAGTTTTTCAGTTTTGGAATTCGGGTCGAGTCATACCGAGTCGAGTCGAGTAGCATACAAGCCTGCCGAGTTCGACCCGATCGAGTACACTCGGGTCACTCGAGTAGCTCGTCGAGTCGGGCGGGTCGGGTAGGATCCGGGTCGAGTCGGGTTGTACCTGTTTTCTGACATTTTCTGCATATTTTTGATTTTTCTATAAAATTCAAATTTTTTTATTCTACAAAATTTTGCTTTTTACATAAACATCAAATAAGAAAAGAAAATCATAATTCATAACGTAACGTTAAAAAATAAAAGCAAGAAAAAAAAAACCAACATAAAATTAGGAAAAAGTTACCAAGAACAAGAACTCAAGAAGTACCTAAAAAGCGCAGAACAAGAAAAAATCACAGTACGTCTCAGACTCTCAAGTAAAGTGAGTACTCAAAAATACATTCACGGGCCAACGGCCAATCAAAAATCAAAATAGCTACCCAAATTCTAACAATCCGCAACAACCCAACAACTTTAATCTTTAGCGAAGAACCATATCGAACCGTCTTTTAGTTATTGATCGAGCCACTTGCTGAAAAACAACAAATAAATACTATTAAATTACACATCACATCACATATATATAATATATGAATTAGAATTCATGAATTTTAAAATAAAAGTACAAAATAAGATTTACAAATTTTAGAAAACATACCTTCGTTATTAGGAATGTTCAAGTCGACCTCCACTTCCTTTAACTTAAAATTATCCTTCTAATAAGTTGACAATGTAGAAGGAAAAAAAAAATTAACAACAGATCATGTTACTAGAGCAAAACTGCCCTTCCAGATCATATTACTAAAGCAAAACTGCCCTTCCAGATCATATTACAAATCCAGATCATATTACAAATATGGGGCAGAAAAATAAGAACCAGATCATATTAACCAGTAAAACGTAAGGTATAAATTAACCAGTAAAACGTAAGGTATAAATATGGGGCAGAAAAATAAGAACCAGATCATATTACAAATCCAGATAAAAATTTGCGGCAAAACGTAAGGTGTAAATTACTAGAGCCATATACAAATTCAATACTGAAAGGGGAAAAAATATGCACCTCTGATGTTTTCTTAAGTCCATAAAGTTCACGTGCCCAATCACTCCACATAGCAACATTTCGACAGTTTGTGTTTCAAGCAAGCACGATGAGGTTCAATTACTCTACCACCGGCACTGAAAGTTGACTCAGAAGCTACCGTTGTGATTGGAATAGCTAAAACATCAGCAGCCATTAGTGACAATACAGGATATTTACCTCGATTTGCTCTCCACCAGTCTAATGCCTCAAAATGCTCTCCAACAACAGGATAAATGCTTTCTTCCAAATATAAATCAAGTTCTGTTTTTATAGGCTGAGAACTTGTATCTGATTGGCTCAAAAACAACCCATATTTCGAAATTCCCCCAAGAACAGGCTTGCCTAAAACACTTGAATGCCTATGCAAAGTTTGCGAACCACTACTAGTCGATGATGACTCCAAAGTTGACCCTTTCCCTTTATTTATTTTTTCACCTACTTTCTCATCAACATATTCCTTATATAAATCAGTCAATGCTTTTTTAACAGTAGCCAAAACATTTTCCGCTTCTACTCCATAGATGATAGGAAAACAAAATCGTAGAAGCTGCAACTTGAACCTTGGGTCCAACACAGAGCCAATTGACATACATAAATTACATTCTGACCAATATTTGTCAAACTTCTCCTTCATGGGGGCAGCCATATCTCTGATGTATGATTTCCTGTCCTTGCATTTCATATCTAGCAATTCTTTAACTCTATAAACCTCAGAGAGAAATAAATTTGCAGTTGGATACTGAGAACCGGATACGACATGTGTGACATCATTAAAGATCTCTAAGAATTCACATACATTACTAACCTTTTCCCACTCTTCATCTTCAGGGACATACTCAAATCCCCTATCCCAATTACCAAAACGACGAAACACTTGCTTAAAAGTGCATGCAACTGAGAGCATATTATAAGTTGAATTCCAGCGTGTCGGGACATCTAGAACTAGCTTCCTAGATTTAACTCCAAATTGAGTAGCAAAAAGACCAAACTGATTTCGGCGACCCTCTGAACCGGCAACATATTTAACTCCATCTCTTATTGTGTTAATAATGGACTCAATTGGTTTGAGTCCATCTTGCACCAAGAGATTGAGAATATGTGCACAACAACGGACATGGAAAAGTCTAACATCCAAAGGTAAGTGATTTTTAATCATCACATAATTTTGCTTCAGATTTCTTAGTGCCACATCATTCGCTCTAGCATTATCTACAGTGATCGTGCCTATTTTTTTCTCAATTCCCCATTCGATGAATGAATTAGAAAGTGCTTCGGCAATGACAACACCACTGTGGGGAGGGGGAACATTACAAAAGTTAAGGACTCGCATATTCAACTTCCAGTTACTATCTATCCAATGCCCAGTTACAACCATATACCCAAGTTTTTGATTTGAAGATGTCCACATATCCGTTGTAATATTCACTTTGCCCACACCTTTTAAAACTTCTTTCAATTTCACTTTTTCATATTCATAAACCTTATAACAATCTGACTTCGCAGTTGTCCGACTAACCTTTTTCCAACAAGGAGTTGCAGTCCTCATTATTTCATTAAACATAAAAGACTCGACATGAGTAAAAGGTAACTCATTGATCATGATGTAATGCGCTATTTTCTCCCTCATAATCGAATGGTCATACTTGAAAGTACTAAGTTGTTCATTTACCTCTTCACCTTCGGTACCTGGAGTTGACTTAAAAGCCAATTGTGTCTGTTTATGCTTCCCATTCTTCTTTAAGCAAGACGTCAAGTGTCTGTTCAATGCAGACGTTGAAGATGTCTTCCCTCTTGATAACACACTTTGACACATCTTGCATTGTGCACGCTTATTCCCTGTTTCTGGATCATCGGTATATGCGCTCATATACTGCCACACACCACTTGTCTTCTCTTTCTCCTTTTTCTTGGAAACTTGTGCATCTTCCTCACTGGGTGTCGGGTTTGTTGACTTCCTTTTTTTACCACTTTTGTGAACATCAACAATTTCATCGTCATCATTTTCCTCAAAACCCAATTCTTCCTCTTCGAGTTCCGGCAGTTGGCTATCTTCGAAAATGGTATCCATACACGGGCTAGAAGATGATTGAATTGAACGATTTGGGTTGTTCAACAAAGACATAATGATCAACCTGAAAATAGACAACAAATTAAGAAAATGTGAATCAAAATCTGAACCTTGAACAACAAATTCTAATCTGAAAACTCAAATTCTCAATAAATACTCAGCAAATGAACAAATGCTTCTGTACAAATTCTCAAAACGTCAAATGAACAAATGATTCTGTACTCAATAAATTCTCAAAACCTCATATTCTGTACAAATTCTCAAATTCTCAATAAATACTCATCAAATGAACAAATGATTCTGTTTCTGTACTAATCTAAAACAACAAATACTCAATAAATTCATCAAATGATTCTAATCTGAAACAAATTCAACAAATTCATGAACGGGAGGAAAAAATCATGAAAACATGAAAACCCTAAACTAAACTCTAAACAGTAAACACCATTTCTTACGGGAGGGAACCTACAAAAATTGTAAATTTGTAAGTTGTAACTGAAGAAGAAGAAGAATACACTGAAAAAATCGAGTTGGTATGGGCTGCTCGGCTTTTCCTGCTCCACTTCCGAGTTAAGCGGACAACTCGCGGCGGGAAGAAACGATGGACTTCGACTGGTATGGCTGCTCGAGACAATGGATCGAGTCGGTGCCGGGTGTGTGTGTGTACCGTGGTGTACCGTGGTGCCGGGTGTGTGTGTGCACCGATGTGTGTGTGTTAAGTGTTTGAGAAGAAAATGAAAGTCAAGCGGGTTGTGGCGGGGTGACGGGTGAGACTTGAGAGAAATGAGAATTAACCTAATCGAGTAGCTAGCCGAGTCGAGTCGAGTCGAATCGGGTACCTGACGAGTCGAGTCGAATCCGGGTCATCTAATCGAGTACTCTGTCGGGTAGTCGGGTATACTCGACTCGACCCGAGTACAAAAACGAGCTCGCGATACGCGCCGAACTCGACCGGGTCGGACTCACCGAGTCGAGTCGAGTACAATAAATTCGAGTCGAACCCGGGTCGAACCCGGGTATACCCGACCGAATTTGCAGCTCTATATATAATATTAATATAGTGTATATATATAATATTAATATAGTGTGTATATATATATATATATATATATCGGGCTTCGGGCTAGCCTTAGCGGGCTTCGGGCTAGCCCTAACGGGCTTCGGGCTAAACGGTCCGGGCCAAAAAAGTCCGGATTTAAACGGGCTAGGAAATATTGGCCCTAACCCGGTTTTTTGGCGGGTTAAACGGGCCAGCCCTACGGGCCCGAGCCCGTTTAACATATCTAGGCAAACCCAGGTAGGGAACATTGGACTACCGTAAAGAACATTCTCAAGTACTTGAGAAGGACTAGAGATATGGTTCTGATGTATGGCGGTGGAGAATTGGATGTGGTGGGATTCACTGATTCGGACTTCCAAGGACTGAAGGATGATTCGATGTCTACTTCTGGCTACATATTTACTCTTAATGGAGGAGCAGTATCCTGGCGTAGCGCCAAACAAAGCGCGACTACTGATTCCACCTGTCAGGCTGAGTATCAAGCAGCCTCGGAGGTTTCCAAGGAAGGGCTCTGGATTAAGAAATTTCTGGGAGAACTTCAAGTGATACCATGTGCTGAGCTTCCTATTCCGCTGTACTGTGACAACGACGGCGCTGTAGCACAGGCCAAGGAGCCGAGTTTTCACAACAGTACCAAGCACATTGAGAGGAAGTATCATCTCGTAAGAAAATTTGTTCGCAAGGGATACATTGTGCTGCATAGAGTAGACTCAGCCGACAACGTCGCTGATCCACTGACCAAGCCACTTTCTCAGACTAGCTTGGAACGTCATCTGGATAACATGGGTATTAGATACCATGGTGTGTGGCATTGAGTGCAAGTGGGAGATTGTTAGAAGTATGCCCTCGAATGCCACTCAGAGTATGTTGAGTGAGGCATTTTGTAATTATGTAAATCATTAATATAAGGCAATAGATGTTTCTTTATTTAATGGTAGTTACTGGCATTCCTAACTCGTAAATATACATATAGAAACTAGTCCGTGTATTTGAGAGCAAAATGTTCCACTCCTTATTGGATAAGAAGGTCGACAAAGGAAAGGTTTATACCTCAAATACTTAATCGTTCGCAAGTCGATGAAACTTGATTGGGCGTTAAGTTTATGTGAAGACTTGTATGACGTGTTCTTTGACATGGAGAGTGCCTTTCGAATACTAATGGTTAGTGGGAGCACACGTTTTAGGTATGCTAATTGGACTAGTATACTCGAACCTTCACTCTGGGACAGTCAATGACGGAATCGAAAGGTTGTGATAGGTATTCGTGAACCTTCGACTTGACGATTTAGTAGGGATGTGCTTGTGACGTCAAGACTTTCATTAGAGTAGTTTGACCCTATAAACCGAGAGGTGAGGGTCAACCTCGACGTGCATCTTGACGGGCAAGTAGCAGGTCCTACTGAATACCAAGATAGAATTCTTTCTCCCGTTAGTGAGTGGGTTATATGTCCTATGCGGTTATTGGCAGATGAGATCATAAGTCTTTGGCCAAAGCATTGGAGCTAGTTGTATTGGATACACGAGAGCTCAATGATCTCGATTTGCATTAACGCATGCATAGCGTAAAGTACAAATAGGGTTTGACTGACCGTGACCCTATAATTCGATCGGGACATTTGAAAGAAGGGTTTATACGTATACTGGTATTCACGACATAATGGTTCTTGAATGATCCCAATCATTCATTCTCAGTTGGGGTACAGTGTAGGCCGCCAGGCTGGCTAGGTGGTGCTACTACTCTTTGGTTCCTCCCATTGCTGACTGAGACGAACCTACCGAGTCACGCAATAGGATTGACGACGGAATGAATCAAGCTTGTTCTCTCTTTATGAATATTAGATATTGGATATCTATTTTGGGACATTAGATGTCTAAATGGATTTATTGGATAAATTTATTTACGGCCTAATGAATTAAATAAATTACTGGGTGATTAATTTAATTCATAAATATAATTATTTCTTGGAGAAATTAATTATGTTATTATGTATTTAATATGATTAATTTATTGAATTAATTAATCGACACAAATACATCGTACTGGAATCGGAGGTTATCTGTTTGGACTCTCGGGAGTCCGAAACGAATCGAACTCGTTCGATTTTCATCTTGGCTGCCCCCCCCTCTTTACACCTACCTTCACCTCTTGTTCTTTTGTGTCCATTTTATGATGGATGAAAAGATTTGTGGGGATCACTCATGTGGCATGAGTTGTCCATCATGTAGGTGATATTAGAATAAGTAGGCAAGACTTGTATCTCTTATCAAACTCACTCATTTCCAACGTGAGAAAGGATACAGAGTGAGAGAGAGAGAGAGAGAGAGAATAATATTTTCTTCAAGTCTTCTTCTTGTTCATTTTGTTCTTGAGAGTTTTCTTGGAGAAAATATCAAGACATAAAGAGAGAAAATTTGATAAACATACTTAGAGTATATTAATCAAATTCAATAGCTTTATCACTTAGCTCTAGCCGTATTCTTGGATGATAGCAAGGTGATCGTCATCCCGTTCATTTCTCCGGCGCGTGGCAAGTAGAGGCATTGTAATTTTGACGTTGGATCATTCAAGTGCTTGGAGTGCTTTGGATCATAGGGAAATTCGTTTAAAGCTTGGGGAATAGCTCAAGAGAAGGAATCCATTTAATCAACGGACTACAAGGGTGAGTTTCTAATATCTCTTGCAATTTCGTTTATATATTCGTATATACATAGCTCGATCGATCCTCGTAGGGATTCGGATCGAATTAATTTTTGTTTTACCGCTTTCGCTGGGCCTTCGTTTTAGGCACCGAATTCCAACAGTGGTTTCTAGATGTTATTCATTTTGAGTCAAGGACCCCAAGAAGTTTTCGACGAAGAAATATATTTTTGGGTCGGAGACCCTAAGTGTGTTGAAAGTATTACTCCAGGATAAACCCAAAAAAAATCCTATTTTTGTAAAGCCACTCGAGAACCTTAATTATATTTACAACTACAATATATTTCTTTTGAAATGCTCACTAAATTTAAATGGTCTCGTTAACTTCTACTTCTCCTTTATGAACATTCTCATATTTATTTGACTAGTGTTCTCGTGGTGAACTCTTCTACATGATAAATGGTTGATTGTGATAAGTGTAATGGGTTCTATGAGATATGTCTTGATTGTTGATACTATGAAACTTACATCATGTATTCACCACACTTGTACAAGCAAAATCCAGGTGCTAACCCCATTTTGGGGGTGTACATGTTTTATATGATTCCAGGTTATGTGATCGAATGGAGCAACACATGACTATCACAAAGAGGTCAAGCAACAGTGATACTATGGGTCGACAGTCTTGGAGTTTCTTTTATTTATGTTTGAGTTTGACTCAAATGTTTCAGCATTCGAGTACGCTGAGTATTTCTTTGTGCGATCTTTGTATGGGCATCGTTTAGAGTATTTAGATTTTTGTAATGTTATGAGAAATCCAGAGTGTATTTCATATTGGTTTAACATTGTTGGTCCGAATTTTATAATATTTATTGTCATTAGCCTAGTGAATCCTTGCAGAAGGATCAGTGCTGTAATATGCCCTGAATATCTTGGGGGTGCGACAGAATATGATATCAGAGTTTAGGTTGCGAAAATCTAAGATTTGGGTCGAGTTAGGCGTGTCTTGTCATGTTGAGTCGTGACGGCCATCAATTGTGAATAGTATCGCTGAGCTGTTAACATCTTCGTGCGGCTTGTGAATGTAAGTCTCCATCTTATTTGCGATATTGTGTACTTGTGTGAATCTTTTATGTGTATGTGCATGCATTGGACTGGACATCTGCGACGAGTGATTGTTTGGTATACTTTTGTTAGTATTTTTAGTAGAATACTGTATATATATTTCTATATTTTGTGTGATAATTTATATTATTTTTCATGTGTTTTCATTATTTACTTCTACTATAATTTTTAGCGATTATGTGTAGTTTTTGTTATATTAATGAGAATTAAATTTTATCTGCAGCTTAGCACACCGGGTGAAGACACATCTGTCAATTTAAGGGCGATATTTTTAAAGATTCCGAATATATTCATGAGTGGTCTCTTTTTATTCGTCTCGTCGATACGATCATTTTGATAAAAAGTTCATTCGAATCCAAGTTCGTATGAAGAAGTTATGGTCGTTCGAAGTTTATGGAGGAAAATTAAAATTCACGGACCAGTAATATCAGGACAAGTGGTGGGAGCAGATTCGTCGGATGACATCAGCATGACGTCACACCATATGCCAACCAACCTCCACGTCAGTGCACATGTGGAAGGACGGTCCAATAAAACGAAGCCATGTGTCGTGCAACGTAAGCAGGGCACACGCTCGTCACACGCGTGTCACACCTGGACCAATTAGACGACGCCACATGTCATGCAACGTCAGATTAACGCCACGTGTGTTACACGCGCCAGCCTAGATCCGTTATATTTACGCGTACATCTCACGCGCGAGTGGAAATTTCGCCACGTCAGGGATGACGTGGCTGATCAGATTGCATTATTTTTTTTATTCTTTCCTTCTTCCTTCCTTCTTCTTTCCTTTCCCTTATCTGCACTGATTGATTTTGAACGATGCAAAAATAATTGAAGGGATAACTTCAATTGTAATGTACTACTATAAATAGCAGTAGCATCTCAGCGTAAACGGGTCGTTAAACAGTGAGTAGAGAGAGCAGAGTAGGAAGAAATAGTGCGTAGCATAATGTAATACAGAATACGTATCAGTTTTTATATTTTAGTTTTTGTATTTATTTTCTGTATTATGCTTTATATAATTATATTGTAATACAGATAAATAAATATTGCACCTCAAATTATATTCCAAATAAAGCTTAGTTAATATTAATTTTATCAGATAAAATTCGCCTTTATAACATTTCTGCACATTAGCCGATTAGCGCACGCTATCCAACTTTCCTTAGCGCACGCTAATAAGCGTTGACTCCAAAACTCTCCAGTTCTGCCCGCGGGAATCTTATCCGGACCCATGTCTGGCTGGCGCATGTGACAGCCGCCCAGCTCAATTATTGACTGTCTAACGTACGCTACGCTTCATTCGTAGCGTATGCTAATTCTAGCCGATAATGTACGTTAAGCTACATTCTTAGCGTACGTTATCACGTATTTGCATGGGAAAATTTACATGTTGCCATACTCGTGTACAAGGATACAAATACGAGAAATATCATATTCCGATTAATGATATCACAATTCCGAATGATACATGGTTCAAATACAGATGAAATACTCAATAATAAATCCGAATATTACATACTCTCCTACTAAAAAGGAGTTTCGTCCCGAAACTCAAGAAGAAAATAACTCTGGATATCTGGACCTCATGCTATCTTCCGTATCCCAAGTGGCTTCTTCCACTCCGTGGCGCGACCACTGAACCTTGACCGAAGCGATTGGTTTGTTCCTCAATTGCTTAACTCGACTCTCGAGTATCCTGATCGGTCTCTCTTCAAACGTGCCATCCTGAGCGACTTCGATCTCGCCGAAATCAATGACATGACTAGGAACTGGTATATACTTCTGTAACTGGGATACGTGGAACACGTTATGAACATGTCTCAATGAAGGCGGTAATGCCAATCTATATGCTAACTCTCCAACTCTCTCAAGAATCTCGAACGGTCCGATATATCTCGGACTCAACCTCCCCTTTCTTCCTAAACGAAAGATTCCCCGAGTAGGAGAAACCTTTAAAAGTACGTGATCTCCAGTACTAAACTCCAATGGGCGACGGCGTACGTCTGCATAAGATTTCTGTCGACTCTGGGCGGTCAACAGCCTTTCACGAATCAAGACTATCTTCTCTCGTGTCTGTACGATCAATTCCGGTTCCGTTCAGATCAAGTCTGATGAATCGTCCCAATATAGGGGCGATCTGCATCTCCTCCCATATAATGCCTCAAACGGTGCCATCTTAATGGAAGCATGCCAACTATTATTGTAAGTGAATTCAATCAACGGCAGATGAACTTCCCAATCAGCTGACCAATCTAAGGCACAAGCCCTTAGCATGTCTTCCACCGTTTGAATAGTCCTCTCGGATTTTCCGTCTGTGTGCAGGTGAAAAGTTGTGCTGAAGTTCAATTCGGTTCCCAAGGCCTTATGAACCGCTTTCCAGAAATGAGACACAAAACGTCCATCTCGGTCAGAAATAATGGTCTTCGGCATACCATGCAATCGGACTGTCTCTGAAATAAATACTCGTGCCAACCTCTCGGGTCCCCACATGTCCTTAATGCCTAGAAAATGAGCTGATTTGGTTAGACGATCAACTATTACCCAAATCATATTCATTCTTGTCTTGGTTCTCGGCATATTAGTGATAAAGTCCATCGATATGTACTCCCATTTCTATTCAAGAATCGGGAGCGGCTTCAGCATTCCAGTAGGTCGTTGATGCTCAATCTTAACTTGCTGACAAGTCAAACATTTCGAGACAAAATCCGTTACATCTTTCTTCATGTTGCCCTACCAGAAGTTTTGCTTGAGGTCCTTATACATCTTGCTGGTGCCCGGGTGGATAGAATAGGGCATGTTGTGAGCTTCCTTCATAATTGTCCGCCTCAGAACATCGACATCGGGAATGCAAAGCCGGCTCTGGAATCTCAATATTCCATCATCATGAATTACAAATCCTCGGGCCTTTCCCTTGATCACTTCATCACGTAACCGAATCATCAGAGGATCATCTACTTGCTTAGATTTGATTTCTTCGGTTAAAGAGGAAGTTATTTCCATCACACACAGTTGTCCTTGAAATCTTTGCAACCATACTTCAATTCTTTTGCGAATCAATTCTCATTGAATGTTGAGCTGGGAGGTCAGAGTCTTCAGCATCTGAATAGAAACAGGCTTGCGGCTAAGTGCATCGTCCACTACATTTGCTTTGCCTGGATGATAAAGAAAATCCAAGCCGTAGTCCTTAATCAGTTCCAGCCATCTCCTTTGCCGCATGTTCAACTCTTTCTGACTGGAGATGTATTTGAGACTCTTGTGATCCGTAAAGATTTGACAGTGAGTCCCATACAGGTAGTGTCTCCAGATTTTCAAAGCAAAAATTACTGCTGCCAGCTCCAAATCATGCGTTGGGTAATTTACTTCATAAGGTTTCAGTTGTCATGATGCATAGGCGATCACCTTCTCATTCTGCATCAATACACATCCGAGTCCTTGGTTCGAAGCATCACTGTAAACTATGAATCCTCCATTTCCCTGTGGGAGTGCTAAATTTGGTGTCGTCGTCAATCTCTTCTTCAATTCATCAAAGATATTCTGGCACATCTCATTCCACTCAAACTTTTGAGTTTTATGAGTAAGTGGGCGGGTAATTTTGGAAAACCCTTCCACGAACCGACGATAATATCCAGCAAGTCCTAAGAAACTCCGGACTTCTTTCACCTTCTTAGGAGGCTTCCAATCCATAACTGCTTCGATTTTTTGGGGGTCTACTCGGACTCCTTCTGCTGATACCACATGACCGAGGAACATTACTTCCTTTAGCCAGAATTCACACTTAGAAAGCTTGGCGTACAATTGTTAGTTTCTCAGAAGGTCTAGAACAATCCGCAAATGTTGCGCATATTCTTCCTGGCTCTTAGAATAAACCAAAATGTCATCAATGAATACAACCACAAACTTGTCCAAATATTCTATGAACACTCGATTCATCAATTGCATAAACACGGCAGGTGCATTAGTGAGACCAAATGGCATAACTACAAATTCATAATGTCCGTAACGAGTTCTGAATGCTGACTTTGGAACATCAGATTTCTTAATCCTCAGCTGATGATATCCTGATCTCAGATCGATCTTAGAAAACACCATTGCTCCTTGTAGCTGGTCAAATAAATCATTGATCCGTGGCAACGGATATTTGTTCTTGATCGTCATTTTGTTCAGCTCTCGATAGTCAATGCACAATCGAAGCAATCCATCCTTCTTCCGAACGAAAAGAATTGGTGCTCCCCAGGGCGAGACGCTTGGCTGGATATAGCCTTTGTCCAGTAACTCTTCCAGTTGCTTCTTCAATTCGTACATCTCAGTAGGTGCCATATGATACGGTGCCTTAGAAATTGGTGTAGCTCTTGGTTCCAGCTCGATGGTTAATTATACATCCCGTCGTGGAGGTAGTCCAGGTAATTCGTCAGGAAATACATCCGGAAATTCATTCACAACAGGAATGGATGAAAGTTCCACTTTTTCATCTTCTTTCTTCATTGCGTAACACCAGTATCCGGTACAGCCCTGTTTCAACAATTTGACAGCTTTCATTATCTTGATCATCTTTCCCGAGCTCCCTGGTTTCCATCCTTCAAACAGTATTTCGAAACCATCGTCAGCTATCACTGAGATATTCCTCTTTCGGTAGTTTACAACAGCTCCATATCGATTAAGCCAATCATCTCTGAGTATCAGGTCGTCTCCTTGCATTTCTATCACAATCAGATTTGAGGGCCACTCCCTGCCTCCAAATAATATAGGGAAATCTCTAGTTTCTAAGTTTCCAACAATCCTCCCTCCACTCGGTAATCCCACAACATAAGGCTCACAATTTTGAAAACCATAAATATTCAAACGATTTACACAAGACAATGATATAAATGAATGCGTAGCTCCTGTATCGAATAAAATGCTAACTGGCTGTGAAAGGATCTGAACAGTACCTGATGCGACAGCAGCATCCTGATCGTCTGTTCTCCTCATCTCATACAGACGTGGGGGAACGGATCCGGCACTCGATGTCCCCTTTCGGTCCCACTGTCCTCTGCCTCGTCCGCGACCAAAATCCTGGGGCAGCTAAAACACTTTGCTATGTCTGTTGGATACTGGCTTCCTTCGGAACTGGATATGATGTACGGGCTCTAAAAGACTTTGCAGCCTCTTCACGAAACACCACACGATGTCCCTCACGATCACAATTAAAGCAAGTCATGGCAGGTAGGGGGCAATTTCGTCGATAGTGCCCTGTTTGGGCACAGTTAAAGCACTTCCTGGTTACATCCGTCGTGGCTAATGCTGCTCCGAAGTTCTTTCCGCTCTTAGATGGGTGCGGAGGTTTCTTGAAAGAATGAAATGATTACTGGGCCTTGCGGGGCCCACTACTCTTGTGCTCCGTGAAACTACCGGAGATTTTCTGCTTCTTGGATTCTGCAAACTTCTCCATTGCTGCTTCCTTGATTTCATACGCCAACGCTTTATCCTGATATTGACGGAGAGTGGTACATTCAAAACCGGACATGTACCTCTGGATTTCTAGTTTCATTCTCATATCAAAATGGATCATCATTTCTGCATTTGTTCTGACCAGATGTCGAACAAATGCCAGCTGCTGGTTAAAGGTCTTAATTGCCTGAGATACTGGCACATCTGAAGGTTGAGTGGAGAAAAACTCCCGAACTTTGGCTTCCCTCATAGGACGAGGGCAGTACTGAGCTTTCATCATCCATTTAAATTCTATAGCATCGTGATCTACAAGCCGGATGGCTTCCCACCACTCGGACGTTTCCCCTATCAGAAACTACTGAGCAATAGAGGCTCTCCGGTCATTAGGGCAATTAATCCCGACAAAGATTTTCTCAAATTCCTTCAACCAATGATTCCAGGTGGGAGTCTCAGAAATACCATCGAATTTAGGTGGTTGCATCTTTGCCACCTCTTGCATCCATCGGTCGCCTCGATTTCCCATGTCTGGGATACCTTGCTGTCGATCTCCCTGTTGTAATCCAACTGCCACCTGCATTCGGTCTACGACCTGGGCAAACTGAGTCATCTGGTTCACCACCTGATGAAGGATTTCGGGCACAGCAGGTTCCGGTTCATTGTTAATAGATCTTTGTGGCTTGCCTGAGCTATGACTGGCCTGATTAGAAGGCGACGCTTCTCTCTCAGCATTCCTTCATCTGCGACCGTGACCGTGACCACGTCCACGTCCACCTCTCAACATACTGTAAGCATAAATACTCAATATAGAGGAAACAATATCATTCTAATGTTCAAGTATAAAGAAGTATAACATGCAAAGGATAAGATAGAGTTTAGGAACTTACAACCACCGCCCGCACGAAGACGTAGGCAGTACAGTGATGTTATTCATGGACGGTTACCTCAAAAGACATATATGACCCCTATTTTAACCCAATGGCCAAGATATCCATAATCTTAGCTCCAATACCAAATTCTGTAACACCCCCGATATATTCAGGAATATTACAGCGCCATAAATCCTTTACATAAGAATTTACAAGGCTGAATAATTAAAAAGACAATAACAGACACTAACGTATGAAAGTAACTGAAATAAAATACAAACAGTTCTGGTCAATACTGAGGATACAAATATCCAAATGAAGAGTATTAATACATCGCCAAATCCAAATCATCACAATTCGACGATGTACTCGAGTACTTATTAAAACAAAACAATCAACAGACGAATAAACCCGGCCGGGACATCACTCTGCACCCTCGTCGTCATACAGTTCCAGTGGTTGTTTCCCCACTCTCCTGGATCCTGAACACAAACAAATGTCCACCCACGAAGGGGTTAGCACAACGATGCAAGTACAAGTACCACAACATATTATTCAACATCTTAAGAAGAATAATAATAACATGTATGACAAAATACCAACGAGTCTCCTCCTACGAGAAACTCATAAATAACATACATAAATGATAATCACAACATGATATCACAACATACACATGGTAATTTCGACGATCCAGCGTTCACTGCCTAGAACCCACGATGATCCCGTCAGGCCAACCCATGGTGAAAAAACCCGTCCGATGATCCAGCGCACGCTAGCATAGATCCCCCGATGATCCCGTCGGACCAACACGAGGTGGACACACAACAACTACATATATGCACAACAATATGTATAACATCAATACATAGAACAATTAAAGTACTTGCCTCGATTCGATGACAAGAATAATACTCCCACGAATATCAAAACGCTCGAAGGTTGCTCCCTTAGATCAATCACGTTGCTAAGCTCGAACATTAACAAAAGAAATAATATAGAATTCATCTCAAGTCGTACGAACACCTAACAATCCAAATTACGGTCCGAAGTTCATAAAACGCAACCTGCCTGACCTGCTTAACGTACATTACGTACCCTTGGTAGCGTACGTTAAGCCTGCTCGTTAGCGTACGTAAGCTACGAAGACTAGCGTACGCTAACCATGTATCGACAGTTCCTCTCTGATTATTCGAATTGACTCGTCTGATGATATAATGTATGTTACATACCAAACATAGCGTACGTTAACCTTGACCGTTAGCGTACGTAAGCTTCAGAGCATAACGTACGTTAAACAAGCATTCAACAGTCTCTCACTGAACAGTCGACTGTTCTGATTTATGATAAAGCGTACGAAATCCTTAGTGATTAACGTACGTTACTCTTCTACATATCATGTTCATATAATTATGAAATATCTTACGGATAACAACATCTTTGAATTCAAGGATACGTATATTATCACAACACCATATTCAATCTCGATTACAACTCTTATGCGAAGTTCGGTTATCTAAGGTTGATGCGCTAGATTCCATTATCATCACTACATTCAAACTTTGTTTCAAAGATGAACTTTACAATTCCAACTCATAAGAAAGGAGACAACCTTCGATGATTCTTTCTTAAGTCCGTTTAACAAAAGTGATATCAACTCCAAGTCTATGATCAATATGGCAATGCTATACAATACGGATAATTAATCTCAGAACATTACTCTCATCATTTGACGTAATAGGATTCCAACTATGATGTTTCAAAAATGATACCATAAGCATAATCATCCCAACTTCTAAACATGATGTTTGGTTGAATAATTCATCAATAGAACTTAATATCTCGATAGCATGATCTTCATATCCTTAAGAACATGAATTCAAGGTTGGCGATAGTATAACATACCTTATGATGAAGAAAACACCGAGACAATAGGTAGAATCCAACTCCGGTTGCTTGTTTGTCAATCCAAGATGCTTCTCCACTTCAATGATCAAGCATAAATGATATCCAATCTTCAATGATCAGGTAGAGACGGTCTATATGTGTTTAAGGAGGCTCGGATGTAACACCCCAAACTAGGCGGATATTACAGTGCCGTGAATCCCCGACTGGGACCCACCATGCAATGAAAATGATGAATTAAATAATATAATTGTAGTACCGAACCACATTATATTACCAAGTACTCCGATGAGGAGTTTAATACAACACACCAGGACAATAGCGAATACTAGTATATTTTATATGAAGATAAAATACACCACCCTGAATAAATAGAATATCTCAAACGGAATTTGCATGGAAAATACAAATGACGAATAATCAAATGATCAAATGATCAAACAAACGGGATGGATCGGGGCCCCTACTAGTATCATCGACTCGTCGCCGTCAACATGCTCTTCCGTGCCTTTGCCTTGCCGTGACACGAAAACAAAATCCCCAACGGGCCGATTCTACGAACAACAATCCTCAAGAGTTGAAATTACACAATCATGAATTAACTGAAGTTATGAAATATTCTTAATTATGAATTACGCTGGAGAGGAGTATCATAGTACGCCCGTAATGTTCTGTGTAAGTGTACAACACCCGTCCGTGTACCTAATTAGTCTCACGGTGTAACGCTTTCCCGTGTGCACGGTCTAATGTATCGGTGAACCCAATACAATAACCATCGTGTGCCCGACTAAAAATTCCACACAGCCACACCCGGCCACGCAATATGAACCCAGAAGGTCATATGAACGAGAATGACCGTGATGAATACCAATGAATAATAATTAAACAAAACCAAGATGACTCACCGATATGAAAGTAATAGTGACGTGATTGATAACCCAATGAAATGATTTGGAACCGTCGTTCCTCGTGAATGAAATGATTATTCGACAACCACAAGTCTCAAAATGATTAATATTATGATGAATGAATTATGATTATGAGCAATCAACAACAAAAGGAATGAGTATCCTTTTAACCGAGTAAGAATTAACTTACTCAATACCGATGACAAAGTCCTTCCACGAACAACGTCCTAATCGATATACCGGTCGCTCGAACAACCTTGAATAACAACAATTACCAACAACCGATCATTACGCAAATCAAAAACGATCATAATCGACTCAAACGTCGACACAACGATATCCGAGCTCGAATGAATCGAAACCAACTCCAAGATGAGTATTTCAAACCATCAAAACACTTTCAAGGATATCAATAATCCATTAGGAATCCATAACTCATGATTACAACAACATCAATCGGAAAATCCCCAATTAACCAAGTCAACCCCAAGGGTTCTTGAAATAATTCGAAAATAACCATTAAATCCGTAGGAATATGTTTATACAAGTTAGATAATCCATAACTAACATATTCCAATGATAATCCAAGCTTACGAAGAAATCGAAGGAAAACCCCAAAAATCCGAAATTCTAGATCCAAGAGATTAATACCTTTGATTCGATGTGATGAAGATGATGAAATGATGATCAATCCGAAAGATGAGCTTGAAGATGATGATTGATGATTACACCTCGAAGAATCCTCTCCGAATCGCTCAAATCGCCCAAAACTACCGAAGGAATGAAATGAGATGAAAAATGACGAACTCGACTAAACTGTCAATTTATACTCGGTCCGAGGTTAGCGTCGCTAGCCCTTGTGCATAGCGTGCGCTAACGAGTAATTTGGGTAGTCCAAGACCCACTGTCCGAACACGGTAGCGCGCTACGTACCTATTTGTAGCGTGCGCTACGGCCATACTACTAGCGTGCGCTAATATCCATTGTTAGCGTGCGCTAGCAAAATATTTGACGCCCGATCGGAGTCCGTAATCTTATCGACTGTGATCGACTCCGATAGCGTGCTCTACAACCATTGTTTAGCGTGAGCTAATATATAGGTTGCGTACGCTAACAACAATGCATATCGTACGCTATGAATTAACCCGGTGAAGTCCAGTATCCACTGGACTAAACCTGATCATTCCCTAGCGAGCGCTACTCCACACATATAGCGTGCGCTACTACAACCCGATAGCGCGAGCTACTTACCACTCGTAGCGTACGCTTCAAATATTCTCTCCTGCAGTCCAGTAACTTCTGGTCTGCAGCCAAGGTAGCCTTAGCGTGCGCTAAAGCTGAGCGGTAGCGTGCGCTACCTATACCCAATTAGCGAACGCTAAAAGGAGTATGTAGCGTGCGCTACTCCTCAAGCACGACTTGCAACGAAAATGACAATGATGATAAACACGGCACGAAACTCCAATCGATTAGTGATGAATGACGATTGATACACGATACAATTACTCAATGATAAATACCATGATCGAATATGAGTGACAAATGATCAATGATGAATGAGATTACGAGTATCAATTACTGAATGATAATTACTGAGTTACAACTGGGTATTACATACACCCCCCCTTAAAAGAGTTTCGTCCCCGAAACTAAGGGTCAAACAACTCGGGATAACTCTCTCGCATACTATCCTCGGTTTCCCAAGTAGCCTCTTCGACTCCGTGTCTAGACCACTGAATTTTAACCAAAGGAATCCTCTTATTCCTCAACTGTTTGATTCGCCGCTCTAAAACTCGTATAGGACGCTCCTCATATGAATGATCGTCGGCGATCTCGATTTCGTCGAACTGAAGTATGTGACTCGGGTCGTCAACATACTTCCGCAGCTGAGAGACATGAAACACATTATGAATTCGGCTCAACGCCGGAGGTAAAGCCAATCGATAAGCTAACTCGCCTACTCGATCCAAAATCTCAAACGGTCCAATGAATCTCGGACTCAACTTCCCTCTCTTCCCAAAACGGAAGATACCACGACTCGGGGATACCTTGACCAACACGTGGTCACCTGCCTCGAACTCTAATGGTCGACGACGGTTATCTGCATATGATTTCGCCGACTCGAAATGTCAACAAACGACTCGATCAAAGCTACCTTCTCACGGGCGGCTATAAGCATATCGGGCTCGGTGCCCAATGATTCTGATAAGTCGTCCCAACACAACGGAGATCGACAACGACGACCATACAAGGCCTCGTAAGGTGCCATCTTGATCGAAGCATGCCAACTATTATTATACGTGAACTCGATCAATGGTAGTTGGGCTTCCCAATCGTCTTTCCAATCGAGGACGCATGCCCTCAACATGTCCTCTAAGGTCTGAATCGTGCTCTCTGATTGTCCGTCGGACTGAGGGTGAAAAGCGGTACTGAGATTAAGCTGGGTTCCCATAGCGCGATGAACTGATTTCCAAAAGTGCGACACAAACCGTCCGTCACGATCGGAAACGATACTTTTAGGAGTACCATGGAGTCTGACTATCTCTTTGATGAACAGTTGAGCAAGTCTATCGGGACCCCACGTTTCCTTGATCTCAAGGAAATGAGCTGATTTGGTTAAGCGGTCCACGATCACCCAGATCGTGTTCATGCCACGACGACTCGTCGGCAAACTCGTGATGAAATCCATAGAAATGTCTTCCCACTTCCATTCGGGAATAGGAAGGGGTTTCAGCATACCCGCCGGTCACTGATGTTCAATCTTAACTTGTTGAGAGGTTAAGCATCTCGAAACAAATTCGGCGACTTCACGCTTCATATTACTCCACCAGTAATTTTGTTTCAAGTCCTTGTACATCTTGCTAGACCCCGGATGAACAGAATAAGGGGTAGCATGAGCTTCTCTCAAAATCGAGTTTTTCAACTCGTCATTCGCCGGTACGCACAACCGATTCTTAAAACGCAAAAGTCCATCCTCGTGGACCACAAATCCAGGGGCTTTCCCCCGCGCCACATCCTCTCGGATGCGCAACAATGATGGATCTAAACCCTGATTCTCTCGGATTTCCTCCTCGAGTGACGATGAAATCTCTAACATACAAAGCTGCCCCTGAACTCGCTGAAGCCAGACCTCGATCTCGGGTCTAAGGAATTCCTCTGAAGCTCCTTACGAATCGATAACGGGCAAGCATCTCGCTCTGAACGGACTTACGACTCAAGGCGTCGGCGACAACATTCGCCTTGCAGGTGGTAAAGGATCTCGATATCATAATCTTTGATTAATTCCAACCACTGCCTCTCGCGCATATTTAACTCCTTCGAGTAAATATATACTTTAAGCTCTTATGATCGGTGAATATCGGCAGTAACGCCATAAAGATAATGACGCCAAATTTTCAAAGCGAACACCACATTTGCTAGCTCCAGTCGTGGGTCGGATAATTAATCTCGTAAGGTCTCAATTGCCGTGAAGCATAGGCAATAACCTTCCCGTTACGCATGAGTACACATCCGAGACCCGTCCGACGCATCACTATAGACCACAAATCCTTCCGTCCCTGCGGCAAGGAAAGTACAGTCGACATTAACCGGCTCTTGAGTTCCTCAAAACTCCGTTGACACGCGTCGGACCACGTGTATTTCTTATCCTTCCGCAAAGGTTCGTTAAGGGTTGAGCGATTCGAGAAAATCCCTCTACAAATCGCCGATAATAACCCGCTAATCCGAGGAAACTTGGATTTCCTTAACGTTCTTCGGAGGTAGCCAATCTCGAATAGCCTCCGTCTTCGAGGATCGACACGAACTCCGTCGATGAAATTACATGTCCGAGAAAAGTCACTTGGACATCCAACTCACATTTAGAAAATTTCCCATAAAGTTGCTCGTCTCAACACGTCGAGCACTAGATGAAGGTGAAACTCGTGTTCCTCCCGGTCACGAGAATAAATCAAAATGTCATCGATGAAGACAACAACAAACCGATCCAAAAGTCAATGAAGACCCGATTCATTAACTCCATGAATACCGCAGTGCATTAGTCAATCCGAACGGCATAACCAAAAACTCATAATGACCATAGCGCGTGCGAAAGCATTTCTCGCGATATCCGACTCTCGAATCCATCGATGAAATCCAGATCTTAAGTCGATCTTGGAAAATACTGAAGCTCCCTGAAGTTGATCTAAGAGATCGTCAATACGGGGTAAGGGATACTTATTCTTGATCGTCACCCTGTTCAACTCCGGATAATCAATACATAAGCGGAATGAACCATCCTTCTTCTTGACAAACAACACTGGTGCCCCCCACGGGGACGCACTCGGTCGGATATAACCTTTCTCGAACAATTCCTCAAGTTGGTTCTTTAATTCCTGCATTTCGGTCGGGGCCATCCGGTACGGTGCCTTCGATATCGGGGACGTACCAGGCTCCAACTCAATCGTGAATTCCACATCCCTCTGTGGAGGCAAACCAGGTAACTCGTCTGGAAAAACATCGGCATATTCCCTCACTACCGGAATATCCGTCAACATCTTGATGATTTCGGTTTTGGCCATATAGCACCAATAACCGACACATCCCTGATTGAGTAACCTTACGGCTTTCATCGAATTAATGACCTTACGAGCAGTACGGGATTACCTCCCTGAAACACACATTCAACCCCATCGTGCGAAATGATAGTGACCATGCGCTTACGGACACTAATGATGGCATCATGACGATCCATCCAATCAATACCCAAGATGATGTCGTCCCTCGGCAAATCTACCACGATTAGGTCCACGGCCATACACGACCATGGCCCGAATCGGACAATTACGAATCTCACGATTACCGATAATTCGTCTACCATCGGGTAGGCCAATGACATAAGGCTCACAACTAGTAGCACTACCCAGACGTAGTCTACTCAAACATGACTCGGAAATGAATGAATGCGATGCACCGGTATCAAAAAGGGTACACACGGGTTGAGATAGAATATCGAGTGTACACGAGATCATTCGGGCCTCTGGATCATCGGTCTTCTTCATCTCATAAATCCGGGCTTGCTAGTCCCACCGTGACGCCGCCCCGTCTGCGGCTAAAAGCTCCACCTTTAGTCGCTCCTGCGTTTTAAACGAGCCCGATTGAGTGGCCTTTGATTACGAGCAGATCGCTTAGGTGCCTGAGATGACGTCGAGTAGGTTTGGAGTCCCTACGGCAAAAACGGGCCTTATGCCCGGCAATTCCACAATTATGACATGTGATAGTCTGTCTCGGACACTTGGTACCGAGGTGACCAAGTTCCCCACGCTAAAACAGGTGATGGCCGAACCGGCCGCTCGAGATTGAGATTACGCGGGTTTAGACGACACCGAAGGTCGCTCGAAAAGCGAGCCCGCACGGGGTTTCTTGAAGGTTGTCGACCGCCTTGGTGATTTCGATTCTTCGATTTCTTGCTAGCAGACGAAGGTTGCCGCTTAGCAATCTCTTTAGCGAAGCTCGTAGGTGAGAGCTTTCTCAATGAATTCGGCCAACGTGGTGCAATTATGATTAAGTAATCAAGTCTCATGCGGGGTTTTGACCTCTTGTGAAATACTTGATCTTATCCGCCTCTGAATGAATGATGGATGAGGCGAAAGGGAGAAGTTCCTGAAATTTCTCGGAAATGGCGAGAACATCCTCGTCTGTTGAGGGTTCGGGGGTGAGTAATTCTGACAGCTTGGCCTCTCTGAGTGGGGCCGGATAATACCTCTCCATCATGAGAGTCTTGAACTGATCCCAAGTACAAGATCCTTCGGTGGGCTTCAACGACAACCACCAAGAATGTGCGCTCTTACCCAGGTAATAAGCCGCAACAGAAACTTTGTGTCCCTCGGGACACTCTACCATAGCAAACAACTTCTCGAAATGCTCGAGCCAATGAATGATATCTGCCGGCTCAGACGAGCCCTCAAAAGTAGGTGGCCTCTGGCGAGAGATATCGCCGATGATATTACTCACATTCCTCTCTTGCCTCTGAGGTGGCGGCGGAGGAGCCTGCCGATTCGATTGACGGAGTTATGCATCGTCTCCATCAACCGAGCCATCCGGGTCATTTGGGCCATCATGCCTTGCATAAATGCGAGTGGGTCGACCGAACACCCTCGGCGAGCCGTGTCCAGTACGACTCCTGACAGATGAATGATCGCGTCGAGGTGAGTGAGTGGCGGCGTCGGCTCGATGAGTTAGCATTATTCCTGGCATTTGCACGGGTATTCGCACGAGTTCTCGGGATTCGGCCCGCTCACGGCCTCGTCCTCCACGTCCTCTGCCGGCCCTTTCCATATGAAGTGGAAAGTCATATGATGGTTATATATCTCGCATGAGTATCACATTATGATTATATTATGAAATGATGAAAATGAGCATACGCGCTCAAATACAAACGATTACATGAATGATTAATTGACGTGACATGATTATCGATGAAGTTACCAAATGATTATCTTGAATGAGTTAACAAGATTAATGATTTGATCTTCACGATCAACAAGCTGAATAATGAAATGAATTGGTGATTGATGAGTTAACTGACCGTCCTGGTCCAAATGACAATGATGATTGAGGATTGTTAACTGATGAATTATGAATGAATGATTAATGCCAGAAATTATACCATGGCATTAGAAATCTTACAGTTCTTGGTCTGATTGGCTCGGCATTTGCACAGGTCACACGTGACGCGAAAGTCCAATGATACTAGTCCGATGACGATGATTTCAAATAAGACATGACTTGGAGGGTAGTATTCAAAACCACTCTACGATACCAACTCTGTAACACCCCAAACTAGGCGGATATTACAGTGCCGTGAATCCCCGACTGGGACCCACCAGGCAATGAAAATGATGAATTAAATAATATAATTGTAGTACCGAACCACATTATATTACCAAGTACTCCGATGAGGAGTTTAATACAACACACCAGGACAATAGCGAATACTAGTATATTTTATATGAAGATAAAATACACCACCCTGAATAAATAGAATATCTCAAACGGAATTTGCAGCGGAAAATACAAATGACAGAATAACTGAAATGACTGAAATGACTGAAACAAACGGGATGACTGGGGCCCCCTACTAGTATCACTGGGACTCGTCGCCGTCAACATGCTCTTCCCGTGCCTTTGCCTTGCCGTGACCTGAAAACAAAATCCCCCAACGGGGTCAGTTACACAGAACAACAATCCTCAAGAGTTGAAATTACACAATCATGAATTAACTGAAGTTATGAAATATTCTTAATTATGAATTACGCTGGAGAGGAGTATCATAGTACGCCCGTAATGTTCTGTGTAAGTGTACAACACCCGTCCGTGTACCTAATTAGTCTCACGGTGTAACGCTTTCCCGTGTGCACGGTCTAATGTATCGGTGAACCCAATACAATAACAATCGTGTGCCCGACTAAAAATTCCACACAGCCACACCCGGCCACGCAATATGAACCCAGAAGGTCATATGAACGAGAATGACCGTGATGAATACCAATGAATAATAATTAAACAAAACCAAGATGACTCACCGATATGAAAGTAATAGTGACGTGATTGATAACCCAATGAAATGATTTGGAACCGTCGTTCCTCGTAAATGAAATGATTATTCGACAACCACAAGTCTCAAAATGATTAATATTATGATGAATGAATTATGATTATGAGCAATCAACAACAAAAGGAATGAGTATCCTTTTAACCGAGTAAGAATTAACTTACTCAATACCGATGACAAAGTCCTTCCACGAACAACGTCCTAATCGATAAACCGGTCGCTCGAACAACCTTGAATAACAACAATTACCAACAACCGATCATTACGCAAATCAAAAACGATCATAATCGACTCAAACGTCGACACAACGATATCCGAGCTCGAATGAATCGAAACCAACTCCAAGATGAGTATTTCAAACCATCAAAACACTTTCAAGGATATCAATAATCCATTAGGAATCCATAACTCATGATTACAACAACATCAATCGGAAAATCCCCAATTAACCGAAGTCAACCCCAAGGGTTCTTGAAATAATTCCGAAAATAACCATTAAATCCGTAGGAATATGTTTGTACAAGTTAGATAATCCATAACTAACATATTCCAATGATAATCCAAGCTTACACGAAGAAATCGGAAGGAAAACCCCAAAAATCCGAAATTCTAGATCCAAGAGATTAATACCTTTGATTCGATGTGATGAAGATGATGAAATGATGATCAATCCGAAAGATGAGCTTGAAGATGATGATTGATGATTACACCTCGAAGAATCCTCTCCGAATCGCTCGAAATCGCCCAAAACTACCGAAGGAATGAAATGAGATGAAAAATGACGAACTCTGACTAAACTGTCCAATTTATACTCAGTCCAGGTTAGCGTGCGCTAGCCCTTGTGCATAGCGTGCGCTAACGAGTAATTTGGGTAGTCCAGTACCCACTGTCCGAACACGGTAGCGCGCGCTACGTACATATTTGTAGCGTGCGCTACGGCCATACTACTAGCATGCGCTAATATCCATTGTTAGCGTGCGCTAGCGAAATATTTGACGCCCAGTATTGGAGTCCAGAATACTGTCTGACCTCTGATCTGACCCCGATAGCGTGCGCTACAACCATTGTTTAGCGTGCGCTAATATATCGGTTGCGTATGCTAACAACAATGCATAGCGTACGCTATGAATTAACCCGGTGCAGTCCAGTAGCCACTGGACTCAACCTGATCCGTCCCTAGCGCGCGCTACTCCACACATATAGCGTGCGCTACTACAACCCGATAGCGCGCGCTACTTACCACTCGTAGCGTGCGCTACAAATATTCTCACCTGCAGTCCAGTACCTTCTGGACTGCAGCCAAGGTAGCCTTAGCGTGCGCTAAAGCTGAGCGGTAGCGTGCGCTACCCATACCCAATTAGCGAACGCTAAAAGGAGTATGTAGCGTGCGCTACTCCTCAAGCACAGCTTGCAACGAAAATGACAATGATGATAAACACGGCACGAAACTCCAATCAGATTAGTGATGAATGACGATTGATACACGATACAATTACTCTGAATGATAAATACCATGACTGAATATGAGTGACAAATGATCAATGATGAATGAGATTACTGAGTATCAATTACTGAATGATAATTACTGAGTTACAACTGGGTATTACATTGGATCTCTCTGGGCACTAAGGATGTTGAAGGCTAAGTGAAAGAAACGAGCTGAAATGAAATGGGGTGATGTCTTATTTATAATATTCTATCCCAACGTACTTTAGCCTTCATGCATAACGTACGTTAGCCTCTTAGTGTACGCTACCCAGCATAATTTTGCATACGCTATCGTCCTAATAGTTAACTTTCCTCATTTCTGAACTCGATTACGTACGTTAAACCATCAGGTTACATATGTAAGTAACACATATTAGTGTACGCTATACACAATCCTTAGCGTACGTTAACAATCATTGACTTCAAAAGTGTTCAGGTTCATCTAAGGGAATCTTATCCAAACCCATGTCCGGCTGGCGCATGTGACAGCCGCCCAGCTGAATTATTGACTGTCTAACATATGCTACGCTTCATTCGTAGCGTACGCTAACTCTAGCCGATAACGTACGTTAAGCTACATTCTTAGCGTACGTTATCACGTACTTGCATGGGAAAATTTACATGTTGCCATACTCATGTACAAGGATACAAATATGAGAAATATCATATTATGATTAACGATATCACAATTTCGAACGATACAGGGTTCAAATACAGATGAAATACTCAATAATAAATCCAAATATTACATATAGAAGGAGTAAAAGTGATGGGAATCATCCCAAAATCTCTAGCTGAAATTAAAATCACTGGGGCAACCATTCGAGATGAGTTTAGAGCTGTGAATATGCAAGACCACATAATAGCCATGTTATATAATGTCGACGCCTTTATGACCCTTCCAGGTGGTTTTGGTACTCTTGAAGAACTTTTTCATGTAGTTACCAGATCCCAACTAAATATTCATAAAAAATCAATCGGTCTGCTAAATGTCAATGGTTTCTTCGATGGTTCACTATCTTTCATCGACTACACTTCTGAAAAAGGTTTTATTTCTGAGCGTGCTAAACGAATCATAGTCGTTGCAACAACACCAGAAGAGCTGATCAAAAAACTGATTGAATTTGTTCCTGAACCAGATCCAGCTCTAGCTAATATTGTTTGGATTGAAGATTTCACTGTGCGAAAACGCAAAATTGATGCATTCCTTTCCCTTTGATATCCCACTTCATTCCTCTTGTTGTTGTTTTTACTTTTTAGCGGGTGTAAAAATCGTGAAAATGATGGCAGCTTAAGGAGTTTCTTTTCGATCTCTTGACGCGCATCTATTCATGATATATTTATTGTTATTTTTATTACTGTAATTTTCTTTTTCTAAAATAAATAAAGTTTTGATGGCAGAATAAGGAGACTCTCAGGACGCTCTTGAAACGCATCTAGGTTGTCTGTGTTATACCTAAGGGTATATATATATATATAAATATTTATATGTTTTATTTGTGTGTGTCTCGCCCCACTGAATTATTTTGCAGATTTCTCCTTATCAATAAGAAAATGGCGCATTCAAAGCATCACTATCTTCACAGGGAGTTTTCTTCAACCATCATTATATTATTCTTGATAATCATATTGCACAAGATAAGTGTGTGTGTGTGGGGGGGGGGGTAAAAACTATAAATTCTTATTTATGGATCCTAAAATTAGTCTAAGGGCATTTATTGTACAAGAATAACTTGAAAATCAAAAACTTAAAAACTTGATGCTAAAAATTTTGTTGATGTACTCTCATTTCACATTTCATAGAAAACATTTATGCTAATTTTGACATAGAATTTGCGAATGAATTACTAACGGATTAATCTAAGATGATCAATAGTTAGTCGGTTGAATGGTTTAATAATCAAATTCATAAAAATCAAAACTTGTACTTGTGAGATTTTGAGCCTTGACTGCTTTTTCATATATGCAACTCTTTTATTTTTAAGTGTACTGTTCATGTTGCAATACTCTAGAACTTGCATTAGGTATCTGTGTCAAAACCACTTGTGTGTGAAATTTGTGAAAAGCAAATTTTGTTCAAAAGCCCTTCTAGTTTCTTTATCTACCTAATGATATTTAGTTCCCTCGTAAACCCAATTGAGCTTATTATCTATTTTATTGTTAACCACATACAGAGCTTTCTGTCGCTATAATCCTTTAGCCCATACTTGAACGGTTAGAAATTATTTTTGACAAGGATAAAGATATTGTATGGTGAAATTAGGTGGTATATATTGTTGGTGGTGTTGAAAATGGAGAAATCAATTACTCCACTATTTTTGGGAACTTAGTAACCGGATATATTCATGAGCCCCATGTTTATATTCGCGTAAAACAGTTACCTTAGACATGAGTGTGCATAGAAGCAGCTTGAGAATGTTTTTATCTTAGTAACCGGGTGTATTCATGTGACCCATCGTTTACATTCGCGTAAAACAGATAATAACAACTCAAGTATGATATGAAATAAATTGGTTGATTGGAAAGGAAGAAAAAGAGCTTGGATGATTCGAAACATAAGTAAGGGGATCGATAAAAGCTTCATTAATTAGCTTCTCAGTGCTTACCTGTTGATAAACATCGATTCAGAATATTTTAATTTCTAATTGTTCAGTTCAAGCCACTTTATCCATATTTTCCTACCCCAACCAAAGAGCCGACATTGTAACCAAAAAAAGAATTTTTTTCATAAATTTGCAACACACCAAGTGGTAGAGATAGTAGATAATTTGCAAGCTTATGAAAGTTTTTACTTCATTGAATGGGTTTGAGCGCAAATACATCCCTTATACACTTGTGAGAGAGATATACACTTTTCCGGTGAGTTTTGTGAATTTAAAGTATTGACCATGATTCTGAATAACTTGACGAATTTTAGAATTTGGATTAATTCATTTCTTAAAGCCTATTAAATTTCTTGCATATTTGTTTATTTTGAAGTGGAATGAGAATACTTCGGACTTTTAATTGAATTAATAATGTTTAATAAGTTAATTTTTTCTTGTTACTCTTACTATATATTTGCCCGAGGACGTGCAAATGATAAGTTTGGGGGAATTATTTGGTATACTTTTGTTAGTATTTTTATTAGAATATTATATATATATATATTTCTATATTTTGTGTGATAATTTATATTATTTTTCGTGTGTTTTCATTATTTACTTTTAGTATAATTTTTAGTGATTATGTGTAATTTTTGTTATATTAATGGGAATTAAATTTTATCTGAAGATTAGCACACTCGGTGAAGACACATCTGTCATTTTAGGGGCGATATATTTAAAGATTCTGAATATATTCATGAGTGGTCTCGTTTTATTTGTCTCGTCGAGACGATTATTTTAATAAAAATTTCATTCGAACCCGAATTCGTATGAAAAAGTTATGGCTGTTCGAAGTTTTTGGAGGAAAATTAAAATTCGTGGACCACTAATATCAAGACAAGTGGCGGAAGCAGATTCGCCGGATGACTTCAGCATGACATCACAGCACATGCCAACCAACCTCCACGTCAGTGCACGTGTGGAAGGACGGTCCAATAAAACCAAGCCACGTGTGGCGCAACGTCAGCAGGGCACACGCTCGTCACACGCATGTCACACCTGGACCAATTATACGATGCCACGTGTCATGCAACGTCAATAGGACACACTCCGGCCACACGCCCGTCCACATTGTCAGCAGAAGCACAGTCGCAGAGCCAGCACGTGCATTACACGCGCCAGCCCAGATCCGTTTGATTTTTACGTGCATCTCACGTGCGAGTGGAAATTTCGCCACGTCATGGATGACGTGGCTGATCAGATTGCATTATTATTTTTCTTCTTTCCTTCTTCCTTCCTTCTTCTTTCATTTCCCTTATCTGCACTGATTGATTTCGAACGATGCAAAAATAATTGAAGGCATAAGATGTTGCAATAATGAGCAGCATCATTCAATTGCAATGTACTGCTATAAATAGCAGTACCCTCTCATCGTAAACGGTGCAGTAAGGTAGTAAAGCGTGAGTAGAGAGAGCAGAGTAGGAAGAAATAGTGCGTAGCACAATGTAATACAGAATACATATCAGTTTTTCTATTTTAGTTTTTGTAATTATTTTATGTATTTATGCTTTATGTAATTATACTGTAATACACATAAATAAATACTGCACCTCAAATTATATTCCAAATAAATCTTAGTTAATATTATTTTTATCAGATAAAATTCACCTTTATGTTTTTATTTATAATTATAATTTTATAATTTAAGTTCGTATGTTACATTCAAGCTGCTTGGATCAATTGGCGTATTGGGATAAGTCTCTTTCTATCAGTTTCATCATTTTCCTTTTAGTTTAATTTATCTACATCAAGTAAGTTCTTTTAATTTCTGCTGTATTTATTCTGAATATGTCAATATTTATCTATCTCGTAATTTTACCAGTCAATATGAATATGAGCTAAATTTTATATTCTAGGGTTAGGATGACTTAAATTAAATACTCGAGCTTATATTAAATTTATCAATGTGCCTTCTTTAATTTAAATTGATATAATTCACAAATATAAAAATAAACACCGGAAGGAAATATTTGTGTAAATCTTAATTCAATTTAAAAAAGTAATGATTGCGGATCAGATCGTAACCCGTACGGATAAGTTCAAGTATTTGGGTTCGATCATTCAGAAGGAAGGTGAGTGTGAAGATGATGTCACTCATCGTATCAAGGTGGGGTGGCTAAGGTGGAGAGCAGCGACAAGGGTCCTATGCGACAAGAAAGTCCCTCTAAAGTTGAAGGGTAAATTCTATAGAGCGGCAATCCGACCTGCAATGTTATATGGCTCCGAATGTTGGGCGATGAAGAAGTCGCTTGAGAGCAAGTTGGAAACGGCTGAAATGAGAATGTTACGTTGGTCGTGTAAGCGCACAATGTTTGATAGAATCCCGAACGGGATTTTCAGGAACGCGCTAGAAGTGGCGCCCATCTCTGCGAAAGTTAGGGAAGGGAGATTGAGATGGTTTGGCCATGTCCGCATGAGGCAGGCATCTGCTCCGGTGAGGAGGGTCGAGAGTTTATTGGTGGTCGGGGAGAGGAGGAGAGGCAGACCGAGGAGGACATGGAAGAGCAGCTGAGATTATATCTAAAGGCCTTTAACCTTTATGAGACCATGAGTGTTGATAGGTGCGCTTGGAGACGCCAGATCAGAGTTGTGGATTCTTTTGTAGGGAGCGGTGCTGCAGTTGAGAGCCTCAGGGTTGGATTGTCTCGGTTAGCTTTAACCTAGAGCATTTCATTTTTTACTTTTATTGTATATTATATCCTATTGCCTTTGCGTGTGGTGTATTTTTGACAGGGAGCTGTGCGCAGAGTCAACCTCTCTTCTGTTAGAGCAGCGTTATTCGATAGTGCAGTTGCCAAAGTTCCCTTGGGTAAGTCTCATGTGAATTAGGCCATGGACTCAGGTATGGTTTTGAGCTTTTTCGCATCATTTGCTTCTATGTATTTTTCACTCAATACTTTGTTGTGCACTAAGCTGAGGGTCTTCACGGAAACAGCCTCCCTACCGTAAAAAGTACGGGCATGGTCTGCGTACATCTTACCCTCCCCAAATCCTACTATGAGTGGGATATACTGGTATGTTTGGTTTGGTTTGATTTTTAATTTAATTAAAAAAAGGTTAATTATTAATCCGAAAGGTACTATTTAACCCAAGGAACTAAATATGAATCCGAAAGGTATTATTTAGTTGGATGAAGTAAATAGATTATTTAAATATAAACATCTGTTAAAATAATTTGTGAATACGAATGTTATCAAATCATTTTTCCTGAAGATATAATATTTATCTAATTATTAAATCTCACATTTAACAAATTGATATAATGCTCGAGTTATTTATTTAATAATCCGAATTCCTATAATTTTTATTATAAAAAATAGCATAATTCTATATTAAAGTCATTTTTATTCTTAGTGTCTTATCTTATTTAAATTGTTGTAATTAAAGTTCTTAAATAGAATTTATTTCCTTTATTTATATTTCTGCAAACTAGACATAATCAAAACCCATTATTTAGGATGTTTAGTTATTATTATTTTGAGCATTCATAATTATTGTAATTTTAACAAACAAAAACGATCCTCAAGTGAAACGACCTTCGTAAACTCATCAATACTACAAACGCCTCGTATACTTGCGAGTCGCTATTTTTACAAGTACATTTTGAGCGGAACAGTGATCATCGATTGATGGTTCGGATATCTGTGGACGAAGCTTATTTCTGGGAATTTCTGAGTATTTGTTTATTTCAGTATGTCAAAAGAAGATAAACAAGGTACTATTTGGATATTTTGCTACTTTATCAGCATTTTATTAGGATATGATATTTTCGATTCTGGAAACTAATTTGGGTGACGAACTTAGTAAATTCTTGTACTTGTAATCCGGTTTGAGATTTTGAGTTATAATTGTTTAGATTGTATCACCCCCAAGATATTCAGGGTATATTGCAATGCCGTGAACCCCTCCGTGGGACCCAAAAGGCTATACATAAACTTAACCATGAAGTTTGACCGACAAGGTCAAAACATAATCAAACGAAAGATAATAAAAATTGACATCTAAAGAAATAATCAAGTTTGACAGAATAAAAGTCATTGGGAATTAGATCCAGGGAAATAAAAGCGAAACAACAAGAAGAACATCTCGTCGTACTCGAGTACTAAAAATCATGCAATATACAACATCTCAGATGGAGAACATAAATAGTACAGAAAATAAAATGACACAGCATCACTCTTGCCCATCATCATCGCACCAACCCGGTACCCGCTCTTCTGTTTGCCTGGAACCTGAAATATATGAAACATACTTCCCCCAAATGGGGTTAGACGTGGAATAGCTAGTGCAAGTATATCGAATATGAAGTAATATTTCTTGAACGGTAAAGTAAGCATTGTTGGGTACAAGATCGGATATTGCTCCGTGTTCCGGAAGCTTAAAATAAAATGCGGAAATTAAATGACGCACGGATTTATAGAGGTTCGGCTATAAATGAGCCTACGTCCTCTCTCGGTATCTTTTTCAATAGGCTAAAGAAAAACCTCTTCTCCTCTCTTCTATCGGTCGAGGTATAACCGTTACAATCACGTCTTCTATTGGTCCGTGATAAACCACTCGTACTTATCTTTGTGTCGGTCCAAGTTAAACCGTTTTCCTTTTCGTAGGACAAGGAATCAACCTCTCTAGTTTTCTATGGGTACTAGATAAACCTCACTTAGATAGCGATTGTGATTCTAACAATGTCGGATCTTTGATCTTAATAACACTGAATCCAATCATATCTTTTCTTTTACCACTCGTGTATGACTTTGTGTATTACACTCAATCACTCAATGTAAGCTCAATATTACAACAACAATACAATGAATATCAATCTTAGATGAATGTGTAGTATGCTTGAAGTTGTTATACTTGAAATAATACCATAGAATGGTATTTATAGGCTCCATCATCAAACTAGCCGTTAGCTGCCAGATCCATCATTACGTACGCTATCTGAGCCATATTACATACGTAAGCTTCATTATGTATGTTAACCTCCATGGGTTACGTACGTTAAACTCTTCACAAATCAGTCCAGGGAGTTTTGTCATTTTGGTTACGTACGTTATGCCTTATGTCATTGCTGAAGTCATATGTCCGTTGCCGCTTTTCTGACTTTGACTCCTCCAACATTCACTTGGTTTGAACATGTGTTACGTACGTTACCAACAGTGTGTTACGTACGTTATCATTGAAATATAATGTACGTTAATCAGACTTCTTTACGTACGTTAAGCTTGCACAGAACACCATTTTGAGTCTTCGTTTTCTTCGATTCTTGGCTTCGCCTTTTCGTCGTTTTGTTTTGTTTATCAGCTTTAATCATCAAAACACTTTTAATTTATGTATGGAACAAAATGTTCCAACAATCTCCCCCTTTTTGATGATTACAAAACAAAACTTCGTCAATGGGATTTACCTGCGTAAATTGCAAAAATTGTCCTTGTGGTTTGGCCAAATTGCACGTTTCGTCCTTGTGGTTCATTAAGTGCAAAGATCGTCCTTATTTTGCACTGTTACATGCACTTTTGGTCCTTCAACAGTGAAATTTGGCAAACCACAAGGACGATTTTTGCAATGATGGAGGACCAAAAGTGCATGTAACAGTGCAAAATAAGGACGATCTTTGCACTTCATGAACCACAAGGACGAAATGTGCAATTTGGCCAAACCATAAGGACGATTTTTGCAATTTACTCTAGATTTACCTGCAATAATACAAATATATGTATATGTGTACAGACCAAAGTTTTCGACTTTGTCCGTTTCGTTAGTTCTTCTCCCATTTATTTTTTGACTCCTTCTCTCTTTTCTCCTTTTCTTTTCTCATTTTCAAATCTTTCATCGTCTTTTTCGACGTCTCCTCATTTTTCTTTTCCTGTTATTTTCGAATTCTCCTTTTTATTTTTCAACTCCTTCGTTTTTCCAATTCTTTTTGTATGCTTTCGATTTTCTTCGATTTTTCTCCCCCTTTCAAGGTTAATCCCATTTTCGACTTATTTCTCCATTCTCCTATATCTCCCCCTTTTTGTATTCATCAAAAAAATGCAATAAAATACCAATTGGATAAAAATATGCAATAAATATAAAATATGTATGATACTTATTTATGATAAATAAATGCATGAGTAGGATGGAGTTTATACCCGTTTTTCAAAAAAAATATACTCCCCCTGAAAGTATTATCTCCCCCTTTGTAAAATATCAAAATTAATTTTTGGGGATCCAACCGATAGTTGGTTTTTGTTTCGAGACGTAAACGATATTTGAAATAATTGTTCCTTTAGGAACCCAAATTTTTTTAATTTTAATCGTTCGTCTAGGGCTTTTACAATTTGAAATATGATGCCCGATTTTTAAACACTTTTCGCAATGGGGTATTTTGAAATTAACGGATTTGTTTTTCGAACGTGTTTTGAATCCTAACCCCTCTATATTCAAAGTAAACTTTTGAACACCAAGGATTTGTTCAAATTTCTCGTTTCCGCACGAGAATTTCTTTGTCAAAGATTTAAGCTCGGTTTGAATTTTAGCAAGATCATCCTTCAAAATATTTTCATTTTCAATGCAATTCGAATGATCGATTTCAACGAATTTTCCCTTCTCGATAATTTTGGAATTTTCAATTTCCAAAGATTTAATTTTAGATTTCAGGGATTTTATCTCGGATAAAGCATTTTGAAAATCCGTATATAATAATTCGAATGCTTCAAATAATTCGTCGTTAGAATTACTTACTTGACTTTCGACGTCACTATCATCGTACGAACTCCAGGCCATGAGAGCGAGATTACTTTGATTGATAAAATCGTCGTATTCGTCTTCATCGCTCCATGTTGCCACGAGGACCTCCTTTTTGGGTTTAGCACGGCAATGTTTAGCGAAGTGTCCTGGTTTTCTACATCGACAAGCGTTGTCGAATTTCTTCATTTTGCTCGAGATATCCTTCTTCCTCCGGTTTAATAAGGTTTGGAATATATTAATATTCTTGGCATAATATGCCGCTTCTTCGTCGCTTTCTTCCACTGGGATTTCTTCTTTCTTTCTCGATATCTTAGCCTTCATGGCTAACGATCATTCCTTCAGTTTTGGCTCGACACTTCATGATTTTAACACGATCTCATAATTAATTAGCGAACCAACGAGGGCGCTAAAATCAAGCGTGTTGAGATCATAATTGCCCCCCAGCTTGCTCCTATGTTGAAGACATGGGGCGAGGTGGTTCTTGCTGGCGATCGTGTATGGATGAGGACGGGCAATCTGAGCTGACTTAGGATTCGGACTTGGGCTATCATGGTCGATTGGCTAGCTATCTTTCGGTCTTGTACCTGCAAAAACAACATTGGCCGATCCCCCTCGGAAACTTGGTGGTTTCGCTTTGTTTGAGGAATCGTGCACAGTCGCGGAGACATTGAGTGTCTCGTGACTCACTTTATTATGAGGGTCCTCTGTTAGGCTGCGCCTCGCCTCGTATTTAAACGAAGGGCGTGCGGTCTCGGTCTAGAGGAGTCCTTGCGCGGGGCAGCATCGGATGAATCAACTCCACCTCCGCGGCTTGTTAGCTCTGCTTCCACCTCGGACAGCCATGGAGATGGCCGACCTCTACGGTGTACGTTGAGATGGGGTTGTGGCATGGGTCCACTGATTAATGTTGGAGAGCCCTCAGACTACGCCGGCCTCGTATTTAAACGAAGGGCGGGCGATCTCGGCCGAAAGGGACCTTGCATGGCCGGCGGCGCCTGCCCATCGATCGCCAGGCCATGGCTTTATGATGTGCGGTGGAGGCGATCTTATGCCTTAGTCCGTCGTGTTAGATGCTGGACTGTAAATGGCGATCGTGTCCTCCGGATTGCTGATGATGTAGCGTGATGATCGGCGATCGGGCCGGAAGACTGGCGATCGTCGCTCGACAGCCGATCGCTTTATTCGTAGGTCGATATTGGCGATCGGGCGGCAGCTAGTCCCTCATTTAAAATGGTGGACTGTAGGTGGTGAGCGAGTCCTCCGGCACTGCTGGATAGTAGCGATCGGGCTGGGAGACTGGAGGTCGTCGCGCGGGCGCCGATCACTCTACTCCTAGGCTAAGAAGAAGCCTTTGCCTGGACAGGAAATCTGCGGCTCTAGCCCGGAAGGCTGCGTAGGTCGTCGGTAGGGTCTTCGTGAGATGCCTGAACATAGGCGAGAAGCCCTGAAAACCTCCTAGGACCGCGTAGAGGGCGGTCTCATCGCTTACGGGCTCGCCGTTGAGGATGATCACGTCTACCCGGTCGATGTAGTCCGAGTCGGACTCTTCTTCTCCCTGCTTGATTTGCATCATGCGAAAGCGACCTTCTGGCCGGACGACCCTGGTGGCGAAGTATTCCGTGAAGACGTGCGCCAGCTCGTTAAAGGAGCCAATGGACCGAGGTGGCAATGAGGTGTACCACCGGTGGGCGATGTCGTCCAGCGTCAGAGGGAACATCCGGCACCTGGTCGCGTCCGATGCCCCACACCCGGTCATGTAGATGTTGAACTTGTGCAGGTGTGTTTGGGGGTCCGATCGCCCCTCGTACATGGGTGTCTGAGAAGGAGCGATCTTGTGCTGCACAGGGGCGAGCTCGATGTCGATCGCGAGCGGCTCGCTCGGCTCGGCGATCGTCTTCATGGCGCCTGCCCCAGATTGCAGGAGCGTCTTCACGTCGTCGAGCTGACGTTGCAATGCGGCAATCGCCGCGGCTCGGCTGCTTGCGGATCGGCTCTGGGAGCGGGAGCCGAGGCGATCGTGTACCGATCTCCGGACTCCGCTGCTGCCGACCTCGGGAATTTGGCGAGCGGGAGCCAGGCGGCTGGATTGCCTTCTGGGAGCCGGGTAGGCCGAGCTCCTGGTGACGGACTCAAACTCCGTCGTCTCGTAGCCGAGGCCGGGCGCCCGGCCGCGTGTCGGGTCATTGCCCGTGCGATCGAAGACGAGGTGCCCGGCCGCCGGCGCCTCTTCTTGCGGGCGAGACCCTCCTGGCGCTCGCTCGGCCGCATGCCTTGAGCTTCCGCTGACTTCCGGCGGGAGACCGAGGGGGTGATAGCAGGAGGCGCGTCGAGAGCGCTCCGTCGCTCCTGAAGGACGGCTATGGCCTCTTCGATCTGTTCGTTGGTTCGGAACTGATCGAGCGAGAGGCTCGGGCCGCCGTCCCGGGTCGAGATCGAGCGTCTCTGACCGCGGCGGCTACCTTCCACCATCGGCTGCGGCTCGGACCAGGGACAGGCAGAGTCAGCCGGCTGGTCAGCGGCTTTCTTCGACGCGGAGGCGGAAGACATGATTTCTGAAGGATTTCTTTGAAGTGCAGTGAGTGTCACTTCAAGTATCTGCCCCGAGAACAGTGAGTGTTCTTCGGGACGGTAGGTATAAAAATTCGAGGGTTGGATGCCCTCCTTCTAGCGCCAATTGTTGTTGCCCAAAATATTTGTCCGAAGATTAATACTGCTGGATGACGGACAACAAACAACAATTGCGGGAGCACTTCCGAGAGAAGATAAATAATACAAGATTTGCCGGGTTTGTTAGGCCCGGGCTTGAATGCTCTCGCGAGATGATATTAATACAAATATTCGTGGATACAAGTATTAATGAGAGAAATCTAAATACAATGAGTGTAAAAAGACTCTGTTAATCCGGCCCTTGAGCGAAGCTCGGTGTTCTTCGTCCCCGCCGATCGTCTGCCTGATGAGAGAGGTCGGGAGAAGTAAGACCGAATGATAGCTGTTGCCAAGAGTTGGAGATTAGCCAAGTGCTGTATATTGTTTCTGTATTGCGTGTATAATGTCAGAATGCCAGAGAGGGAATACAAGTGCAGGGAGCCTTGTATATATAGGGACAGCCGAGTCTTGTCCTCTGGCGGGCGATCGCCTTCAGACCATTATAATAATGTGCCGATCGCCTGCCGGCCAATATTTTAATGGGGCGATCACCCGGGCTGTCGGGCTAAAGTCCAATGTAGTGGGTGGCAGTCCGAATAAAGTCCAATGCAGTGGCTGGCGCCAGCTGGGCGGTCCAATGAGGAGCCAGCACGCGTCCGGAGTCAGCCACATGCGGTCCTACTCACAGCTTTCGGCGGCTTGTCGGCTGGTGGAAAGATTCTGCCAGGCTGTGGTTAATGGCCCGAGATTCGCGGATCTTGTCTCGGCCCTTCCACGTGGTGCCAGTCTTGAGGCTCGGCCTTTGCCGACTGGATGGCCATCGGCGCTGATCGACATGAGGCGGTCGTCTCCAGCTGGACATCAGAGGTCGCCATAGGCCAGGTGCTGAGGGTCGGCATTCGGTCGGTCACCAAGGGTCGGTCGGCAGATGCCGAGAGAGGACCGCCTGCTTGTTGGTCGCCAGGAGTCGGTCGCCAAGTACCGAGAGGCGATCGTATTGATGTCGATCTCTCGGCACCGGGATACGTCCTGGGACCTTCGGTTGGCCAGTCTAGCTTGTCCGCTGAGTAAAGGCTCGGTCGCCTGGTTGCTGGTCGGCAGATCTGCCTTGGCCGCTCGGCAGTGACTCGGTCGCCCGACCTCCGAGGCGATCGCCGGTCGGAAGGTGTTAATTCTTGACACAACATAGTGATCGTAATTTTTTCTTGACTTTTTCACTACTAGACAATGGTTTTCCGAACGAAGCAAGTCCATTAGTGATAACTGAAAATCGGTCGAGCATGTTGGTGATGGACTCGTCACCTTTCATCATGAATAACTCATAGTCATGGAGAAGCATATTGATTTTCGTCTCCTTGACTTAAGTCGTCCCTTCGTGTGTGATTTCTAGAATTTTCCATATTTCTTTCGCACTCTCACACGATGAGATTCGATTGACCTCTTCCGGATTTAAGGCACAAAATAAGAGTTGAGTAGCCTTACAATTTAGATGGTCATTTTTCCAATCGGCATCGTCGTATTCTTCGAAAGATTTGAGTGTACCGTCGGATTTGAGAGGAATTTTCGTGTCAAGGCAAATAATCTTCCAAATCTCTATATCATAGGCACGAATAAAGATCGACATCTTTTTCTTCCATATCAAATAATTTGAGCCATCAAAGAATGATGGTCGGTGAGAGCAAGGCCTTCGATAGGAGCAAATTGAAACGCCATTGGATCTTTTTATCCTCGGATGTTAATCCGTGTATTGGAGTACCGGTCCGATACCAATTGTTGGGTACAAGATCGGATATTGTGCCATGTTGCGAAAGCTTAAAATAAAATGCGGAAATTAAATGACGCACGGATTTATAGAGGTTCGGCTATAAATGAGCCTACGTCCTCTCTCGGTATCTTTTTCAATAGGCTAAAGAAAAACCTCTTCTCCTCTCTTCTATCGGTCGAGGTATAACCGTTACAATCACGTCTTCTATTAGTCCGTGATAAACTACTCGTACTTGTCTTTGTGTCGGTCCAAGTTAAACCGTTTTCCTTTTCATAGGACAAGGAATCAACCTCTCTAGCTGTATATGGGTACTAGATAAACCTCACTTAGATAGCGATTGTAATTCTAACAATGCCGGATCCTTGATCCTAATAACACCGAATCCAATCGTATATTTTCTTTTACCACTCGTGTATGACTTTGTGTATTACACTCAATCATTCAATGTAAGCTCAATATTACAACAACAATACAATGAAAATCAATTTCAGATGAATGTGTAGTATGCTTGAAGTTGTTGTACTTGAAACAATACCATAGAATGATATTTATAGGCCCCATCATCAAACTAGCCGTTGGCTGCCAGATCCATCATTACGTACGCTATCTGAGCCATATTACATACGTAAGCTTCATTACGTACGTTAACCTCCATGGGTTACATATGTTAGTCTCTTCACAAATCAGTCCAGGGAGTTTTGTCATTTTGGTTACGTACGTTAGCATATCATCCATTACGTACATTATGCCTTATGTCATTGCTGACATCATATGTCTGTTGCCTCTTTTCTGACTTTGACTCCTCCAACGTTCACTTGGTTTGAACATGTGTTACGTACGTTACCAACAGTGTGTTACGTACATTATCATTGAAATATGACGTACGTTAATTAGACTTCTTTACGTACGTTAAGCTTGCACAGAACACCATTTTGAGTCTTCGTTTTCTTCGATTCTTGGCTTCGCATTTTCGTTGTTTTGTTTTGTTTATCGACTTTAATCATCAAAATACTTTTAATTTATGTATGGAACAAAATGTTCCAACAAGCATAACATCATTTCATGAAAATTCAAGACTAGTATTACAGAATAACTAAATCTCATATCATCTCATATTTCAAACATATACGTGACTAATCGTGAATTGTACCAGAAGTAACGACCCCTCAGAGAACCCATCGGCCCATCCCGGAGTGGTAACCCAAAGATGTTCATGGATCGCACCAGAAGTAACTACCCCTCAGACGACCCGTCAGCCCGTCCAGGAGTGAACATATACTCCCACACAACACTACTTCACCTTCAAAGTCAACAATATATAATCCGGATTTTCAAAGTCATGAAAATGTCATATTTCTTTCGCACTCTCACACGATGAGATTCGATTGACCTCTTCCGGATTTAAGGCACAAAATAAGAGTTGAGTAGCCTTACAATTTAGATTGTCATTTTTCCAATCGGCATCATCGTATTCTTCAAAAGATTTGAGTGTACCGTCGGATTTTAGAGGAATTTTTGGTCCAAGGCAAATAATCTTCCAAATCTCTATATCGTAGGAACGAATAAAGATCGACAACTTTTTCTTCCATATCAAATAATTTGAGCCATCAAAGAAGGGTGGTCGGTTGAGAGCAAGGCCTTCGATAGGAGCAAATTGAAACGCCATTGGATCTTTTTCTCCTCGGATGTTAAGCCGTGTATTAGAGTACTGCTCCGATACCAATTGTTGGGTACAAGATCGGATATTGTGCCGTGTTGCGAAATCTTAAAATAAAATGTGGAAATTAAATGACGCACGGATTTATAGAGGTTCGGCTATAAATGAGCCTACGTCCTCGCTCGGTATCTATTTCAATAGGCTAAAGAAAAACCTCTTCTCCTCTCTTCTATCGATCGAGGTATAACCGTTACAATCACGTCTTCTATTGGTCAGTGATAAACTACTCGTACTTGTCTTTGTGTCGGTCCAAGTTAAACAGTTTTCCTTTTCATAGGACAAGGAATCAACCTCTCTAGCTTTATATGGGTACTAGATAAACCTCACTTAGATAGCGATTGTGATTCTAACAATGCCGGATCCTTGATCCTAATAACACCGAATCCAATCGTATCTTTTCTTTTACCACTCGTGTATGACTTTGTGTATTACACTCAATCACTCAATGTAAGCACAATATTACAACAACAATATAATGAATATCAATCTCAGATGAATGTGTAGTATGCTTGAAGTTGTTGTACTTGAAACAATACCATAGAATGATATTTATAGGCCCCATCATCAAACTAGCTGTTAGCTGCCAGATCCATCATTACGTACGCTATCTGAGCCATATTACATGCATAAGCTTCATTACGTACGTTAACCTCCATGGGTTACATACGTTAGTCTCTACACAAATCAGTCCAGGGAGTTTTGTCATTTTGGTTACGTATGTTAGGATATCATCCATTACGTACGTTATGCCTTATGTCATTGCTGACATCATATGTCTGTTGCCACTTTTCTGACTTTGACTCCTCCAACGTTCACTTGGTTTGAACATGTGTTACGTACGTTACCAACAGTATGTTACGTACGTTATCATTGAAATATAACGTACGTTAATTAGACTTCTTTACGTACGTTAAGCTTGCACAGAACACCATTTTGAGTCTTCGTTTTCTTCGATTCTTGGCTTCGCCTTTTCGTTGTTTTGTTTTGTTTATAGACTTTAATCATCAAAACACTTTTAATTTATGTATGGAACAAAATGTTCCAACAAGCATAACATCATTTCATGAAAATTCAAGACTAGTATTCCAGAATAACTAAATCTCATATCATCTCATATTTCAAACATATACGTGACTAATCGTGGATCGTACCAGAAGTAACGACCCCTCAGAGAACCCATCGGCCCATCCCGGAGTGGTAACCCAAAGATGTTCATGGATCGCACCAGAAGTAACTACCCCTCAGATGACCCGTCAGCCCGTCCAGGAGTGAACATATACTCCCACACAACACTACTTCACCTTCAAAGTCAAGAATATATAATCCGGATTTTCAAAGTCATGAAAATCTCATATTTCTTTCGCACTCTCACACGATGAGATTCGATTGACCTCTTCCAGATTTAAGGCACAAAATAAGAGTTGAGTAGCCTTACAATTTAGATGGTCATTTTTCCAATCGGCATCATCGTATTCTTCAAAAGATTTGAGTGTACCGTCGGATTTTAGAGGAATTTTTGGGCCAAGGCAAATAATCTTCCAAATCTCTATATCGTAGGCACGAATAAAGATCGACATCTTTTTCTTCCATATCAAATAATTTGAGCCATCAAAGAATGGTGGTCGGTTGAGAGCAAGGCCTTCGATAGGAGCAAATTGAAACGCCATTGGATCTTTTTCTCCTCGGATGTTAAGCCGTGTATTGGAGTACCGATCCGATACCAATTGTTGGGTACAAGATCGGATATTGTGCCGCGTTGCAAAAGCTTAAAATAAAATGCGGAAATTGAATGACGCACGGATTTATAGAGGTTCGGCTATAAACGAGCCTACGTCCTCGCTCGGTATCTATTTCAATAGGCTAAAGAAAAACCTCTTCTCCTCTCTTCTATCGGTCGAGGTATAACCGTTACAATCACGTCTTCTATTAGTCAGTGATAAACTACTCGTACTTGTCTTTGTGTCGGTCCAAGTTAAACAGTTTTCCTTTTCATAGGACAAGGAATCAACCTCTATATCTTTATATGGGTACTAGATAAACCTCACTTAGATAGCGATTGTGATTCTAACAATGCCGGATCCTTGATCCTAATAACACCGAATCCAATCGTATATTTTCTTTTACCACTCGTGTATGACTTTGTGTATTACACTCAATCACTCAATGTAAGCACAATATTACAACAACAATATAATGAATATCAATCTCAGATGAATGTGTAGTATGCTTGAAGTTGTTGTACTTGAAACAATACCATAGAATGATATTTATAGGCCCCATCATCAAACTAGCCGTTAGCTACCAGATCCATCATTACGTACGCTATCTGAGCCATATTACATACATAAGCTTCATTACGTACGTTAACCTCCATGGGTTACATACGCTAGTCTCTACACAAATCAGTCCAGGGAGCTTTGTCATTTTGGTTACGTACGTTAGCATATCATCCATTACGTACGTTATGCCTTATGTCATTGCTGACATCATATGTCCGTTGCCACTTTTCTGACTTTGACTCCTCCAACGTTCACTTGGTTTGAACATGTGTTACGTACGTTACCAACAGTATGTTACGTACGTTATCATTGAAATATAATGTACGTTAATTAGACTTCTTTACGTACGTTAAGCTTGCACAGAACACCATTTTGAGTCTTCGTTTTCTTCGATTCTTGGGTTCGCCTTTTCGTTGTTTTGTTTTGTTTATAGACTTTAATCATCAAAACACTTTTAATTTATGTATGGAACAAAATGTTCCAACAAGCATAACATCATTTCATGAAAATTCAAGACTAGTATTCCAGAATAACTAAATCTCATATCATCTCATACTTCAAACATATACGTGACTAATCGTGGATCGTACCAGAAGTAACGACCCCTCAGAGAACCCATTGGCCCATCCCGGAGTGGTAACCCAAATATGTTCATGGATCGCACCAGAAGTAACTACCCCTCAGATGACCCGTCAGCCCGTCCAGGAGTGAACATATACTCCCACACAACACTACTTCACTTTCAAAGTCAAGAATATATAATCCGGATTTTCAAAGTCATGAAAATCTCATATTTATTTCGCACTCTCACACGATGAGATTCGATTGACCTCTTCCGGATTTAAGGCACAAAATAAGAGTTGAGTAGCCTTACAATTTAGATGGTCATTTTTCCAATCGGCATCATCGTATTCTTCAAAAGATTTGAGTGTACCGTCGGATTTTAGAGGAATTTTTGGGCCAAGGCAAATAATCTTCCAAATCTCTATATCGTAGGCACGAATAAAGATCGACATCTTTTTCTTCCATATAAAATAATTTGAGCCATCAAAGAATGGTGGTCGGTTGAGAGCAAGGCCTTCGATAGGAGCAAATTGAAACGCCATTGGATCTTTTTTCTCCTCGGATGTTAAGCCGTGTATTGGAGTACCGCTCCGATACCAATTGTTGGGTACAAGATCGGATATTGCGCCGTGTTGCGAAAGCTTAAAATAAAATGTGGAAATTAAATGACGCACGAATTTATAGAGGTTCGGCTATAAACGAGCCTACGTCCTCTCTCGGTATCTGTTTCAATAGGCTAAAGAAAAACCTCTTCTCCTCTCTTCTATCGGTCGAGGTATAACCGTTACAATCACGTCTTCTATTGTTCCGTGATAAACTACTCGTACTTGTCTTTGTGTCTGTCCAAGTTAAACCGTTTTCCTTTTCATAGGACAAGGAATCAACCTCTCTATCTTTCTATGGGTACTACATAAACCTCACTTAGATAGCGATTGTGATTCTAACAATGTCGGATCCTTGATCCTAATAACACCGAATCCAATCGTATCTTTTCTTTTACCACTCGTGTATGACTTTGTGTATTACACTCAATCACTCAATGTAAGCTCAATATTACAACAACAATACAATGAATATCAATCTCAGATGAATGTGTAGTATGCATGAAGTTGTTGTACTTGAAACAATACCATAGAATGGTATTTATAGGCCCCATCATCAAACTAGCCATTAGCTGCCAGATCCATCATTACGTACGCTATCTGAGCCATATTACATACGTAAGCTTCATTACGTACGTTAACCTCCATGGGTTACATAGGTTAGTCTCTTCACAAATCAGTCCAGGGAGTTTTGTCATTTTGGTTATGTACGTTAGCATATCATCCATTACATACGTTATGTCTTATGTCATTGCTGACGTCATATGTCAGTTGCCGCTTTTCTGACTTTGACTCCTCCAATGTTCACTTGGTTTGAAAATGTGTTACGTACGTTACCAACAGTGTGTTACGTACGTTATCATTGAAATATAACGTATGTTACTTAGACTTCTTTACGTACGTTAAGCTTGCACAGAACACCATTTTGAGTCTTCGTTTTCTTCGATTCTTGGCTTCGCCTTTTCGTTATTTTCTTTTGTTTATCGACTTTAATCATCAAAACACTTTTAATTTATGTATGGAACAAAATGTTCCAACAAGCATAACATCATTTCATGAAAATTCAAGACTAGTATTCCAGAATAACTAAATCTCATATCATCTCATATTTCAAACATATACGTGACTAACCGTGGATCGTACCAGAAGTAACGACCCCTCAGAGAACCCATCGGCCCATCTCGGAGTGGTAACCCAAAGATGTTCATGGATCGCACCAGAAGTAACTACCCCTCAGACGACCCGTCAGCCCATCCAGGAGTGAACATGTACTCCCACACAACACTACTTCACTTTCAAAGTCAAGAATATATAATCCGGATTTTCAAAGTCATGAAAATCTCATATTTCTTTGGCACTCTCACACGATGAGATTCGATTGACCTCTTTCGGATTTAAGGCACAAAATAAGAGTTGAGTAGCCTTACAATTTAGATGGTCATTTTTCCAATCGGCATCATCGTATTATTCGAAATATTTGAGTGTACCGTCGGATTTGAGAGGAATTTTCGGGCCAAGGCAAATAATCTTCCAAATCTCTATATCGTAGGCACGAATAAAGATCGACTTCTTTTTTTTCCATGTCAAATAATTTGAGCCATCAAAGAATGGTGGTCGGTTGAGAGCAAGGCCTTCGATAGGAGCAAATTGAAACGCCATTGGATCTTTTTTCTCCTCGGATGTTAAGCCGTGTATTGGAGTACCGCACCGATACCAATTGTTGGGTACAAGATCGGATATTGCACCGTGTTGCGGAAGCTTAAAATAAAATGCGGAAATTAAATGACGCACGGATTTATAGAGGTTCGGCTATAAACGTGCCTACGTCCTCTCTCGGTATCTTTTTCAATAGGCTAAAGAAAAACCTCTTCTCCTCTCTTCTATCGGTCGAGGTATAACCGTTACAATCACATCTTATATTGGTCCGTGATAAACTACTCGTACTTGTCTTTGTGTCGGTCCAAGTTAAACCATTTTCCTTTTCATAGGACAAGGAATCAACCTCTCTAGCTTTCTATGGGTACTAGATAAACCTCACTTAGATAGCGATTGTGATTCTAACAATGCCGGATCCTTGATCCTAATAACACCGAATCCAATCGTATCTTTTATTTTACCACTCGTGTATGACTTTGTGTATTACACTCAATCACTCAATGTAAGCTCAATATTACAACAACAATACAATGAATATCAATCTCAGATGAATGTGTAGTATGCTTGAAGTTGTTGTACTTGGAACAATACCATAAAATGGTATTTATAGGCTCCATCATCAAACTAGCCGTTAGCTGCCAGATCCATCATTACGTACGCTATCTGAGCCATATTACGTACGTAAGCTTCATTACGTACATTAACCTCCATGGGTTACGTACGTTAGTCTCTTCACAAATCAGTCCAGGGTGTTTTGTCATTTTGGTTACGTACGTTAGCATATCATCCATTACGTACGTTACGCCTTATGTCATTGCTAACGTCATATGTCCGTTGCCGCTTTTCTGACTTTGACTCCTCCAACATTCAATTGGTTTGAACATGTGTTACGTACGTTACCAACAGTGTGTTACGTACGTTATCATTGAAATATAACGTACGTTAATTAGACTTTTTTACGTATGTTAAGCTTGCACAGAACACCATTTTGAGTCTTCGTTTTCTTCGATTCTTGGCTTCGCCTTTTCGTTGTTTTGTTTTGTTTATCGACTTTAATCATCAAAACACTTTTAATTTATGTATGGAACAAAATATTCCAACAAGCATAACATCATTTCATGAAAATTCAAGACTAGTATTCCAGAATAACTAAATATCATATCATCTCATATTTCAAACATATACGTGATTAACCGTGGATCGTACCAGAAGTAACGACCCCTAAGAGAACCCATCGGCCCGTCCCGGAGTGGTAACCCAAAGATTTTCATGGATCGCACCAGAAGTAACTACCCCTCAGACGACCCGTCAGCCCGTCCAGGAGTGAACATATACTCCCACACAACACTACTTCACTTTCAAAGTCAAGAATATATAATCATAAACATATACTTGGCTTTGAGACATATTTGAATTAAAGGGAAATGATATTCAAGCTCGGTTTATCCAAAAATGCACGTCCGGCCCTAAATGATTCGTAAGGAATATGATAATCAACAATCAATACTCAATTCACAAGAAGGAACTCTCGAAACTCCGCCTACATTTCATAATAATTCAAGGATATTCACGTAGGGGTTGGGAATTATCCAAACCCTCTGAAATCCGAGTAATACACGAAAGTGCTAGTAAATTTGTAAGGAATAACACGGGTATGAAGTAGATACTTCATAATCTCGAGGATTCTAAGCTTCAAAATAGATTAAACGGACAAATCTACCAAAAACCCCCCAAAATTCCCAAAATAGGGTTCTAGGAAGATTTACCTTGATCCTAAGGAGAAGAGATGGATAGGTGATGATTAAATAATGTAAGAAGCTCAAGAATAATGATGATTGATGACCTCTTAACAAGTTTCGCCTTGGAATCGCCCCAAATCGCCGGAGAGGAAGAGAAGAGATGAAAAAATTAGCTTAAAACCTGACTGTCCCGTTTATATACTCAAACTAGAGTTACGGGCGTAACATATATATCATACGGCCATTACTATGCTACTAGACTATGGGGTCTTTCTCAAAATCACCATACGGTCGTAACGTTTAGGGACGTATGGGCGTAACAACCAATCTTACGACCGCAACGGCTAAGAAGTACGACCGTAACTATGCTACTGGATTATATGAACACAACATACGGCCGTACATATACTGGATTACGGCTATAACATGTACACCATACGGTCGTAACTATATATCTTACGGCCGTAAGATCTTCTGCATCTCAGCCCGAGTCCAGCAGCCCAAAATGGTGCGAACGATGCGAAACTCGGAGGTTAACACTAATTCAAGAAGCACTTATGAAAAGCATCAAAATACAGATTCAAACTTTGGGAAATTACAAAATGCCCAAAACTTTGAGAAATTACAAAATGGTCCAAAACCTCCAAAATTCACGATTCAAGGTTGAATAACAATATCGATGCTCACAACGCGACTAAATATATTGAATGAGCTTAAAGGATCAATGCAACGACAGTTCCAAACAATATTTACAAGAATCGGACCAAAACGCGATAAAGTCACAACATTACTCGGATTCGACTAAACTGGCCCCAAAACTCGTTCAAATGACAAAAAGTATAGAACAAGATAGTTTCCAATTATCGACGCGATTACAAGCGAGTTGCCAAAAGTGGAAAAGAATTAAAAGTAAAATTACCAATAGTAGAAAAATACGGATATTATAAAGATACCTTGGAGTTTTAATAATAGTAGTGGATTATGTTCAGTAATATTTGAATAAGAGTACTCGATGGTACAAAAGCTGGTCTAAATTATTATTTTTGAATAGGTTGTTTTTCTGAGACAGTATGACTAATATTTTCGGAGTGGCGACTTAAAATTTCAACTATTTTATGAAAAGAATTTTCATACTTTGGGGAGTGGAGAATTTGTTTTTTTTTACATATCTATTTCAATGTACAACTGAGAAATAGTTGACAAAATAAAGTTTTAAAGGAGATGTTACAAAAACAATGATGTATTCTAGTGGAGAATGAAAAAAAAAAATTACGCATTTTTACGAACATACAATTCCCACAATTTAATGAAAAATGATTTTATATCTGTGAAGTTAACTTCGAGTAATATTTTACGAGCTATGTGCCTAGAGTAAAGTTTTGGAATAGTGCAATATTTGGGAAAACGATTTGGATGGTTAAAAGGCGAGTCATCGATATGTAGTATTCATTGGGTGATGTCGAGAAGGATAAGTCCAGGAATGAAAATTTATTACCATTGAGAACAATTAGTAAGTGATTTAGCATGAACTGGAATGTTATGGGAAGTTAGAATGATCGAGTGTTGACTGAATGGGCGTATGTTCTGTTCATTTACAGAAGGATGTGATCTATTGATTTTTTCATTGACTTGCATAATTTCCTTAAATGTTTTAAAACTCTTTGAAAATATTTGCAAAGGGCGGAATTCGAGATAAATTTATTCTTATTGGGAAGTGTTTATATTTCGAGAGAATTCTTAATTAAAGAATTTGAACGATGAGCCATGTATTCAAATTTTTTACAAGGGCCTATGCGAACTTATCTTGATCTCACAAAAGATAAGGCGAATAGCGACCTAACTTTTTACTAAAAAAAGACATCATTTTTTTCACGTACCATAAAATTCATTTTTGAGCACGCGTCCATAATAAACTTTAGTATGTATAATAAGCAACATTTTGCAAAAAAAAAATGTTTTCTTTCCAAGTCAAACAGTGTATCTCACAATCAAATACGTTGGAAAAAAATTAATTTTGATTTGAAACTGTTAACTTAATCTTGAAGAAGTGTGATTGGTGTTTGAGTTTGTTAAGAGTAGTGACTTATGTGGGATTATGAGTTTAAAATGGATAACATTTTAGGTCTTTGTTGAACAAACTACGATAGAAATCTGAAGGTGCGAAATGTCGTATTTCTTTGTTGGAATTTTTAAATAAAGATGAAAATATTAGTCATATTGAAACTAATTGTGGAGGATAATGATGGTAGACTTGCAATTTATACGCTGATTAATAAGACAACAAGTCATGAGATTTATTGAGCGAGTATTGGTAAAAATGAGGTTATGTGAGAAGGAAGGCGTGTACGAGGAAGTTCCATTCAACGTTGATCGAGATGCCTATCTTCAACATATATAACTTTAAACCTACAACTTATCATTTGATACCGTTTTCTATATTTCGAAACTGAGATATAGTTATATATAATTCTATTTTTATTTTGATTATTACAACTAAGAAAATTACTGTATTTATAAATCTATAATCGAGTCAGCCCTATTTTATCATACTACTAATCTGTTTATATGGAATGGATTGAGTACTTTATAATTATGTATAAGACTGAGAATTTGATTAACTGATCATTAATATTCCTCCTGAGTTTTCAGAAATAATTTTGGAATAAATTTATGTATTAGATTAATACGGAGTTTTTCTTTTGAGTTGTATAAATAATAGTTACATCATAAATATACACCCAAAAAAGTATTAAATATTATTTTTATATTTACAACGATATTCTGAAATTCTAGTAATAAAGTTCTTAAAGTTCGGATCTGTAATACCCGGTTGTAATTCAGTCATTATTATTCAGTAATTATCATTCAGCAATTTTTACTCATTAATAATAATTCATCATTCATATTCAATCATTGTATTCACTTTTCAGAGTGTTTTTATCGTGTATCAGTTATTATTCGTCTTCCTACCTGGTTGGAGGATCAGACCGTGATTATCATCTTTGTCATCGTCGTAATGGGCTGTGTGTGAGGAGTAGCGCACGCTACGTACTCTCTTTAGCGCGCGCTAATTGAGTATGGGTACCACACGCTACCTATCAGTATTAGCGCACGCTAACGTGGTTCAGGCAGACAGTCCAGAAGGCACTGGACTGCAGTTGAGTTGTAGTAGCACACGCTACGAATGGTAAGTAGCGCGCGCTAGTAAGTTTGGATAGCACACGCTATGCTATCAGTGTAGCGCGTGTCACGCCCCCAACATCGGGAAGGACGAGGACGCGACGCATCGGTCGATCAATCAATCAAAATGCAACAGTAAATAGCGGAAGCAAAATAACGATTGGATAACATTTCAAACAACCATCTTAGCCCGATGTACTAAGATTCGCTGTGACAAAGCTGATAATCGAAATTACACTGTTCATAAGTTTGCAGCGGAAAAATACCAAACGAATTAAGTACGAAGCATAATTAACTATTACAAGTTGGGATAACAACAAAAAATTCTAAGAACAGATGTCCTAAAATCTTGAAGGCAATCTTCTATTCGGCCTCTTCCACGAAGCTTTCTTCGTCCTCTGATGTTTGCTCATTCTCTGGTTTAAAAGGGAAAATGGTGGGGTGAGACAAAAGGTCTCAGTGAGTGGGTGATCGTGTGCGAGTGTGGCTCTTTCCTTTGAAAATCTTTAAGTGATGCAAGATTTTATCAATTATAAAAAAAAGAGAACAATTACAATTATGTCGAAATTTTATAAACAATAATCATTATGTATTTATAATATTATAATCCAGTCCCCGTGGATGGATATCAAGTCAAGCAGTCAGTCAATCAGTCGATCAGTCAATTCAGTTTCGAATCCTGCCGATGTGGACTTTGGATTCTAGACTCTCCTTATTACTCCTAGCAAGATAGGCCGTCGCCCCAAGATTTGGACCGTCGCCCCAAGATGCTGAGCCTTCGCACTCACACTTAGCGTATGCTTCCTTATCTCTTATCTGGGCTCGGTATGTCACCATAATCGGAAATTTCTAGTTTCGGGACTGAAATTTCCAGAAATTACGATATTGCCCCAAAACTTTAGGAAATCGTTCCGAGGCATATAGGGCTATGAATTTAGCCCGGAATTTAACGGAATTTTACGATATGACTTATGATGAACCTGGAATTACAGATTTGTGAAAATTCCAGAAAATTTCGGACCTGATACAGAAGTTTGGAATTCTTGCGTTTTGGCCCCGAAATTATTTAAAATTTGCGATTTGGACTATTAAGTTTAGATATTGAACTCCGAATCGCTTGAAACTTTATGGACAGCCTATACCTGGTATAATATGTACTGTCCAAGGTCCAGAATGTTGTATTTTCGAAATTTTCAGTTTAGTCCTCAAACTTTAAGAAATTATAATTTATGCCCAAAAGCTCTGTTTACTCGTTTCGAGTCCCATTTTGGCCGCAAATAAATTATCCATATATCATGACATAATCATATAACATAAGATTTCAGATTTTGGTAGGGTTTCAACAACACATAGAAGAAAACATATAACTTTCAAGTTATCACAAAATCAGCACCCAACTACCAAATCGGTTATCGTTTAAATTCGATAAATCATATTACATATTGTTATAACCATAACATTCATCTTTAAAAACATGCATTCATATAAAAATTTCAGATTAGTACATACTTTCATATTTTTCATAATATTTGATGATTATGTTTAAGGAAAACGAATTTCACATAATTATACATAAAATCATAACATGAAATTATAACATGAAGATTCTAACATAGATCATATCAAAAGAATCTTGAAGTACTTCAGATTTAACACATGCATCACAAGAAAAAGAATAGATTTCTACTTTATAGTTTGAAAGAGTTTTCACCCACCTCGATCTTGTCGGATTTAGTCGGTTATAGGTCTTGAAAGTTGGAAAATGTAATATCCGGATTTATTACGGTGTATTTCATCTGTATTCAAACCCTGTATTATTCGGATTTGTGGTTTTGATTATTGGAGTATGATATTTCTTGCATTGATATCTTTGTACATAAGTATAACAACATGCAAAATTTCTCATACAAACTCGTGATAGCGCACGCTAAGAATGTAGCTTAACGCGCGCTATCGGGCTACTACTAGCGCACGGTATGCATGTAGGAGTTGCGTGCGCTAAGAACTCAATTATTGAGTGGGACGGCTAGCACATGCGCCAGCCGGGACATGGGTCCGGATAAGATTCCCGCGGATGAACCTGGACAGTTCTGAAGTCAACTCTTATTAGCGCGCGCTAAGGAAGCTTAGTAGCGTGCGCTAACTTGTTAAAATGCAGAATATTATAAATGGGACAACAACCCGTTTTGGCTTACATTTCATCCGTCCATTCTTCATCCTTGAGAGGCCAGAGAGCTGTAATAATCCCTCTACACACTTAGAACACATCTTGTTGGTCTTTGTATATTGGTTATCACTTGGGAGTAATCATTGAAGTGGAATAGCACATTGGAGTGGCACATAACCAACCGGAGTCGGATTCTACCTTGTGGTTCAGTGATTTCGGCATATTAAGGTATGTTCAACCTATCACCAGTCTTAGATTTGGATTCCAAGGGATAAGATGATCATGTTAACGAGATATTGAATTTCATTAGTGAATTATTCAACAACATCATGTTTATAAGATTGGAATGTCTACAATTACGATATTATTGTTGGAACCTTGAAGTCGGAATCCTAGTACTTCAAATGATGAGAGAAACATTCTGAATTTAACAATCCGTATGATTTATGTTATCTTTGTGATCATGAATTGGAGGTGATATTATAAGAACTTAAAGGAAGAATCATCTTAGAAAATATTCTTTCGTATAAGTTGGAATTGTTAGTTCACCTCAAGATGAAGTCTGAATATGTATAATGATAGTAGAATCTAATACATCAACCGGAGATCACCAACTTCGCATGAGAATTGTAATCAAGATGGATTATGGTGTTATGATGATTATACGTATACTTGCATCTTGAAGTTGTTATTATCCTTGAGATCATTCATAAGGTTTATGATCATAACATGAAGTCGGATAACAAACATCAAATCACTGAGGAATTCGCTTACTTCATCACTATTTGTATAATCTGCTGCCCTCCAGTGAACTGCCATGCACTCTTAGCGTGCGCTAAGATACGTGAATTAACGTGCGCTATCGTGTATGTTTAGCGTACGCCACATTTGCAACTTAGCGTGCGCTAAGTCATCAGGCGAGTCAGTCGACTGACCAGTGAGGTATTGACCGTGCATGGTTAGCGTACGCTAGGCTGTGTGTATTGCGTGCGCTAACGAGTAGCATTAACGTACGCTACATAGGATGCGTAGCGTGCGTTAAGCTATCCAGACAGATTGCATATTAAGGACTTCCTACCGTAATTGTTGAATTGTTAGCCGTTAAATGCGACATGAAATGAATTCTGTGCTATTTCTTTTGTTAAGGTTCGAGCTTAACACGTGATTGATCGAAGGGGACGACCTTCGAGTATTTTGATATTCGTGGAAGTTTATTCTTGTCAACGAACCGAGGCAAGTACTCTAATTAGAATTGTTTATATTATGACAATGTGATTGTATCGTGTAAATATGTTGTGATTATATGTCCACCATGCGTTGATCCGACGGGAATCATCATGGGAATCTATAGCTGTGTGCGCTGGATCGTTGGACAGGTAGTTCCACCATGTGTTGGTCCGACGGGATTATCATGGGAATCTATAGTTGTGTGCGCTGGATCGTTGGAATACCAACAGTATGTTGAAACTGTTATGATATGATATGTGTTGTGAATATTTCTCGTTGGAGAAACTTGTTACGATATAATTGTTGATTATATCATTGTTGTATGATTATTGTACTTGTACTAGCATCGTTGTGCTAACCCCTTCGGGGGGTGAACATTTGTGTATGTTCAGGATCCAGGAGAGCAGGGAAACAACCACTGGAGATGCATGACGACGAGGGTGCAGAGTGATGTTTCGGCCGGGTTTATTTGTCTATTGTTTATTGGTTATTTCAATAAGTACTCGAGTACGAAGTCATTTATGCTGAATTTGAATTTGGTGATGTATTATTATTAAGCTCCTGTTGAACAACTGTACTTTCAGTATTTGGTCAGAACTGTTGTATCTTAATTCCGTTATTTCCATTCGTTAGTATCTTTTAATGTCTGTTCAATTCTTCAGCCTTGTAAATCCTTATGTAAAGGATTTACGGCGCTGTAATATTCCTGAATATATCGGGGGTGTTACAGAAAACGACTTCTCCTCTACTACTATATGGTTTGGCCGATCCACATGCACTCTAAGGTGAGAATTATGTTTGCATGTATTAAGATTAAGGTTAGATTATGGAGGATTTCATAAGAAATCATGGAAATAGTTATAAGGGATGAGATTACCTATTTCTTGTTGAAATTTTTCTTCCTCCTCCTTCTTCCTCTTGGTTCGGCCTCCTCTCTCTCTTAGTCTCTCAAATGCAGATTTTTGTTGTTGTAGTAAGTGTAAAGGGTGGTTAGGTTAATGTGTGAGTATTTAAAGTTGGGATAAGGAGGGTTGAGAAGTGAAATGTGTAGAAGACTTGTTACATGTGTCAAGATGTTTCATGCAAGTCTTGCATGTGATGAGTGAAGAATCTAGAGCTACACTCTTCCTCCCTCATGGCCGCCCATATGTGTGTATATATATATATATATATTGTTAAATTAAGAGTATAATTAAAATGGTAAAGGATTTAATTAGTTGGGTTGGGCTTTGAAGTGTAACTTCAAGTCTTATGATTTTTAATAAGTTGGGTTGAGTCCATTAGTGAGTCCACATGTAGTTAGGTGTTGACAATTAGCCCAATAGGTGAATCAACACACTATTTTAATTTTTATTATTTGGTTTATTAAGTAAATTTCAAAGTTAAAGAGTGAAATGAAATAAAATATATGTAGGTTATATCACGACATAAAACAACTATTATTAAATTACATCATGATTTGATACATTGTACATGTGATAAGTTATCGAATTTAGGGGGTTTTACATTGTAACACCCCTAGATTTAACCGGAAATATTACAGCGCCGTGGGCCCTTAGATGGAACCCACAAGGCTGAAGGAAATTTTCACAATCATTTACAAATGCCCAAGAGGCCAACGACGGTACTATCTTTAAAAATGCATAAAGACATAAAATTCATTTATCAAAAACCGTCGTAAGAACTCATTTGAAATCGCAAGGCCAAACGGCCGACACTCAAAAGTTTAGAAAACGATTTCCAAAGCAACCTCAGTTACCAGATACCAAAAGGTCATTTCAAAATACTCACGCAGCGGAAAAAGACCAACCATAAAGATACTCTAGCAGCGGAATACAAGAACCAATCAAGAAACTCAATGCACAAAACATGTCCTAGCCAGTATCTTACTGGAAGCTCATCTCTTCACGACCGCTACAAGCTCGATACTCCAAGAACCTAAAAAGAAATCCCACGACGGGGTCAGCCATAATATCCAACAATGCTAACCGTCACAAAACATCAATAATTACATACCAACGAGAATACAACATAAGAATACGACCAACGTAATCTTACCGCCATAACTTTACTTACTCAAGTAATTCTCATCAGAATAACCATTATCACATTTCATATCTCGTACTCGATTAACCAATAAACTCGAACATAATATCTGTATTGTACCTCAAACAATACTCAAGATTCTCACACTATCATCACCAACTCACGATACGGAAATCTACCATTTCTGACCAGTATGATCCATCGAATAACATCATCAAATCCCAAGACGATAACCGATCGTCCATTAAAGACAAACACCAAAGAAAATGCGGAACATACCTCGAGATATGATGTGCCACGATAATCATATCAGTTTAATCCGAGATCAGATCAGTGCAATACGGACAAGGTCCTAAGACAAGACCTACAAATGCATACTCATATGACAACGTCAATATGCTCAAAAACAATAACAACTATGTATACTCAATGGAAATCCCATGATCCAACGCCCTCAGCATAGATCCCAAGATGATCCTACAAGATCAACACGAGGTGGATAACCAACAATATACATATGCACAACAATAACACAATACTGGGTAATCCAACGATCCAGCGCCCTCAGCATAGATCCCCATGATGATCCCGTCGGACCAACGCATGGTGGAAAACCTGTCCAGCGATCCAGCGCCCTCAGCATAGATCCCATGATGATCCCGTCGAACCAACGCATGGTGGACATCCGATCCAGCGCCCTCAGCATAGATCCTCATGATCCCATCGGATCATTTACAACATAAACAATACAATCATGCATACACATATGCAACTCAATTTGTTCATCAACATGAACGACATATGAATGAACGACACTATGATGACACAACTAAGACGACTTCATGTTCATCAACATGAATGACAACCTGCATGATCAACATCATTAACACTAAACCGAATCAAACTAAGATACTTGTCCCGAGTCCTTTAGGAGCAATCTCGATGTCAAAACATCACCGGCAATTATCCTCAATGCTCGGCGATCCAAACGTACAATGAACTATAGATACTCATATCCTCGTCTTTACCATAATGTACCCTCGATACCCGAACATACCAATAACTGAGATAAAGCATATACATTATGATTTACCTCCCAGAATCGAAAGAACGATATGCGATCCGAATACCCAGAGTTCACAATAATAATCATCGCTATATGCATTATAAACGAAATGAAACTGAAACCATTCATTAAATATTATAACTGAGCAAATAATAACTTGCCTCGATACCGATACCACGAAGCTGCTACCGAACACATTGCCTTTGTCTACGAGCTCCTCAGCCCCGATCAAAAGCAATACAATGGACATACTCGAACACGATCCCAACATCCGGTTATAATCACCGATCAATAATCTCAACCTATCGAAGAAATCAAATAACACATATCCGATAACAATAAACAACCGACAAAACTAACCAATCGAACTCAACGGTTCAACACAACCTCGAATAAACACAGTCAGAACAAACCAAGTCAAACCATCACGAATTCATAATCAAAACACAAAAATACTGCACTGTCTGCCTACTTAGCGCACGTTAAACGCATAACGTAGCGTGCGCTAAGTTGCTCCCGTTAGCGTGCGCTAGCCAGTAAGCTTAGTGTCCACTAATGCTGTGCAGTGGCATGCATTTCAAGCATCGTCTAATACTTCCATCATGTCAATGATCAACTCATCTCGATATTAAGGATTTCATAACAATCATGACATATAATTCAATAGTTCTTCAAGGACACGAATTATCCGAATTCACGTTCATGATCCATAAAATGACAAAATCCGATGTGTTCTAACATCTAAAAATCCTTATTCATCATGTTCATCGACATACAATTCATATAACTTCAAGAATCACAATAGCACCACCATAATCGTTACCATACGAAGTAACCAACGACAAAACATCAAAAATCCGAATGGAAGAAGGGAATTACATCAACATATCTCTTGAATTCCATCCAAAACCATACGAAACATATCAATACTCATATATTGATAACAACACTAACTTAGTACGGTAATCCAACTCGTTATCATGCTCATCACTCGAATATATGATAAACATCGACTCAAGAACATCAATAATCAATCCAATCGACATCCAAAAGTGAAGAACTATTACCTTGTATAGACGAACCATGAAGGAGAACAATCAACTTCATTCCATGAATCATCAATAATTTCAAGAACAATACTTTAATCCATGTTCCTCAGCTTAATCTTTGTTAAAGATTATTATCTCTCAGTGTTTGGGACCTCAAACTTCTCTCTAAAGACTCTCTCTCTCGGTTGCAAGGAAGGAATGGACGAAATGCTTCATAACACCCTTCTGTCCCTTTTTATAAAGTATATTACTAACGTGCGCTAAACCTTATGTTTGGCGTGTGCAACAGCCTTAGCGTGCGCTAACTGACTTTGTTAGCGTGCGCTATCGCAGTCCAGAGGCTACTGTCTGGCTTCGTACATGTGCTTACGTACGTAATGCCCATGCATTAGAATACGTAACTTACACTATCTAGCGTACACAAGTCCTTACATTTAGCGTGCGCTAATACCAGTTGACTTGCTACAGTCTACACCTACCACAAAGATGCTCGTGACCCCACAAGCCGAAATCAACCAATAAAGCCAAGATTCCTGTTGACCGATATACAATTAGCGTGCACTAATCAACATGCATTAGCGTGCGCTAACACTACATTACAACATCCGTTGACTTATCAGAACGTGCGCCGAAAGTGGCCTGGTCCACGCGTAGATTCCTTACGATCGGACTCCATTAGCGTGCGTTATCTTATATCCGTAGCGTGCGCTAAACCTGCACGATAGCGTGCGCTACTCATGATTATTAGCGTGCGCTAATAATGTTACACTTAGCCATTTTCAGCTATTCTTGTCCAACGTCTCGACATACCAAAAACGAACATAAGACACACTGAACACAAACATTGAATCCAATAATATTCTTATACGATATATTCTATATCGAAAGTACGATAACCTGATACACGATATCCTCAAATGCAACTGTCGACCAGATTTGACAATTATACCGATACTGACATCTCAGTCCTTTATTTATTTTATCCCTACTGTACAGATTTCACGCTGTACAATATAACTCGGATAAAATAATATCAAACAACAGTAGTAGAAATTTCGGATATTACATTCTACACCACTTAAATTAAGTTTCGTCCTCGAAACTTGCAATCCGTCATAAAACAAACAAACATACCGTTCAACCCAAAATATCCCAAAACCATCACGACAACGATCAATTATCGTCATCACCGAATAACCAAAAGAGCATACTTACAAATACGCAGGTCGACGATCTCCTGAGATACTAGCAAGCGATCTCACTGTACAGTCTCAATACGCTTACGATCACAATTCCGTGAGTCTCAACAAAATATATCATCTTCGGATGAAACAATCTGCCCGAATCAAATCTTGTCTGCGTGATTACATAATCAAGTCCCAATTCCGATAAGACGAATAATACACAATACATCTGCAAAACAACTGCCCAAAACAACGACACGAATCCCGAAACATCAACACAAAATCCGAATGCTCAGATGATCACCAACAATGATCAACAATCAACCGAATTTATCATCGACATGATAAATTCCAATATGACCAACCAGAGGTCAAAACACAATCGAGCATATCATCAACGTGATAAACTCCAACACGATCAACACAGAACCACAGAAACAGATATACGAAAGAATAACATTCTCAAAATGACGCACCAATCACATACAGTGTATCTCAATAAACATACCCGACTGGTGAGCATACCCCTCGGCATACGAACAAGCAATCACAACCCGTCAAACATATCCAAATTATACATGGAGTGGGAACGACCAATCGATACTCAAAACAACCAGCATGAGGTCAACAACCCCAAATCTACACTTACAAAGAAATCATTCGAAGATCACTATGGTAAAGTCGAGCTACTACCATACCAATGGAATCACATAGCACATATGCCCCGGTTTCACAAAACCCGAAATTTCCAAGATCACATTCTGTACACGAGTCTACAAAACGCAGTATTTCTCTAATCAGATAGATGAACCGATCATCCCTGGATAATCAAACTACCATATCAAAATTCGGATCCCTATTCATTGTTCCACACTGATATATTATCCAGTTCGTGAGTCACACTCACAACTTCACCATGTTATGCACTATGCACCAAATGCGTATGGTTATTAATCACATTTTCAAAACCAGTTTGAAATCATATACTCTTGTCACGAAGACAATTTTCAAAAGTTCTTTCAAGAGTTTGAAAACTCAAAACATATATTTTCGTAAGACCATCAATTTTAAAAATTAAATCGGCTCGCTGGTGCCAAGTTCTCGATAAAAATTCTTTTCGAAAACATACGTTTAAATAAAAATGGAATCATGCAAATGATTGACCACAACCATACTCCTGTATACCAATTCGGTTCCTCACCAATTCCACTGACATTCCGTTGGAAAACCACACGATAGAGTTCCAAAATCTCAATGTATAGACTCCAATAAAAATTCCTTTTTCCACATATGGCTCGCAACATCAACCATTAACCCATCCTGGATTACCTCAACCATGCTATGACAAAACATTGAAATATCAACAAGTCAAACACAGCGAAAGACTTCCCGAGAAATTTCATTTGAACAAATAAATCAAAACTCCGAAAGATAGAAATAAAATGCATAAACGATCGGTAAAGTGTTTTACAAATCTCGGGTGTTTTAGAAAACAGAAAAGTCTTTTGAGACATTAGGGTCTCAGCCCGTATCTCATTCCGTATTACAAGAAGTTTAAAAAGTAGAAAACCCTTTTTGGACTCCAAGTCCTGGGTTATAAAACTATTTCAAAATCGATTGGGTCTCGGCCCAAAAATCATTTTCCGTAAAACATCCATGAAATATTCATTTTGAAAAGTATATTTTCAAATGCTCAAAAGCAGTTCATATATCAAAATGAATTAGCATGACTACATGTTCTTCTCAACAATCTGCAGTCCTTCTCCCGAATACACAATTCTGTTCCAAAACTTAACCGACATAATGATTTCCAACATCATAGTTTCTCAAATCCCCAATCTTGTCCCAATTCTGTCATCTCATTCTGTAACGCATAATATCTGCTAAATCTCAAAACATATAAACTTAGAACGACAATAAATCTCAACAAAATTAAAAAATCCAAATACTTACAGATCGTGAAGCCGACGATTCCCCGTGATACTGGCACATGTCTCGGCTCAAGGAAATACTCGACACAGATATTTTCAAAACACACATTTTGCAAAAAAATCAGTCCGACTGAAGAACACAATACATCTCATTCCAGAGAATCTCGTTAACACCATTTGGAAAAGTTTACAACAAACCCAGTACCACACTGTAAATCACATAACGTACAAGCCTGAGTGAATACAAAAACTCACGGCTCTAGTATTAGTCAATCGACAACTCGAATGACGCAACAAAACACGACCCAACTCGACCCAAATGCCTAGGTTTTCTCAACCTAAGCTCCGATACCATATTCTGTAACACCCCCAGATTTAACCGGAAATATTACAGCGCCGTGGGCCCTTAGATGGAACCCACAAGGCTGAAGGAAATTTTCACAATCATTTACAAATGCCCAAGATGCCAACGAAGGTACTATCTTTAAAAATGCATAAAGACATAAAATCCATTTATCAAAAACCGTCGTAAAAACTCATTTGAAATCGCAAGGCCAAACGGCCGACACTCAAAAGTTTAGAAAACGATTTCCAAAGAAACCTCAGTTACCAGATACAAAAAGGTCATTTCAAAATACTCACGCAGCGGAAAAAGACCAACCATAAAGATAGTCTAGCAGCGGAATACAAGAACCAATCAAGAAAATCAATGCACAAAACATGTCCTAGCCAGTATCTTCCGGGAAGCTCATATCTTCACGACCGCTACAAGCTCGATACTCCAAGAACCTAAAAAGAAATCCCACGATGGGGTCAGCCATAATATCCAACAATGATAACCGTGACAAAACATTAATAATTACATACCAACGAGAATACAACATAAGAATACGACCAACGTAATCTTACCGCCATAACTTTACTTACTCAAGTAATTCTCATCAGAATAACCATTATCACATTTCACATCTCGTACTCGATTAACCAATAAACTCGAACATAATATCCGTATTGTACCTCAAACAATACTCAAGATTCTCACACTATCATCACCAACTCACGATACGGAAATCTACCATTTCTGACCAATACGATCCATCGAATAACATCATCAAATCCCAAGATGATAACCGATCGTCCATTAAAGACAAATACCAAAGAAAATACGGAACATACCTCAAGATATGATGTGCCACGATAATCATATCAGTCTAATCCGAGATCAGATCAATGCAATACGGACAAGGTCCTAACACAAGACCTACAAATGCATACTCATATGACAACGTCAATATGCTCAAAAACAATAACAACTATGTATACTCAATGGAAATCCCATGATCCAACGCCCTCAGCATAGATCCCAAGATGATCCTACAAGATCAACACGAGGTGGATAACCAACAATATACATATGCACAACAATAACACAATACTGGGTAATCCAACGATCCAGCGCCCTCAGCATAGATCCCCATGATGATCCCGTCGGACCAACGCATGGTGGAAAACTCCGTCTGCCGATCCGCGCCTCAGCATAGATCCCATGATGATCCCGTCGAACCAACGCATGGTGGACATCCGATCCAGCGCCCTCAGCATAGATCCTCATGATCCCATCGGATCATTTACAACATAAACAATACAATCATGCATACACATATGCAACTCAATTTGTTCATCAACATGAACGACATATGAATGAACGACACTATGATGACACAACTAAGACGACTTCATGTTCATCAACATGAATGACAACCTGCATGATCAACTTCATTAACACTAAACCGAATCAAACTAAGATACTTGTCCCGAGTCCTTTAGGAGCAATCTCGATGTCAAAACATCACCGGAATTATCCTCAATGCTCGGCGATCCAAACGTACAATGAACTATAGATACTCATATCCTCGTCTTTACCATAATGTACCCTCGATACCCGAACATACCAATAACTGAGATAAAGCATATACATTATGATTTACCTCCCAGAATCGAAAGAACGATATGCGATCCGAATACCCAGAGTTCACAATAATAATCATCGCTATATGCATTATAAACGAAATGAAACTGAAACCATTCATTAAATATTATAACTGAGCAAGTAATAACTTGCCTCGATACCGATACCACGAAGCTGCTACCGAACACATTGCCTTTGTCTACGAGCTCCTCAGCCCCGATCAAAAGCAATACAATGGACATACTCGAACACGACCGCAACATCCGCTTATAATCACCGATCAATAATCTCAACCTATCGAAGAAATCAAATAACACATATTCGATAACAATCAACAACCGACAAAACTAACCAATCGAACTCAACGGTTCAACACAACCTCGAATAAACACAGTCAGAACAAACCAAGTCAAACCATCACGAATTCATAATCAAAACATAAAAATACTGCACTGTCTGCCTACTTAGCGCACGTTAAACGCATAAAGTAGCGTGCGCTAAGTTTCTCCCGTTAGCGTGCACTAGCCAGTAAGCTTAGCGTGCGCTAATGCTGTGCAGTGGCATGCATTTCAAGCATCGTCTAACACTTCCATCATGTCAATGATCAACTCATCTCGATATTAAGGATTTCATAACAATCATGACATATAATTCAATAGTTCTTCAAGGACACGAATTATCCGAATTCACATTCATGATCCATAAAATGACAAAATCCGATGTGTTCTAACATCTAAAAATCCTTATTCATCATGTTCTTCGACATACAATTCATATAACTTCAAGAATCACAATAGCACCACCATAATCGTTACCATACGAAGTAACCAACGACAAAACATCAAAAATCCGAATTGAAGAAGGGAATTACATCAACATATCTCTTGAATTCGATCCAAAACCATACGAAACATATCAATACTCATATATTGATAACAACACTAACTTAGTACGGTAATCCAACTCGTTATCATGCTCATCACTCGAATATATGATAAACATCGACTCAAGAAAATTAATAATCAATCCAAACGACATCCAAAAGTGAAGAACTATTACCTTATATAGACGAACCATGAAGGAGAACAATCAACTTCATTCCATGAATCATCAATAATTTCAAGAACAAGACTTTAATCCATGTTCCTCAGCTTAATCTTTGTTAAAGATTATTATCTCTCAGTGTTTGGGACCTCAAACGTCTCTCTAAAAACTCTCTCTCTCTCGGTTGCAAGGAAGGAATGGACGAAATGCTTCATAACACCCTTCTGTACCTTTTTATAAAGTGTATTACTAACGTGTGCTAAACCTTATGTTTAGCGTGCGCAACAGCCTTAGCGTGCGCTAACTGACTTTGTTAGCGTGCGCTATCGCAGTCCAGAGGCTACTTTCTGGCTTTGTACATGTGCTTACGTACGTAATGCCCATGCATTAGCGTATGTAACTTACACTATCTAGCGTACGCAAGTCCTTACATTTAGCGTGCGCTAATACCAGTTGACTTGCTACAGTCTACACCTACCACAAAGATGCTCGTGACCCCACATGCCGAAATCAACCAATAAAGCCAAGATTCCTGTTGACCGATATACAATTAGCGTGTGCTAATCAACATGCATTAGCGTGCGCTAACAATACATTACAACATCCGTTGACTTATCAGAACGTGCGCCGAAAGTGGCCTGGTCCACGCGTAGATTCCTTACGATCGGACTGCATTAGCGTGCGTTATCTTATATCCGTAGCGTGCGCTAAACCTGCACGATAGCGTGCGCTACTCATGATTATTAGCGTGCGCTAATAATGTTACACTTAGCCATTTTCAGCTATTCTTGTCCAACGTCTCGACATACCAAAAACGAACATAAGACACACTGAACACAAACACTGAATCCAATAATATTCTTATACGATATACTCTATATCGAAAGTACGATAACCTGATACACGATATCCTCAAATGCAACTGTCGACCAGATACGACAATTATACCGATACTGACATCTCAGTCCTTTATTTATTTTATCCCTACTGTACAGATTCCACGCTGTACAATATAACTCGGATAAAATAATATCAAACAACAGTATTAGAAATTCCGGATATTACATACATCCTCCCCTCCTTAAAAGAATTTGGTCCCCAAATTCCTACTTAAACAACTCGGGGTAAGATTTCTTCATTTCTTCCTCGGCCTCCCATGTCGCGTCTTTCTCTCTGTTGTGATTCAACCAGACGAATTTAACCAAAGGAATTCGCTTGTTCCTAAATTTGCGTACTTGCCGGTCGAGGATCTTGATTAGCTTCTCTTCATAAGACAAGTTATCCTTGATCGGCGGAATGTCAGAAGTAAGAATGTGCGTTGGGTCTGGATGATACTTCTTTAATCTCGAAACATGGAAGAAGTCGTGCATTCCAGACAGATTGGGTGGTAGTTCCAATCGGTACGCTAGTCGTCCAATTCTTTTTGTGATTTTGAATGGTCCTACATATCGGGGACTTAACTTTCCTCCTTTTCTTGATACTATCAAACCTTTCCGTGGTGTTAACCTCAGGAAGACTTGATCTCTTACTTCAAATTCTAGATCCTTCCGACGTTGATCGGCGTAACTCTTCTGTATGGTTTGCGCTGTGCGGATCCTATCCTTGATTAGTCGTACTTTATCTACGGCTTCTATCACCAAATATGTGCTCATTGCTGAAGGTTCTGTTCGTTGAGTCTTCGGCATCCACTGGTCATCGATTTCCCAATAGAGCGGGGATCGAAACTTCCTCCCATACAGAGCTTCATAAGGTACCATTCCGATTGTCGCTTGGAAACTATTGTTGTATGCAAACTCGGTTAATGTCAGGTGGTGATCCCAATTTCCTTGAAAGTCCAGTACGCAAGCTCGTAACATGTCTTCAAGTGTTTGAATGGTTCGTTCAGATTGCCCGTCGGTCTGGGGATGCGCACTTGTGCTGAAGCTTAAGAAAGTTCCTATTTCCTTATGAAAGACTTTCCAAAAACGAGATACGAATCTAGGATCTCTGTCCGATACTATGTCTGTTGGCACTCCATGGAGTCGAACGATTTCTCTAATACATGTCCTAGCCAGCTTTTGCAAACTATCGTCCTTTTTAACCGGCACGAAATGTGATGATTTCGTCAGTCTGTCGACGATCACCCAAATGGTGTTATAACCTCCTCTTGTGGTCGGTAAATCCGTGATAAAATCCATGGTTACCATTTCCCATTTCCATTCAGAGACTTCTAGCGGCTGTAGTAGTCCTGAGGGTCGCTGATGCTCAGCTTTGACTCTCTGACATGTGAGGCATCGCGCCACGAATTCGGCCACTTGGTTCTTCATGTTCACCCACCAAAAGTGTTTCTTCAAGTGTCGGTACATCTTGTTACCTCCTGGGTGTATCGTATATCTCGAGCAATGAGCTTCCTCGAGAATATGTCTTTTGAGCTCCCCATCGTGAGGTATGCATAATCATCCCTTACAATTCCATCCTCGGTAATTGTAAACTCAGGTTTCTCACCCTTAGCGATCTTGTCCTTAAACTCTCTTGGGCTAATCGAATATCGTCCAATAAATTCGATTTAACTGTGAGGTTGGCGCAATTTAAACGAGTACCTTCATAAATGGGTTTCAGGTAGCTCAGTTCCTTGAGAGCTTGCCATTCTCGAACCATGAGTCGGGCCACTCTAGCCTTTCTACTTAGGGCATCGGCCACGACATTTGCTTTCCCTGGGTGGTGTTGAATTTCACAATGGTAATCTTCTAAAAGCTCTACCCATCTTCTCTGTCGGAGATTAAGTTCCTTTTGAGAAAATAGGTACTTGAGACTTTTATGATCCGTAAACACAGTAAATTCCATGCCATATAAATGATGTCGCCATTTCTTTAAGGCGAATACTATTGCAGCAAGTTCGAGGTCGTGCGTTGGATAATTCTTCTCGTGCGTCTTGAGTTGTCTGGAAGCGTACGAGATAACTTTACCATTCTGCATTAGAACGGTGCCGAGGCCATCCTTTGAGGTGTCACTATATACGATAAATCCTTGGGTTCCTTCTGGAAGTGTCAGTATAGGTGCGGTGGTAAGTCTCTTCTTGAGTTCCTGGAAACTTGACTCGCATTTATCCATCCATTAAAATTTTACTTGTTTCTGGATTAGTCGGGTGAGGGGTCCCGCTATCTTCGAGAAGTCTTTGATGAATTTACGGTAGTAGCCCGCAAGTTCAAGAAAGCTTCGGATCTCAGTTACATTTTCTGGCCTCTTCCAATCCATAATAGTTTTTATTTTAGATGGATCTACTGCAATCTCTTCTCCGGAAATAATATGGCCTAGAAATGCCACTTCCCTCAACCAAAATTCACACTTTCCGTACTTGGCGTACAACTTGTGCTGCCTTAGTGTATCTGACAGTAGTCTAAGATGTCTCTCGTGATATTTTTCTGACTTAGAGTACACGAGTATGTCATCGATGAAAATTACTACGAATTGGTCGAGATAGGGTTGAAATACTCTGTGCATTAAATCCATAAATGCCGCAGGAGCATTCGTGAGTCCAAAAGGCATCACTAAGAACTCGTAGTGGCCGTATCTAGTTTGGAATGCAGTTTTAGGAACATCTTCATTCCTAATCTTTAACTGGTAGTATCCTTGTTGAAGATCGAACTTGGAATACACCGTAGCTCCTTGGAGTTGTTCAAACAACTCATCTATCCTCGGGAGAGGATACTTATTTTTAGCTGTCACATTGTTGAGTTCACGGTAATCTATGCAAAGCCTCAATGTTCCGTCCTTCTTTTTGACAAATAATACTGGAGCTCCCCAAGGTGATACACTGGGTTGTACAAAACCCACATCGAGTAACTTCTATAGTTGGACCTTCAACTCTTGTAGCTCTAGTGGTGCCATTCGGTATGGTGCCTTCGCAATGGGTGCCTTCCCAAGCATGATTTCGATATTGAATTCAACTTCTCTGTCAGGCGGTAGGGAGGTCAATTCTTCGGGAAATACGTCAGGGTATTGGGATACCACACGTATAGTTTCTATGCCCGACTTACTCATGGGTTTGTTGATGATGAAGGCTAAAAATTCGGTCGCCCCTTTGGCAACTGCCTTACTAGCTTTGATAACTGATATTATAGGTGCTAGGTTGACTCTAGCGTCTCCAATCAATTCCACGATTGGCTTGTTAGGTTCGCAAAACCTAACTATTTTAGAATGACAATCCAATTATGCGTAGTGCTTAGATAGCCAATCCATTCCTATGATGACATCATAATCTAATATTGGAAGCACTACTAAATCGGCAGAGTAACAGTTACCACTGATGATCACATCACACGCATAATGGACTTTATCTGCTAGCTGACTAACTCCCATCGGGGTAGATACTTCTAGGCATAATGATAAAGATTCTAACGGTCTATCAAGTTTCTTAGAAAAATGCGGTGCAACAAACGAATGGGATGATCCTGGATCTATAAGTATTCGTGCAAGTTGATTAGATATCAGGAGTGTACCTTCCACCACATCGTTGTTCTCTGGTGCCTCCTGACTACTCAATGCGAATACTCGAGCTGGGGCTTTCCCTTTGTTGTTTCCTGGTTTGGTTGCAGTAGCTGGTTTGATCGCGGAGGTGTTCATATCTAGGCATTCTCGAATTTGATGATCTGGGCTGCCGCAACGCAGGCACTTTCCGAGCTTTGTCTAACACAACTCTGACGTATGCCCTTTCCTACCACAGTGGGTGCAAGGAGTTGTTGGTTTGTTGAGAACTGATGCCTTCGTTCCACTCGAGCTTCCTTGAGTTCCCGTCCTCTTAAACTTCTGTGGTGGCATTGATGTTGGTCGGGTAGCAGGCCTCTTAGCGTTGTTGGAGAAACGGATTTGCTGTTGAGCTAACCTCGCAGTTCCGCTCTCGATCCGGGTAGCGGCTTCCACTGCTTGGGTAAGTGTCGTTAGCTGAACAGTTAGAAGACTCTGTTGAAGCGACTGCCTCAGTCCTCTAGTGAACTTATAGAGCTTGTCCTCTTCAGTTGTAACCAATCCCGGTGCTTATTTAGACAATCTGTTAAACTGGGCTTCATATTGAGCGACTGTCATGGTTCCTTGCTTCAAGTGGTAGAACTCGTCTCGTCTAGCCTCTCTGGCTGCTGCTAACACGTACTGAGTTCGGAAGTTGGTCAGGAAGTTAGCCCATGTTCTGACACGGTTTTCTCTCGTCCAGCGCTCATTGACATTCCTCCACCAGTCATGAGTTGCGGCCTCGAGTCGGAATGCAGCCAGTGATATCCGTTGTTCATCAGTGTACTGAAGGGCATTGAAAATTCCCTCAATTTTCTCTAGCCAGAGTTCAGCTTTGATATCGTCGGGTTCCCCGTCAAAGGTCGGCGGGTTGAAACGTAAGAATCTTTCCAGGGTACGATCATGAGTTTCATTGTGGTTCCCGTTGTTAGCAGTCTGTTGTTGTAGGAAGTTCGTCAGTTGAGTGAGGGCTTGGGCCATGGCATCATTCCCAATTCTTCCCCGTAGAGGAAAGCGTGAGCGATCATCGCGTTGATGCTGCTCTTCGCGATTCATACGAGGGCGTTCATGCCTTCGGTCAGCCATCTAATATAAGTTAGGTTATGTGTGAGGATTAACAATTTTATGTGGAGTTATCAGTAATTTATGTTGTTACGCAGAATTAAGTGTATGATTGAACACTAATAGTTGATTCTGGTTAAATTTGGCTTATCCGCCTGAGCATTCATGTCGAGTTAGGAGTATTCTGATTTTCCTTGGTTAAATGTTTCTCGCCAGAGGGGTCCATAAAACTAATAAAATGAAACTAAGTCAGTATCTCGCAAAATCTAATATCCAATATAAAGCTCTATTAAGCATGAATAATCATTAAGGCAGTGAACTTAATGATTCAACAAATGCTTATATGATTTTAACGACAAACGAACAATAATACCCCATTTTAAGAAGTAATGGAGTTTTTAGTAGAGTTTAAAGGAACTTCATCAATTTTGAATGAATAGTGACATGACTTTGAGAAATGGATAAGTGAAGTAAACTATATCCGTTTCAAGAGTTCAATAGAAGAGTTAATTCAGTCGGGAAATGCCGTGGGTACTTAATAAAGTACTTTGGCCAATGACTTAGGAATTTTGAATTTGACTATGCATATTCCAAGTGAATAGCGATAAGTCGAAAGAGATCTTTAATGAGAATTGACTCTAGAAATCTACATTAGGTCTCAATCCTATGGTTCACTTCGTCCTAGGTGGAAATCCCATCTAAGTCCGAAGAATCTTATCCTGGTTAGCCCGTTGTAAGTGTCCTTCTCACAAAGCGGGCTCCGATACCACTCCTGTCACGCCCCCAACATCGGGAAGGACGAGGGCGCGACGCATCGGTCGATCAATCAATCAAAATGCAACAGTAAATAGCGGAAGCAAAATAACGATTGGATAACATTTCAAACAACCGTCTTAGCCCGATGTACTAAGATTCGCTGTGACAAAGCTGATAATCGAAATTACACTGTTCATAAGCTTGCAGCGGAAAAATACCAAACGAATTAAGTACGAAGCATAATTAACTATTACAAGTTGGGATAACAACAAAAAATTCTAAGAACAGATGTCCTAAAATCTTGAAGGCAATCTTCTATTCGGCCTCTTCCACGAAGACTTCTTCGTCCTCTGATGTTTGCTCATTCTCTGGTTTAAAAAGGAAAACGGTGGGGTGAGACAAAAGGTCTCAGTGAGTAGGTGATCGTGTGCGAGTGTGGCTCTTTTCTTTGAAAATCTTTAAGTGATGCATGATTTTATCAATTATAAAAAAAGAGAACAATTACAATTATGTCGAAATTTTATAAACAATAATCATTGTGTAGTTGTAATATTATAATTCAGTCCCCGTGGACAGATATCAAGTCAAGCAGTCAGTCAATCAGTCGATCAGTCAATTCAGTTTCGAATCCTGCCGATGTGGACTTTGGATTCTAGACTCTCCTTATTACTCCTAGCAAGATAGGACGTCGCCCCAAGATACTGAACCTTCGCTCTTACACTTAGAGTGTGCTTCCTTATCTCTTATCTAGGCTCGGTATGTCCTTAGCTGTGGGTCAATACCCGGATCACACCATAATTGCGATTATACCCCAAGTCTACGACCCAGGTCCCTCGGAGCACTCCGTTCCTCGGTTATCAGAATAGGAAACAACGGTAGCCTTGTTCATAAACCGCAGCCACGCTGCTCGATCCAAGACTCGGTCTACCCATCCTTGACACGATTTGGGACTCTAGAGGTGGCTCCTACAGCTCAAGAGGTGGCCCCCAGATTGTAGGTCGGCACTCTGTTTCATATGGACTCAAGAGGTGGCCCTGTCCGTCGACGTGGCACTTTGTTCTGATAGAGTTAGAGGCGGACCCGTCCGTGGCACTTTGTTTGTATAGCACTTAGTTCCCGGACAGTCACAGTTATCAATTTGACGCGTTTCACAAGTATCACGTAAACGTTCCGTCAGTGAGGTTAATAGCGTCTTTTGATTAAGTATGGAATATGGTTAATTTTATTTGTGGCCCGGTAATGCGAAATAGGACTTGTATATAAACTCGAAAATAGTCTCAATAATTTATTAACGGTCTGATGGGTTTAGATCAGATATATCAAATGGGTAGGTTCGACGAAACGAAACGAGAGTTCCGTAAATAGTTTGAAAGGACGTTTTTACCCTTAGGTTCAAACCTAAGCGTTGGAGTATGAAACGAAATCGGATGGTTATGAAATTTTATGAGGAAGCCAAAAATAATTCCTCGACTCCATATTTAATTAAAATTCGGAAATTTCCAGTTTCGGGACTAAAATTTCCAGAAATTACGATATTGTCCCAAAACTTAAGGAAATCGTTCCGAGGCATATAGGGCTATGAATTTAGCCCGGAATTTAACGGAATTTTACGAGATGACTTATGATGAACCTAGAATTACAGATGTGTGAAAATTCCAAAAAATTTCGTACCTGGTACAGAAGTTTGGAATTCTTGCGTTTTGGCCCCGAAATTATTTAAAATTTGCGATTTGGACTATTAAGTTTAGATATCGAACTCCGAATCGCTTGAAACTTTATGGACAGCCTATACCTGGTATAATATGTACTGTCCAAGGTCCAGAATGTTGTATTTTCAAAATTTTCAGTTTAGTCCTCAAACTTTAAGAAATTATAATTTATGCCCAAAAGCTCCGTTTACTCGTTTCGAGTCCCATTTTAGCCGCAAATAAATTATCCATATATGATAACATAATCATATAACACAATATTTCAGATTTTGGTAGGGTTTCAACAATACATAGAAGAAAACATATAACTTTCAAGTTATCACAAAATCGGCACCCGACTACCAAATCAGTTGTCGTTTAAATTCGATAAATCATATTACATGTTGTTATAACCATAACATTCATCTTTAAAAACATGCATTCATTCAAGAATTTCATATTAGTACATACTTTCATATTTTTCATAATATTTGATGATTATGTTTAAGAAAAACGAATTTCACATAATTATACATAAAATCATAACATGAAATTATAACATGAAGATTTTAACATAGCTCATATCAAAAGAATCTTGAAGTACTTCATATTTAACACATGCATCAAAAGAAAAAGAATAGATTTCTACTTTATAGTTTGAAAGAGTTTTCACCCACCTCGATCTTGTCGGATTTAGTCGGTTATAGGTCTTGAAAGTTGGAAAACGGCTTCTCCTCTACTACTACATGGTTTGGCCGATACACATGCACCCCAAGGTGAGAACTATGTTTGCATGTATTAATATTAAGGTTAGATTATGGAGGATTTCAAAAGAAATCATGGAAATAGTTATAAGGTATGAGATTACCTATTTCTTGTTGAAATTTTTCTTCCTCCTTCTTCCTCTTGGTTCGGCCTCCTCTCTCTCTTAGTCTCTCAAATGCAGATTTTTGTTGTTGTAGTAAGTGTAAAGGGTGGTTAGGTTAAGGTGTGAGTATTTAAAGTTGGGATAAGGAGGGTTGGGAAGTGAAATGTGTAGAAGACTTGTTACATGTGTCAAGATGTTTCATGTAAGTCTTGCATGTGATGAGTGAAGAATCTAAATCTACACTCTTCCTCCCTCATGTCCGCCCATATATATATATTTGTTAAATTAAGAGTATAATTAAAATGGTAAAGGATTTAATTAGTTGGGTTGGGCTTTGAAGTGTAACTTCAAGTCTTATGATTTTTAATAAGTTGGGTTGAGTCCATTAGTAAGTCCACATGTAGTTAGGTGTTGACAATTAGCCCAATAGGTGAATCAACACACTATTTTAATTTTTATTATTTGGTTTATTAAATTTCAAAGTTAAAGAGTGAAATAAAATAAAATAGATGTAGGTTATATCACGACATAAAATAACTATTATTAAATTACATCATGATTTGATACATTGTACATGTGATAAGTTATCGAATTTAGGGGGTTTTACAGTGCGCGCTAAGGTCGATCAAGAAGAGTCCAGTGGGTACTGGACTGAATTGGAATAATTCATAGCGTACGCTATGAGTAGATATTAGCGTACGCTAATGGTGTAGTAGTGCACGCTGAGTTTTGGGTGTAGCGTACGCTATCGCGAGCAGATCAGAAAACATGAGGTTCTGGACTTTAGTCACTGGGCATCAGATATCAGTTAGCGCACGCTAACTTTTTAGGTTAATGCACGCTATTGGGAGGACGTTAGCGCATACTACCAAGTTTGTAGCGTACGCTAACGAGGCAGTCAGAGCTCACTAGACTGTCCGGTTAACCCGTTAGCACACGCTACATATCAGGTCATAGCGTGCGCTAAGCTGGGACCATTATAAATTGGACAGTGCAGTCCAGATTCGTCGTTTTTCATTTCACTTCATTCCTTCATCGGTTTTGGGCGATTTCGGGCATTTTGGAGAGATTTCTTCTAGCTGAATCCATCTATCATCATCTTCAAGCTTATCATTCGGATTAATCATCATTTCATCCTCTCCAACACATCAAATCAAGGTAATGATTCTTGGATCTAGAATTTTGGATTTTGAGTAATTTCCTTCTGATCTCTTCGTGTAAGATTGCTATTATGTTGGAATATGTTAGATATGGATTATCTACCTTGGAGACATGTATTCCTACGAATTTTTTGATGTGTTTTTCGGATTTGATGAATATTTGGAGAATTAATCAAGAACCCTTGATGTTGACTTTGGTTATTTTTGGGGGTTTCTGATTATAGTTGTCGTAACCTTGAGTTGTGGATTCCTATTGGATTATTGATATCATTGAAGGTGTTTTGTTGGATCGAACTACTCATTTTGGAGTTTGGTTCTGATAGAGTTGGGGGTTGATTATAATTAAAGGATGAATGTTTGTTAAGTGTTTATTTGAATGCCTCAATGAGTTTGGATATTGTTGTGTCGACCTTTGAGTTGGTCATGATTCATTCTTGATATGTATATTAAGCGGATTATTGGTGATTGTGTTATTCAAGGTTGTTCGAGCGACCGACACCTATTTTAGGACGTTTGTTCGAGGAAGGACATTCTACACCGGTGTTGAGTAAGTTAATTCTTACTCGGTTAAAAGGATACTCATTCCTTTCGTTGTTGTTCATTCATAATGTATTAACCGTATTGAGACTTGTAATTGTCAAATAATCATTTCATTCACGAGGAACGACGGTTCCAATCATTTCAATGAGATATCATTCATGTCATTATTATTTCATCTCGGTGAGTCTTTCTTGACCTTTGTCGTATTGTTATTCACTATTACTCATTGGTCACTTTTGCTCTTGTGGCTTTCTGGTTTCATATTACGTGGCCGGGTGGGGATGTGTAGAATTTTTAGTCGGGCACATGATAGTCATGTGATCGGGTTCACCGACACAATGGACTGTGCACACGGTAACGTACCTCCGTGAGACTAATTAGGTACAAGGACGGGTGTGTCCGGACACTCATCTTGTGCACATGCACATACCATTACAGGCGTACTATGATGCCTCTCCTTAGCTTAATTTCATAATTAAGATATATCATGATTGTGTTTATTCAACTCTTGAGGATTGTTGTTCTGTGTAATTGACCCCGTTGGGGGTTGTTGTTTTCAGGTCATGCAAAGGCTAAAGCACGGGAAGAGAACGTTGACGGCGAGGAGTCCCAGTGATACTAGTAGGGGTTCCCAGTCATTTTTTTCAGTCATTCATGTTTCTTCATTTATATTTCCGCTGCAGATTTTCCGTTTGGATATTCATTTTCATTCAGTGTTGTATATTTTATCTTCATATAAAATATACATGTATTCGGTATTTTTCCTGGGTGTGTTGTACTTGAAACTCCTCATCGGAGTAATTGATGATATAATGTGGTTCGGTACTATAATTATATTATTTAATTTATTAAGTTTCATTCGCCTCGTGGGTCCCAGTTGGGGGTCCACGGCACAGTAATATCTGCCTAGTTTGGGGTGTTACAGAGTTGGTATCGGAGAATGGTTTTGAATACTACCTTCCGAGTCATGTCTCATTGAAATCATCGTTCATCAGACTAGTATCATTGGACTTTCGCATCACGTGTGACCTGTGCAAGAGCCAAGCCCCTCAGACCAAAGAACAGTAAGATTTCTGAAGCCATGGTATAATTTCTGGCAGTAAGAATCACTCATTCATCATTCAACAGTCAACAATCCTCAATTATCATTTCATTTTTGCTCATGTCGATCATGTTAACTCATTAATCACTCAGTTCATTTCACTGTTCGGTTGTTGATCTTGAGGATCGTATAATTAATCTTGTTAACTTGTTCAAGATAATCATTTCAAAGATTTTCATCAGATAATCATGTCACTTCAGTGGATCATTCATGTAATCATTGTGTTAGAGCGCGTATGCTCGTTTTCATCATTTCATGATGTAATCATAATGCGATATTCATGCGAGATTTATAATTATCTTGTGACTTTCCCACTTCAGTATGGAAAGAGCTGTCAGAGGACGAAGGGGGAGAGGCCGCAGTGCGGGCCGAAAACCGGGAGCTCGTGTGACTACATGCGTAAACGCGAGGAATAATGCTAATTCATCGAGCAGTGATGCTGCCACTCATTCACCCGAAAATGATCATTCACTGTCAGGGAGTCGTACCCGGGACACAGCTCAATCAGAAGGTGTTCAGTTTGATCCACTCGCTTTTATGCAGGGCATGATAGCCCAAATGACTCAAATGGCACGCCTCATGGAGACGATGCAGAACTCAACCACTCAGAATCAGCAGGCTCCTCTGCCGCCACCTCAGGGGCAGGAGAGGGGTGCGAGCAGTATCATTGGCGATATCTCTCGTCAGAGACCACCTACTTTTGAGGGCTCATCTGAGCCAGCGGATATTGTTCACTGGCTTGAACATTTCGAGAAGTTGTTTGCTATGGTGGAGTGTCCCGAATGACACAAAGTTTCAGTTGCGGCTTACTATCTGGGTAAGAGCGCTCATTCATGGTGGTTATCGTTGAAGCCCACCGACGGATCTTATACTTGGGATCAATTCAAGACTCTCATAATAGCTAGGTATTATCCGGCCCCACTCAGAGAGGCTAAGTTATCGGAATTACTCATTCCCGACCCCTCGGCGGAAGATGATGTTCTCGCCATCGCCGAGAAATTTCAGGAGCTACTTCCTTTCGCCTCATCTATTATTCATTCATAGGCGGACAAGATCAAGTATTTCAGCAAGAGGTTGAAACCTCGTATGCGGATGCAGTTGCTTAATCACAATTGCACCACTCTGGGCGAATTCATCGAGAAAGCTCTAACTTATGAGCTTACTGCTAAGGAGATTGCTAAGCAGCAACCTTTATCTGCAAGCAAGAAGTCAAAGAATCTTAATCAGTCTGAAGAGAGTCAGGCAACTTTCAAGAAGCCTCGTGTGGGCTCTGCTTTTTCTTAGCGACCTCCCATGGCGCCTAGACCCGCGGAATCTCAGTCCCGAGCGGCTAGTTCGGCCGTCACCTGTTTGAACTGTGGAGAACTTGGTCATTTCAGCACCAAGTGTCCGAGGCAGACTATCACGTGCAATAACTGTGGTATTGCTGGGCATAAGGCCCGTTTTTGCCGAAGGGACTCCAAACCTAATCTGGCGTCATCTCAGGCCCCGAAGCAATCAACTGTTCATAATCAGGCCACTCAGTATGTGTCGTTGAAGAGGACCGACGATTCAGAGGCCCGGATGATCTCAGGTACACTCGATATTCTATCTCAACCTGTGTATACCCTTTTTGATACTGGTACATCGCATTCATTTATTTCCGAGTCATGTTTGAGTAGACTACGTCTGGGTAGTGCTACTAGTTGTGAGCCTTATGTCGTTGGTCTACCTGATGGTATAAGAATTATTAGAGATCGTAAGATTAAGGATTGTCCGATTCAGCTTCATGGCCGTGATTGGTTAGCAGACCTAATCGTGGTGGATTTACCTAGAGATGATGTTATGCTAGGCATTGACTGGATGGATCATCACGATGCCATCGTTAGTGTCCGTAAGCGTATGGTTATTGATGCTATATGACCAAGACCGAGAAATCATCAATAATGTTGGCGGATATTCCAGTAGTGAGAGAATATGCCGATGTATTTCCAGACGAGTTACCTGGTTTGCCTCCACAGAGAGATGTGGAATTCACGATTGAGTTGGAGCCTGGTACGTCTCCAATATCGAAGGCACCGTATCGAATGGCCCCGACCGAAATGCAGGAATTGAAGAATCAATTGGAGGATTTGACCGAGAAAGGTTATATCCGACTGAGTGCGTCCTCGTGGGGAGCATGAGTGTTATTTGTCAAGAAGAAGGACAGTTCATTTCGTTTGTGTATTGATTATCGGGAGTTGAACAGAGTGACGATCAAGAATAAATATCCTCTATCCCATATTGATGATCTATTATATCAACTTCAGGGAGATTCAATATTTTCCAAGATTGACTTAAGATCTGGATATCATCAGTTGCGAATTCGAGAGTCGGATATCGCAAGGACAGCGTTCCGAACACGCTACGGTCATTATGAGTTTGTGGTAATGTCGTTTGGGTTAACTAATGCACCTGCGGTATTCATAGAATTAATGAATCGAGTTTTCATCGACTATTTGGATCAGTTCGTGTTTCTCTTCATTGATGACATTTTAATTTATTCTCGTGACCGTGAGGAGCACGTATTTCACCTTCATCAGGTTCTTGACGTGTTGAGATGAGAGCAACTTTATGGAAAGTTTTCCAAATGTGAGTTTTGGATGTCCGAGGTGACATTTCTCGGACATGTGATTTCATCAGATGGAGTTCATGTTGACCCTCAGAAGATGGAGGCGATCCGAGATTGGCAACCTCCGAAGAATGTTAAGGAAATCCGAAGTTTTCTCGGATTAGCGGGTTATGATCAGCGATTTGTGGAAGGATTTTCTAAAATCGCTCAACCCATGACGAACCTTTTGTGGAAGGATAAGAAACGTGGTCCGACGCGTGTCAGTGGAGTTTTGAGGAACTCAAGAGTCGTTTGATTTTAGCACCTGTCCTTTCCTTGCCGCAAGGGACGGGGGGATTCGTGGTTTATAGTGACGCATCCGGACACAGTCTTGGATGTGTATTAATGCAGAATGGGAAAGTTATTGCATATGCTTCACGGCAATTGAGACCTTACGAGGTTAATTATCCGACCCATGACCTGGAGCTAGCAGTCGTGGTGTTCGCATTGAAGATTTGGCGTCATTATCTTTATGGCGTTACCTGTCAGATATTCACCGATCATAAGAGTTTGAAGTATATATTTACTCAGAAGGAGTTAAATATGCGACAGAGATAGTGGTTAGAACTAATCAAAGATTATGATATTGAGATCCTGTACCACCCGGGCAAGGCGAACGTGGTCACCGATGCCTTGAGTCGTAAGTCCGTTCAGGAACAGATGCTTGATCGTTTAACTGTTCAGAAGGAACTCCAGCAGGAATTTCTAAGACCCGAGATCGAGGCTTGGTTGCAACGAGTACAAGGGCAACTTTGTATGTTAGAGATTTCATCGCCACTTGAAGAGGCGATCACGGTGAATCAGGGTTCGGACCCATCTTTGTTGCGCATTCGAGATGATGTGACTCAGAGGAAAGCCCCTGGATTTGTGGTCCACGAGGATGGACTTTTGCGATTTAAGAATTGGTTATGCGTACCGGCGAATGACGAGTTGAAAAATTCGATTTTGAGAGAAGCTCATGCTACCCCTAATTCCATTCATCCGGGGTCTATCAAGATGTACAAAGACTTGAAACAAAATTACTGGAGGAGTAATATGAAGCGAGAAGTCGCAGAATTTGTTTCGAGATGTTTAACCTGTCATCAAGTCAAGATAGAACATCAACGACCGACGAGTTTGTTGAAACCTCTCCCTATTCCAGAGTGGAAGTGGGAAGATATTTCTATGCACTTCATCATGAGTTTGCCGACGAGTTGTCGTGGCATGAATACAATTTGGGTAATTATGGATCGTCTAACTAAGTCGGCTCATTTCCTTGAAATTAAGGATGCGTGGGGTCCTGAGAGACTTGCCCAGTTGTTCATCAAAGAGATAGGGAGATTGCACGGTACTCCTAAGAGTGTTGTTTCTAATCGTGATGGGAGATTCGTGTCACATTTTTGGAAATCAGTTCATCGTGCTATGGGGACTCAGGTTAATCTCAGCACAGCTTTTTCATCTTCAGTCCGACGAACAATCAGGGAGGACTATTCAGACATTGGAGGATGTGTTGAGGGCATGCGTCCTCGATTGGAAAGATGATTGGGAAGCCCAACTACCATTGATCGAGTTCACGTAGAATAATAGTTAGCATACTTCGATTAAGATGGCACCTTACGAGGCCTTGTACGGTCGTCGTTGTCGATCTCCTTTGTGTTGGGATGACTTATCAGAATCAATCGGCACCGAGCCCGATATGCTTATAGCCGCCCGTGAGAAGGTAGATTTGATCGGGAGTCATATGTTGACCGCTCAGAGTTGATAGAAATCATATGCAGATAACCATCATCGGTCATTATATTTCGAGGCGGGTGACCACGTTTTGGTCAAGGTATCCCCGAGTTGAGGTATCTTCCATTTTGGGAAACGGGGGAAGTTGAGTCCGAGATTCATTGGACCGTTTGAGATTTTGGATTGAGTAGGCAATCTGGCTTATCGATTGGCTTTACATCTGGCGTTGAGCCGAATTCATAATGTGTTTCACATCTCCTAGTTGCGGAAGTATGTTGCTGACCCGAGCCACATACTTCAGTTCGACAAAATCGAGATCGCGGATGATCATTCGTATGAGGAGCGTCCTATACGAGTCTTAGAGCGGCGAATCAAACAGTTGAGGAACAAGACGATTCCTTTGGTTAAAATTCAATGGTCTAGACACAGAGTCGAAGAGGCTACTTGGGAAATCGAGGATGGTATGCGGGAGAGTTATCCCGAGTTGTTTGACCGTTAGTTTCGGGGACGAAACTCTTTTAAGGGGGGTGTATGTAATACCCGGTTGTAATTCAGTCATTATCATTCAGTAATTATCATTCAGTAATTTTCACTCAATAATAATCAATCATCATTCATATTTAATCATTTTATTCACTGTTCATAGTGTTTGTATCATGTATCAGTTATTATTCATCTTCCTACCTGGTTGGAGGATCGGACCGTGATTATCTTCTTTGTCATCGTCGTAATGGGCTGTGTGTGAGGAGTAGCGCACGCTACGTACTCTCTTTAGCGCGCGCTAATTGAGTACGGGTAGTGCACGCTACCTATCAGTATTAGCGCACGCTAACGTGGTTCAGGCAGACAGTCCAGAAGGCACTGGACTGCAGTTGAGTTGTAGTAGCGCACGCTACGAATGGTAAGAAGCGCGCGCTAGTAAGTTCGGATAGCGCACGTTATGATATCAGTGTAGCGCGCGCTAAGGTCAATCAGGCAGAGTCCAGTGGGTACTGGACTGAATTGGAATAATTCATAGCGTACGCTATGAGTAGATATTAGCGTACGCTAATGGTGTAGGTGCGCACGCTGAGTTTTGGGTGTAGTGTATGCTATCGAGAGCAGATCAGAAAAAAGGAGGTTCTGGACTTCAGTCACTGGGCATCAGATATCAGTTAGCGCACGCTAACTTTTTGGGTTAACACACGCTATCGGGAGGACGTTAGCGCACGCTACCAAGTCCGTAGCGTATGCTAACGAGGTAGTCAAAGCTAACTGGATTGTCCGGTTAACCCGTTAGCGCACGCTACATATCAGGTCATAGCGTGCGCTAAGCTGGGACCAGTATAAATTGGACACTACGGTCCAGATTCGTCATTTTGCATTCCACTTCATTCCTTCGTCGGTTTTGGGCGATTGCGGGCGTTTTGGAGAGATTTCTTCGAGCTGAATCTATCTATCATCATCTTCAAGCTTATCATTAGGATTATTCATAATTTCATCCTCTCCAACACATCAAATCAACGTAATGATTCTTGGATCTAGAATTTTGGATTTTGAGTAATTTCCTTCCGATCTCTTCGTGTAAGCTTGATATTATGTTGTAATATGTTAGATATGGATTATCTACCTTGGATACATGTATTCCTACGAATTTATTGATGTGTTTTTCTGATTTGATGAATATTTGGAGAATTAATCAAGAATCCTTGATGTTGACTTTGGTTATTTTTGGGGGTTTCCGATTATAGTTGCCATAACCTTGAGTTGTGGATTCCTATTGGATTATTGATATCATTGAAGGTGTTTTTGTTGGATCGAACTACACATTTTGGAGTTTGGTTCCGATAGAGTTGGGGGTTGATCATAATCAAAGGATGAATGTTTGCTAAGTGTTTGTTTGAATGCCTCAATGAGTTTGGATATTGTTGTGTCGACCTTTGAGTTGGTCATGATTCATTCTTGATACGTATATTAATCGGATTATTGGTGATTATATTATTCAAGGTTGTTCGAGCGACTGACACCTCTTTTAGGGTGTTTGTTCGAGGAAGGACATTCTTCACCGGTGTTGAGTAAGTTAATTCTTACTCGGTTAAAAGGATACGCATTCCTTTCGTTGTTATTCATTCATAATCATAACTCATTCATAATGTATTAATCTTATTGAGATTTGTAATTGTCAAATAATCATTTCATTCACGAGGAACGACGGTTCCAATCATTTCAATGAGATATCATTCATGTCATTATTATTTCATCTCGGTGAGTCTTTCTTGACCTTTGTCGTATTGTTATTCACTATTACTCAATGGTCACTTTTGCTCTTGCAGCCTTCTGGGTTCATATTGCGTAGCCGGGTGGGGATGTGTGGAATTTTTAATCGGGCACATGATAGTCATGTGATCGGGTTCACCGACACAATGGACTGTGCACACGGTAACGTACCTCCGTGAGACTAATTAGGTACAAAGGCGGGTGTGTCCGGACACTCGTCTTGTGCACTTGCACATACCATTACGGGCGTACTATGATGCCTCTCCTCAGCTTAATTTCATAATTAAGATATATCATGATTGTGTTTATTCAACTCTTGAGGATTATTGTTCTGTGTAGCTGACCCCGTTGGGGGATGTTGTTTTCAGGTCATGGCAAGGCTAAAGCACGGGAAGAGAACGTTGACGGCGAGGAGTTCCAGTGATACTAGTAGGGGTCCCAGTCTTTTTTTTCAGTCATTCATGTTTCTTCATTTATATTTCCGCTGCAGATTTTCCGTTTGGATATTCATTTTCATTCAGTGTTGTATATTTTATCTTCATATAAAATATACATGTATTCGGTATTTTTTCTGGGTGTGTTGTACTTGAAACTCCTCATCGGAGTAATTGATGATATAATATGGTTCGGTACTACAATTATATTTTTTAATTCATTAAGTTTCATTCGTCTGGTGGGTCCCAGTTGGGGGTTCACGACACTGTAATATCCGCCTAGTTTGGGGTGTTACGGCGTAGTTATAAAAGTTGTTAGTTACGACGTAGTAATATTGCTAGAATAAGTTGTTGCATATACATTTAGTGTGAATTATAGAAAACATGTTCAATTTTATTAAATTAATGCCCGAATGATTTTATCGTTTAATTCATTTTATTTTATTCATGGTCATGCAAATTCATTTATGTCATTACAATTCATGTAAGTGGTGTGATTCATTTCGTTTTATTTCTCATTTTAATTCATCGTGTTTCATCTCGCCATTTCTAGGCCGGAGTCAAATTTTTAAACGATGTTAATCGTTACCCAAAAGATTTTACAAACTAAATAATAATATTATTTATTATTATTATTATTATTATTACTATCACTATTATTAATATTATTATTTTGTTAGTTAAACCCAAAGTTAGCCAAAATGATTATAATTATTTTTTATTATTTTAAACTCAATTTTATTATTGTTTATAATATTATTGTTGGCCATATTAATTTTTTTGTGGCCCAAACTCTTTTTTCTAGCCCAATTAAAATTCTCCTAAACCTACAATTTCTCTACCCTAAACATAAACTCTACAGTATAAATACTGTATTTTACACAACACAAAATATTTTACAATATATAGCAATACATCTTTGTTTTTCTGCCCGTCGTTCCAGCCGTCCCTTACCTCAACCCTAGTGTATTTCTCACGTTTCCGCAACTTTTCATCCTCTCCAGCAAAGGTAAACATCCTGCCATCTGTCCCTATTTCAGCAAAATAAGAATCAATTTTTTCATTTTTTTTTATTTGTCATATTGAATTTCTTTGCATCTTCAAAACCAGAATCCAAATAATCCCCAATTTCAGTCCGGAGTCTGAAAACCACCATAATCACCAAACTCAGAACCTGCACCGCTGCATCACCCAATTTGGACCACCGCCAGTTTCTGAGTCAGTCATAATCAGACCAGCGACTGAACTTCATGGCCGGAACCAAGACCCGCAGCCCGAACCCCACCAATTAATTCCGGCCACCATCATCTTCAGAGACACAAGCATCTCAGCCCTACAAAAACGCACCTCTGGCCGACCTCCGATCCCGATCCACTCCAACCACTAGCCAGTACAGGAAATCAATTTCAGTCGGACCCAACTTTGTCCCTGTTCCATTCGTCGTTGTCGAACCTCACCACCTTGACTCGGCCAAACCCAATATTGAGTGTCGACCGTGTATATGTAGGTGTGTGTGTGTGTGTGAAATTTCAGGTTGAGTGAGAGAGAGAGAGAGAGAGGCGGACGATGTAGATGTAACACCCCAAAAGGCGGCGATTATAGTGTCGTGGACCCACACTGGGACCCACTAGGCGATACAAAAATACAGATTAAATATATATTACCTTGTGATACCGAACCACAATAAATAGTCATTACCCCGATTAGGAGTTTATAAATAGTATGGCCAAATGCCTTAACATACGCAGGATCCAAATACAAGTACAAACCATATGGATATGGAATATACTTCAAATAACAATACAATCGATCAATAGTTTAAACGAGACGGAAAATAACATTACACGGTTTTCAAGCATAACCAGACAACATGCTCTTCCCGTGCCTTGCCTTTGCCTCGACCTAAAATACAACACAAGTATTTCGCCCAAAACACGGGGTCAGATATACATGATAAATGATACTCCAGGCATTATACAATTCACATATACTAGATCTCAAAGAAACATCCCTACTATTAAACATACCACTCGGGCGTATGAACAATCAGTCACAAACTGTTGAGCATATCCAATCATACATGGACTATGAACGACCAAACAATATGGCTCAATGTGGACATCACAGTACGTCCGATCCGAAAATGTGTCCGTGCACATGTCCACCCCGTATACGGAATCCAGAATATACGTGTGACAATGTACCTAATTAGCCTCACGAACTGCATCTCGTGTGCGCAGTCCAATACAGAAACATCCACGCATGACTATATATGTGCCTGGCTAAAAATCCTACACAATAACCAATCGGCACACAGATATGATTCCAGATATGTCACGATACAACATGACAACAAATTCAATAAATCACATATCCGATTAAGGATCAAGAAACTCACTGAAGTGACAATAAGGATCAACGAGATCAACGATTCAAAGGTGATAAACTTGAGAATGCAATCCCATGAAGAAAAACAGAACATCATCAAGAATAATATCGAACTACGAATCACATATCCATAAGTGTTTCATATACACGAAACGTATAATCATCACAAGAATTCAATCATAATTATAACAAGCAAGATAACTTGTCTCAACTCTAGGTGAACGATAGTCTTTCTCCAAACGATCAAACGGACAGTGTCCTCGACTAAATACTCAATCGAACAAGCAACCTTGAATGAAACATAATTCATTCAATAATACATTCACACAATATTGATATCAATTCGTAGGAAATGACACCCAAAACCTACTCGTTCAATTAATTCTATTTCAATTAACATTCTATCAACTATTGGTGAAATTCAATACATATGGTTTGTCTTCCACAAATCGGATTATTATACTAAAATGTCCTTTTAATACTCTTGTTATCACTATAAACAAGTGTATACATTAAACACCTTCAATTCACCATTAACAATCGGATTAACCAAGTTCTTTAACATCTACGTCCTTTATTACACAAGGATCGTTGAGAACTAACATTATCACCAATAATCAATAATATCTTCCTAAGAACATTACCAACTTATTAATATGGTGATCAACACATACCTAAGGTATCAACACAACCGATTTTTATATATGAGAGTTATAGTTGTGTTCATCAAAACCCTATTATCATCTCTCAAAGACTTTGCTAAGCCAAAACAGAAATGAAGTTATAGTTTTTAGGCTCAAGAACATCACCTTAATCTCTAACATTCATCAAGTTCTTAACATGGTGTTCTAATACATTTATGTCAACAATTCCATCGATTAAACTTAACTACGAAGAAACTAATGATTATTATTGTCCTAATGATGTTAATAATCCAGCAAGAGGAGTATGATTCTTATAAACATGATCATTACCATTAAAACATCAAGAACATCTTCATTCCAAACCCTTAATTACCATATTCAGCAATAAGTGTTAAAAAGCTTAACTACAAACATGTTTTACTTGATTAATTCAACACTAGCTGTAGTATACCATATCACTAACATCATAACTACGAAAATATAGAGTAGAATCGCACAACATACCTTCAGAAACGAAGAACAACCACCAAAACTACAAGAACACACTCCAAGCTTCAAGAACACCTCTAAACATCCAATCAACAAGCTTCAATACAAGATTCAAGGCTCAAATACAAGTTGGAAGGGAGTAAAGTCGGTCTAGGGAGGCAGGTGGATGATAGTTGGAGAGAAAAACCAAGGTTGGGACGTGCAAAGTGAAAGAAACATGCTGTCCTTTATTAACTGCACAGTTCGTTACGTACGGTATCGCATGAAGATAACGTATGTTAACCCCTTTACATACACTACACCTAAAATGTTACGTACGTAATCTGTCTCCAGAGGATACTGCCTCAAAACACCAACCTCATTACGTACGTTATAGCCTCAGCATTACGTACGTAATGTACGTCAACTTGGCTGCCTCGAAAGGGCCAAATATCCGGATCATGTCCGGCCCACCACGCTGAAAGTTGAGATCGGATAAAATTCAAAGCATTACGTACGTAATCCATTACATACGTAAAGCCAACAAATTAGCGTACGTTAAGTTAAATCCTTAGCGTATGTTAAACATAGAAAACCTAGCCCAAAAATGAAACAATCTACACAGCGTCAAGAAATCAACCATAATGCGAATGACAGTTATATCAAGTCTATTATGATATATCCGGACATAAATAACCATTAAATAAATGTAATATGATTACAACGATAGTCAAATTATCCGAATAACGCAACAGTAGATAAGGAATTATTGTCGGATATTACATACTCCCCCCTTAAAAGGAGTTTAGTCCTCGAAACTAAGGGGTAAACAACTCGGGATACCTCTCTCGTGTGCTGCTCTCGGTCTCCCACATATCCCCCTCGACCCCGTGTCGTGACCACTGAACATTCAGCAGGGGAATCGTCTTGTTCCTTAATTGTTTGATCCTCCTCTCAAATATTTGTACGGGATGCTCCTCGTACGAATAATCCTCCGCTATCTCGATCTCATCGAACTGAAGTATATGACTCGGATCAGCAACATATTTTCTCAACTGGTAGACATGAAACACGTTATGAATCTGACTCAGAGCCGGTGGCAATGCCAGACGATAGGCCATATCGCCTAAAACGGGCCGATATACCTCGGACTCAGCTTGCCTCTCTTCCTAAAATGAAAAACACCTCGAGTAGGGGACACCTTCATTAGCACATGGTTTCCAACCTCGAACTCAAGCGGTATTCGACGGTTGTCTGCGTAAGACTTCTGTCGGCTTTGAACCATTAACAAACGACTCCTAATCAGAGCGATCTTGCCACGGGCTGCTAACAACATATCGGGTTCCGTACCCGAAGATTCGGACAGGTCGTCCCAACACAAAGGGGACCTACAACGACGGCCATACAATGCCTCATATAATGCATTCGATTTCCGTGATCAACGGCTATCCCAATTTTATAATTTTATTTTCCCCTTACGCAAAAATGACGATCCAGACTTTAACAATTTCCTTAATAAAACTCCAGTATATTATTTTAAATATAAAAATAATATTCAATATTTTTAAGGTCGTATTTATGGTATAACTGTTATTTATATCAATTTGGTCGAGTGAAAACTTCGTATTATTTTAATACGAAAAATATTTCAAAATCATCAATTTTGAAAACTCATGAACCTCATATAGAAAAATATTAATAATCATTAATATTAACTTTTCCAGCCTTCAACACAAATACAAGGTATTCAACACGTTCGATACATACAAAAATATAGAGCTGACTCGGTAATATATTGATAAATATAGGAGTATTACTAGTTGATAAAAATCAAAATAAAAACTGATTTATGATAACATGTAACTCAGAGACAAATTTCATGACACTTTATCAAAATTCGACTTGTATGTTCAAAGATATACGTGTTCAACTAAGAAAACTCGATCAACTTTCAAAAGACAAGTTGCTGGAAATGACTGATACGAACAGGGCTGACTCAGTGTAAAATGGCTTATTTTGTTCAGGTATTCTGACTCAAAACCAATGGTACAGCCTCCTGTTATACTAACATGTATTTTATATATAAAATAGTCGAGAAGGATTCTGAAAATAACTTACAGGTCGTGAGGTAATAGAGTTCAAATAAGTAAACAAAGTCTGGAATTTTTAGACTCGTTGGAGAAATTCATCGAACAGGTTCCAGTCAGTATCCTTTAAAAGCTGGTCTGACTCGCTAGAAAACATCTCGTATTATCCGAGTACTCTGACTTAATGCTTACGAGAAAACAACATTTATACTTATATGTATCTTGTTTACAAATGCTCTAGATATATTTGCATAAATAACTTACCGATTTTGAGATAATCGAGTTCAAAGATGGCAACCCATTCTGGAATTAACAGAGTCTCTGGGGAATTTCGTCAAATACCTACCGGACATCTTTTGGACTAGACTACTCAGATTCGCTGGGTGTTTGAGCATTTTCGAGGTCTTAGAAATCTCAAAACTAGGATATAGAAGGACTTCGTTAAGAGGTGTATATTTTCTACAAATATTGACAAATGGGTCAGAAAATAATAAAGATAAGGCCGTTCTTTATTGGTTAAAATCCAACTAGTCAGTCAAAACAGCGTCCTAACTAGGCATCATGAGTGACGACCCGTGCCTCGCTCGCGCGGGATTCCCGAACGCCTGTCGGGCGCTGACGCACGCAGTGACGCACGGTGCCCGGCAGCTGGCAGTCTTTCACTAATTCGATCATAACTTCTTCGTCTGGATTCCGATTCGCTCTCCGTTTAAACTGTTGGAATGCTAACTCAATTATGTATAAGAATGCTAATTTTCAGAATTTTTGAACTTCTCAAAAATTCGTGGTGATTATTCAAAGTTGATACTAGTCCACGAAACTTCCGAGAAAATGTCCAATTTCATATCTATTTACACTTTGGGTGCTCCTTTATTATTTTAAATGGTCCAAGATCAAAAATATATCTCCGATAGGTCCAAATAAATTCACAAGCTCATATTTAGTCCGGATAATTTCTCTAATTTTCTTTGAATAATTTATCGGAGAATATTGTAATATCTGGATTTATTATTGTGTATTTCATCTGTATTTGAACCCTGCATTATTCGGAATTGTGATCTCGATAATTGGAGTATGATATTTCTTAAATTTGTATCATTGTACATAAGTATAAAAACATGCAAAATTTCTCATGCAAACTCGTGATAGCGCACGCTAAGAATGTAGCTTAACGTGCGTTATCGGGCTACAACTAGCGCACGCTACGAATGAAGAATTGCATGCGCTAGGCAGTCAATTATTGAGCTAGACGGCTAGCACATGCGCCAGCCGGACGTGGGTCCAGATAAGATTCCTTCGGGTGGAACTTGACAGTTTTGGAGTCAACTCTTGTTTAGCGTGCGCTAAGGGAAGTATGATAGCGTGCGCTAATCAGCTAATGTGCAGAAACTTTATTTAAGGGACAGCATTCCATTTCTTTTTGTTCCCTTCACTCGTCCTCATTACTTGATAGTCCAGAGAGCCTACTATTCTCCTTAAACACACTTAGAACACCTCTACTTGATCATTGTAGATTGAATGTTACTTGTGATTGATTGTTGAATTGGAGAAACACCTTGGATTGGCATACAAACAACCGGAGATGGATTCTACCTTTTTGACTCGGTGTTATCTTCATATTAAGGTATGTTAATTCTTTCTCCAGCCTTAGATTCTTGTTCTGAAGAGTTAGATGAATCATGCTATCAAGATATTTAGTTTCATTAGTGAATTATTCAACAAACATCATGTTTAGAAGTGGGAATGATTATGCTTATATATCGTCGTTGAAACATCGTAGTTGGAATTTTTAGTTCACCTTCAAGATGAAGTCTGAATGTGATAATGATAATGTAACCTAGTGCAACAACCTGAGATCACGAACTTCACATGAGAATGATAATCAAGTTGGATATAAGAGTTGTGATGATATTCATTTCCTTGAATTCAAAGATGTTTGAATCCGTAAGATCATTCATAAGTTTATGAACATGACATGTAGACGGATAACGTACGCTAATCACTGGGGAATTCATAAGTTTCATCACCGTTAGAACAAGTCTGCTGCCCAGTAGTGCACTGCCATGCACGTTTAGCACACGCTAAGCTATGTAGATTAACGTGCGCTATCGGGGATAAGTTAATGTACGCTACGTTTGGTACGTAACGTACGTTATGTCATCAGGCGAGTCAGTCGGCTGACCAGAGAGGACTGTCGATACATAGTTAGCGTATGCTAGGCTTCGTTGTTTACGTGCGCTAACGAGCAGGCTTAACGCACGCTACGTAGAATACGTAGCGTACGCTAAGTACTCCAGGTAGATTACGTTTTATGAAATTTCGGCCATAAATTGGATTGTTAGACATTCGTACGACGTGAGATAAATTCAATATTTTTTTTTGTTAAGGTTCGAGCTTTCTACGTGATTGATCGAATGGGTGACCTTCGAGTGTTTCGTTTTCGTGGAAGTAGTATTCTTGTCTTCGAATCGAGGCAAGTACCTTAATTGTTTTATGTATTGATGTTATACATATTGTTGTACATGTATGTCGTTGTTGTATGTCCACCTCGTGTTGGTCCAAAGGGATCATCGGGGGATCTATGCTAGCGTGCGCTGGATCATCGGACGGGTTTTTCCACCTCAGGTTGGTTTGACGGAATCATCAGGGGATCTAGGCAGTGAACGCTGGATCATTGGAATTACCATGTGTATGTTGTGATATCATGTTATGATTATCATGTGTGTATGTTATTATTGAATTTCTCGCAGGAGAAGACTCGTTGGATCTTTTGTCATTCATGTTATTATTATTCTTCATGAGATGTTGAATAATATGTTGTGGTACTTGTACTAGCATCGTTGTGCTAACCCCTTCGGGGGTGAATATTTGTTTATGTTCAGGATCCAGGAGAGCGGGGAAACAACCACTGGAGTTGCATGACGACGAGGGTGCAGAGTGATGTTCTGGCCGGGTTTATTTTTCTATTGTTTGTTGGTTATTTCAATAAGTACTCGAGTACGTAGTCGTTTATGATGATCTAGATTTGGTGATGTATTAATACTTTTCCGTTGAACATTCGTACTTTCAGTATTGGTCAGAACTGTTGTACCTTATTTCCGTTATTTTCATACGTTGGTATCTGTTAATGTCTTTTTAGTTCTACAGCCTTGTAAATTCTTATGTAAAGGATTTACGGCGCTGTAATATTCCTGAATATATCAGGGGTGTTACATAATATGGTATCGGAGCTAAGATTATGGATATCTTGGCCATTAGGTTAAAATAGGGATAACATCACTGTACTGCCTACGTCTTCGTGCGAACGGTGGTTGTAAGTTCCCAAACTCTATCTCACCCTTTACATGTTGTATCTCTTTATACTTGAACGTTATAACGATATTGTTTCCTGTATATTGAGTATTTATGCTTTCAGTATGTTGAGAGGTGGACGTGGACGTGGTCACGGTCGCGGACGCGGACGAAGGAATGCAGAAAGAGAAGCTTCACCTTCTAATCAGGCCAGCCACAGCTCAGGTGAGCTGCAAAGATCTATTAATAATGAACCGGAACCTGCTGTGCCCGAAATCCTTCGTCAAGTGGTGAACCAGATGACTCAGTTCGCCCAGGTCGTGGATCGAATGCAGGTGGCGGTGGGATTACAGCAGGGAGATAGACAACAAGGGATCCCAAACATGGGAAATCGAGGTGACCGATGGCTGCGAGAGGTGGCGATGATGCAACCACCCAAATTCGACGGCTTTTCTGAGACTCCCACATGGGACCATTGGTTGAAGGAATTGGAGAAAAAATTTGCCGGAATTAATTGCCCAGATGACCGAAGAGATTCTATTGCTCAGTACTTTTTGATAGGAGAAGCATCCGAGTGGTGGGAAGCCATCCGGCCTGCAGATCATGATGCTGACTGGACAGAATTTAAATTGATGATGGAAGCTCAGTACTGCCCTCGTCCTGTGAGGGAAGCCAAAGTTCGGGATTTTTTCTCCGCTCAGTCGTCAAACGAACCAGTATCCCAGACAATTAAGACGTTTAACCAGCAGTTGGCATTCGTTCGACATCTGGTCAGAATAGATGCAGAAATGATGATCCATTTTGATATGAGAATGAAACCAGAAATCCAGAGGTACATGTCCGGTTTTAAATGTACCACTCTCCGTCAATACCAGGATAAGGCGTTGGCGTATGAGATCAAGGAAGCAGCAATGGAGAAGTTTGCAGAATCTAAGAAGCAGAAAGTCTCTGGTAGTTTCACAGAGCAGAAAAGCAGTGGGCCCCGCAAGGCCCAGTCATCTTTTCATTCTTTCAAGAAACCTCCGCACCCATCTAGGAGCAGAAAGAACTTCGGAACAGCATCAAACATGACAGATGTCACCAGGAAATGCTTTAACTGTGCCCAGACAGGGCACTATCAACGGAATTGCCCCTACCTACCGTGACTTGTTTTGATTGTGGATGGGAGGGACATCGTGCGGTGTTCTGTGAAGAGGCTGCAAAGTCTTTTAGAGCCCATACACCGCAGCCAGTTCAGAAGGAATCTAGTATCTAACAGACGCAGCAAAGTGTACAGATGCCTCAGAATTTTGGCCATGACGAGGCAGGACAAAGTGGGACCGAAAGGGTACATCGAGTGCCGGATCTGCTCCCCATGTCTGTACGAGATGAGGAGAACAGATGATCGTGATGCCGCCAGTAGCATCGTGCATCGCTCAGATCCTTTCCCAGCCAGTTAGCGTTTTATTCGATACAGGAGCTACGCATTCATTTATATCCTTATCTTGTGTAAATCGTTTGAATATTTCTGGTTTTCACAATTGTGAACCTTATGTTGTTGGTTTACCGAGTGGAGAGAGAATTGTTGGAAACTTAGAAACTAGAGATTTCCCTGTATCATTTGGAGGTAGAGAGTGACTCTAAAATCTGATTGTAATAGAAATGCAAGGAGACGACCTGATACTCATAGATGGTTGGCTTAATCGATATGGATCTATTGTAAACTACCGAAGGAGGAATATCTCGCTGATCGCTGACGATGGTTCCGAAATATTGTTTGAAGGATGAAAACCAGGAAGCTCAGGAAAGTTGATCAAGGCGATGAAAGCTGTCAAATTTTTGAAATAGGGCTGTACCGGATACTGGTGCTATGCAATGAAGAAAGAAGACGAAATTGTGGAACTTTCATCCATTTCTGTTGTGAACGAGTTTCCGGATGTATTTCCTGACGAGTTACCTGGACTACCTCCACGACGGAATGTAGAATTCACCATTGAGCTGGAACCCGGAGCTACACCAATTTCTAAGGCGCCGTATCGTATGGCACCTACTGAGATGTATGAACTGAAAAAGCAGCTGGAGGAGTTACTGGACAAAGGCTATATCCAGCCAAGCGTTTCGCCCTGGGGAGCGCCAGTTCTTTTTGTCCGGAAGAAGGATGGATCTCTTCGACTATGTATTGACTACCGAGATCTGAACAAAATGACGATTAAGAACAAGTATTCATTGCCATGTATTGATGATTTGTTTGACCAGTTGCAAGGAGCAACAGTATTTTCAAAAATCGATCTGAGATCAGGATATCATCAACTGAGGATTAAGGAATCTGATGTTCCGAAATCAGCGTTCAGAACTCGCTACGGACATTATGAATTTGTAGTGATGCCGTTTGGTCTCACTAATGTACCTGCTGTATTCATGCAATTGATGAGCCGAGTGTTCATCGAATATTTGGATAAATTTGTGGTTGTGTTCATTGATGACATTCTGGTATATTCTAAGAGCACGAAAGAACATGCGCAGCATTTGCGGATTGTATTAGAACTTTTTAGAAGCGAGAATTATATGCCAAACTTTCTAAGTGTGAATTCTGGCCAAAGGAAGTAATGTTCCTTGGCCATGTGGTATCAGGTGAAGGAGTCCGAGTAGTGTAATACCCGTACTTTTTGTAAATCTTCTACTCTTGTGCTTTGTAATTTTGACACTTGTGTAAGTGTTTAGTAAGCTTATATTAATCTTGGAAATCTTGTCAATTAGATTTACCCTTTTTCTTGTTCGGATTGTCGCTGTTTTCGGATCCTTGATGCGATTATACGACCTTCGTGTAAAGGGTAGCGCATGCTATCTGTTATAATCAGCGCACGCTACTAATGTATTGGAGGCAGACAGCCCAGTAGCTACTGGACTGAAAAAGGGAATTCCTAGCGCACGCTAGGTGTGATTGGTAGCATATGCTAGATTTTAGAGGTAGTGCACGCTACGTTACTCGAGTAACATGCGCTAAAGAGAGTAGAACTGGGGACAGTAGGTTCTGGACTGGGCACCGACTACCAGGTAGCGCACGCTATTGGAAAGAATTAGTGCACGCTATTTGAAGGCGCTAGCGCACGCTATTAGCAGGTGTTAGCGTACGCTAACGAAGCTGGCAGAGGCCACTGGACTGCCTGGTGAGTCCGATAGCGCGTGCTATTTTTCATAACTAGCGCACGCTAGTTCCTATTTAGTATAAATGGACACTTCCATTCCCAAATCGTCAATTCTTCCTTCCTTCACCTCCTTGGACGATTTCGGGCGATTCCGGGCGATTTGTGAGGAGTTCTTCGAGCTGCAATTATCTAGCAACATCTTTGAATTACTAGTTCGGATTTATCAACATTTAATCCTCCCCACCGCTCCAAATCAAGGTAAACTTCTCACAACCCTAGATTTTCAGGATTTGGGGATTTTCCATCCGATCTCTTCGATCCAGCTTGTTGTTATGTTAGAGTATATCGATTATGAATTATCTACCTTGGATACATGTTTTCCTATGGATTTACTGGTATATTTCCGGAGTTCTTGAGTATTTGGGATATTTGACTTGCGATTCACCATCTAAGAGAATTATTCCCGGAACACATGTATCGGGGTAGTAAATTCGAGTGATTCCAACTTATTTTCATACCTATAGGGTTTTGATAATTGAATTACGAACTTGTCTAGGTTCGGAGTTGTCGAATCCTTCAATCTTGGTACCTTGCCGTTCGTACCCTTTTCTCTCGATTCCAGGCAAGTGATTCTTGTGAAAGTTATGTTCTTAAATGTGAAAAGTAATGCATGTGATTGAGAGAGTTATATTCGTTCACTCCAAGAGGGCCTGACGGGGTCGAGGAGGGTTCCGCTTATGTCAGTTCCATGAACATTTGGGTTAGCCACTCCGAGATGATCCGACGGGGTCGAGGAGGGATTCGCGCATTGTCGAGTCCACGGTTAATCAAGAGATATCATCATTTATAAATATGTTTGGATAATTGTATTTTCCGGAAAATCATTATCATGGATTTGAATTGGTGCATATGCTTTTATGTATCAGACTTGACGTTTCACTTGTAATACTTGCTCTAATCCCTCTCATTTGGGGAAAATTACTTTTCTGTTTTTCAAGTCCTAAGGATCCATACGAGCGAGCACCGGGACGATACGATGAGGATGGCGAGGCGTGATACTGTGGCTAGTTGTGTTCCATTTTGTTTGGTCGTTGTTCTCTTCGGTCCATTTTATCCTTGTAATAATAAATGGTACTCGAGTACTTTAGGAAAGTCCTTTTCCATTGTCGTACAACTTCTTGTATTTCTTCATGGTATTGTTTGTTCATGGTTGAACTTCCTCGTTTGTATCGAATTTATTGATTCCCAAGTGGATTTTGTCAAATTTGATACGTTGTGAGTAAGATAAGCCTAGTGGGACCCAGGTCGGGATTTCACGGCGCTGTGATATTCTCCGAATATCTCGGGGGTGTTACAGAATTTGGTATCAGAGCTTAGGTTTATGGATACCTAGGCCGTCGGATTGTTGGGTCTAAATGTACTATTCCGAGAACACAAGATCATTACTGCCGTCATCTCGCATTTGCAATACTCGTAAGTTCCCTATCTTATTTACCCTCTTTATTTGCTCGTTGTCATTCGATTATGGGACATGAGAAGTCCATATTCTAGACGGGATTACTTCGAGCTATGCTTATGATTTTACTTCCATTTTTCCTTTAGAATGTCAACTGGTAGAGGACGTGGACGCGGTCGTGGTCGTGGCCGAGGGAGTGGCGCAGCCGGTGGGGCGGCCATGTCCCTCAGTTCGGTAGGAGGCTCAGCTATGCCTAGCTTGTCGGACTCTATTCAACCTAGCACTGGTAGTCATCAGGAGCCGTCAGCCAGTCTGGGAACTTCTGCAGGGAGCCAACCGGATATGGGTGTTGCCACCATACTGCAGCAAGTGGCGAACCAAATGGCTCTTTTAACCCAGGCGGTACAGCTTAACCAACCACCTCCTGTTACCGACACTGGGGCTGAGAAGTGGTTACAAGATGTTATCCATATGCACCCTCCCCAATTTATTGGTGCAAATGATCCGATCGGCTGGGAAGATTGGATTAATGAAATGAATAAAGTTTTCATGGCTGTGAATTGTCCAGAGGCACGTAAGGTTCCAGTTGCCCAGTACTTTCTATCGAGGGATGCGGCTAGTTGGTGGCAAGCTGTGGCACCTCAGGATCGTGTGGTTTCATGGGACGAGTTTAAGGAATTGATGGAGGCCGAATTCTGCCCATGGCCTGTTCAGGAGGCCAGGATTCGAGCCTTTTTCGAAGCTAAACCCCAGGATGTCCCTGTATCTCAGGCAATCATTGAATACAACCGTCAACTCAACCATGTGAAAAATCAAGTGAAGGAAGAGAGAGATAGAATCCGTCACTTTGACATGCGAATGAAGCCAAAAGTTCGGCACTATATGTCGGGCTTTGCTTGCGCCACATTGAAGGAGTATCAAGATAGGGCATTAGCCTATGATATGTCCTTCACTACTACCGAAATGACAAGTGAGAGTAAGAAGCAGAAGACCACTGGAAAGTTTTCTAGCGGTAGATGTGGCAACCAGCGGGGATCACAGTCGACAAGTTATCTAACCAAAGGGTCTTCCCGTGCATCGGGAGGTAAACAGAATTTCAGAGCTGGTGCTAGTGTGTCCAACCGGGTTGTGACATGTTTTAATTGTGGCCAACAGGGCCATCTTAATCGTGATTGTGGTCTACCCCCATTGAAGTGTTTTAATTGCGGCCAGGAAGGCCATAGAGCCATGTACTGTACGGAAGAAGAGAATCCACTTGGAACTCAGGCATAAGCCCCTACGCCTGGAGAACCGAGTGTTAATCAGAAGTCATCTACGGGTCAGCCATCCCAGAGTTACGGTCGAGGTAGAGGCCTTGGTCAGTCTGTTAGAGGGGGAGCCCGCAGTGCTGGTTCGGTGCAACCTCGTGTCTATGAGATGAGGAGAGCTGGAGATCCAGAGGCTACCGTGGCGACATGTATTGTTTCTCTTTTGTCTCATCCAGTTAGAGTGCTTTTTGATTCCGGTGTTTCTCATTCGTTCATCTCTTTGGATTGTGTGTGTCGATTGAATATTGAGGGCTTGTCTCCTTGTGAGTCCTTTATGGTTAAGTTGCCCAGTGGTGATAAAATCGTGGGGAACAAGGAAGTTAGAGATTGTCCGGTGTTAATCGCTGAGAGAGTGTGGTTTTCGAATTTGATAGTCGTAGACATTGTTGATGAAGATCTAATTCTCGGTGACGATTGGCTCGATAGACACGGTGCGGTAATGAATTATCGCACGAAGATCATATCAATGTTAGCCAAAGACGGTTCCGAACATCATTTTGCGGGGTACAAGAGGGGATGTCAGAAATTTTTGATTAGTGCCTTGAAGGTGACAAAACTTATTAGAAAAGGCTGTGTTGGGTATTGGTGTTATGCCATGAAAGTCAAGGATGGGAATGTTGAACTTCCCTCGATTCATGTTGTAAGTGATTTTCCGGATGTTTTCCTAGATGAATTACCGGGACTACCACCGGGGCGGGAAGTTGAATTTACAATTGATTTGGAGTCGGGAGCAACCCCGATTTCTAAGGCACCGTATCGTATGGCACCTTCAGAAATGCAAGAGTTGAAGAAACAACTGGGAGAATTGTTAGATAAAGGGTATATTAGACCCAGCGCCTCGCCATGGGGTGCACCGGTCTTGTTCGTAAGGAAGAAATATGGTTCACTACGTTTGTGTATTGATTATCGGGAACTGAACAAAGTGACCATTAAGAATAAATACCCTTTGCCGCATATCGATGACTTGTTTGATCAATTGCAGGGAGCCGCGGTCTTCTCGAAAATCGATTTGAGGTCCGGGTACTATCAGCGAAATCAACTTCGCATTAAGGAATCCGACGTTCCTAAACCGCTTTCCGTACGAGGTATGGGCACTATGAGTTTGTGGTTATGCCTTTTGGGTTAACCAACGCACCGGCGATATTTATGCAATTGATGAATAAAATATTTATTGAGCATCTTGATAATTGTGTAGTCGTTTTTATCGACGATATTCTGGTCTACTCTCGTGATGAAGAGGAACACGCTCGGCATTTGCGATTGGTGTTGGAGATTTTGAGGACTCAGCACCTCTATGAAAAGTTTTCTAAGTGTGAATTTTGGCTGAAGGAAGTCATGTTTCTCGGGCATGTGATTTCAGCGGAAGGGGTTCGGGTAGATCCCCAGAAAATTGAGGCAGTGTTAGATTGGGCTCCGCCTAGGAACGTGAAGGAAGTTCGTAGCTTTTTGGGTCTGGCCGGATACTATCGGAGGTTCGTCGAGGGGTTCTCCAAACTTGCTCGACCACTTACTCAATTACTCCAGAAGTCCTAAAGGTTCGAATGGAATGAAGAGAGACAACGGAGTTTCGAAGAGCTGAAAAGGCGTCTGACTACCGCGCTGGTTTTAGCCCTGCCCCAGGGAATTGGTGGGTATTCGGTTTATTGTGACGCATCACGACAAGGACTTGGGTGCGTACTCTTACAGGATGATAAGACTATCGCCTATGCTTCACGGCAACTTAAACCGTATGAGCTGAATTATCCCACCCATGATTTGGAGTTAGCTGCTATAGTGTTTGCATTGAAAATCTAGCGTCACTATTTGTACGGTTCTTCATGTCGAATTTATACCGACCACAAGAGCCTAAAGTATATTTTTAGCCAGAAGGAGCTGAATATGAGGCAACGACGTTGGTTAGAGCTGATAAAGGATTATGATTTGGAAATCCTTTACCATCCAGGAAAGGCTAACGTTGTAGCTGATGCGTTGAGCCGGAAGTCGATATCTCTTCAGATGCTTGAGATCCTTACGCCTCAAGTTAAGATCAGACGGGAGTTAATTGAGCAGGGAGTCGAAGTATGGATCCAACGGGTTCAGGGTCAGATGTGTACTCTTGAGATTATTCCGTCCTTGATCGACGACATCGGGGAGAAACAGGGGAGTGACCCAATGCTTGTCCAATTGAAGGCGGATGTGGAAAAAGGGAAAGCCCCCGGTTTTATGATCCATGAGGATGTCATTTTGAGATTTCAAGGTAGGCTTTGCGTTCCGAATGACTCGGAGCTGAGGTAGAGAATACTCCGAGAATCCCACGCTACACTTTACTCGATCCATCCTGGGACGAGCAAGATGTACAAAGATCTTAAAAGGAGTTTTTGGTGGAATAATATGAAGAGAGATGTCACCGAATTTGTGTCAAGGTGTTTGACATGTCAACAAGTCAAAATTGAGCATCAACGGCCGGCCGGGCTGTTGAAACCTCTCCCTATTCCCGAATGGAAGTGGGAGGATATTACCATGGATTTCATCACCGGGATGCCGAGGACTAAGACGGGGATGAATATGATTTGGGTTATTGTCGACCGATTGACTAAGTCGGCACATTTTCTTGGCATTAAGGACACGTGGGGACCGGAGCGATTGTCCCGATTTTTATATCGGTGCCTAAGTCTATTGTTTCCGATCGTGATGGTCGTTTCGTATCGCATTTTTAGAAGGTGGTCCATCAAGCCTTGGGCACCGAGTTGAGGTTGAGTACTTCTTTTCACCCACAGTCTGACGGTCAGACTGAGCGGACAATCCAGACATTGGAAGATATGCTGAGGGCGTGTGCCCTGGACTGGAGTACCGATTGGGAAATACACCTACCTTTGATCGAGTTCACTTACAATAATAGATGGCACGCATCCATCAAGATGGCACCTTTTGAGGCATTATATGGTAGACGGTGTATATCCCCACTTTGTTGGAATAAAGCTTCAGATTTAATCGGGACGGAACCCGATATGTTGATGGAAACCAAAGAGAAGATTTCCATCATCCGAGACCGATTGTTGACTGCTTAGAGTCGACAAAAATCCTACACTGACAATCATCGTCGGCCCTTGGACTTGGATGTGGGAGATCATGTCCTACTCAAAGTATCACCGATTAGAGGAGTCTTCAGGTTCGGGAAAAGGGGCAAACTTAGCCCGAGATATATTGGACCATTTGAGATTCTCGACAGAGTTGGGGAACAGGCCTATCAGTTGGCTTTACCCCCAGCCTTTAGCCATGTTCACAGTGTGTTCCATGTTTCCCAACTGAGGAGGTATGTCCCTGACCTGAGTCATATCATTGATTACGGGGACATCGAGATCGCAGAGGATGTCACATTTGAAGAGAAACCAGTGAAAGTACTAGAGCATCGAGTAAAACAACTCCGGTACAAAACCATACCATTGGTTAAAGTTCAGTGGTCACGACACGGAGTTGAGAAAGCAACATGGGAAACCGAAGAGAGCATGCACACTAGATACCCAGAGTTATTCATTTCTTAAGTTTCGGGATGAAACTTCATTTTAGAGGGGGAGGATGTAATACCCATACTTTTTGTAAATCTTCTACTCTTGTGCTTTGTAATTTTGACACTTGTGTAAGTGTTTAGTAAGCTTATATTAATCTTGGAACTCTTGTCAATTACATTTACCCCTTTTCTTGTTCGGATCGTCGCTGTTTTCGGATCCTTGATGCGATTATACTACCTTCATGTAAAGGGTAGCGCACGCTACGCACATCTTGTAGCGCACGCTAATTTAGTGAGGGTAGCGCACGCTATCTGTTATAATCAGCGCACGCTACTAATGTATTGGAGGCAGACAGTCCAGTAGCTACTGGACTGAAAAAGGGAATTCCTAGTGCACGCTAGGTGTGACTGGTAGCGTACGCTAGATTTTAGTGGTAGCGCATGCTACGTTACTCGAGTAACGTGCGCTAAAGAGAGCAGAACTGGGGACAGTAGGTTCTAGACTGGGCATCGACTACCAGGTAGCGCACGCTATTGGAAAGAATTAGCGCACGCTATTTGAAGGCGCTAGTGCACGCTATTAGCAGGTGTTAGCGTACGCTAACGAAGCTGGCAGAGGCCACTGGACTACATGGTGAGTCCGATAGCGCGCGCTATTTTTCATAACTAGCGCACGCTAGTTCCTATTTAGTATAAATAGGACACTTCCGTTCCCAAATCGTCAATTCTTCCTTCCTTCACCTCCTTGGACGATTTCGGGCGATTCCGGGTGATTTGTGAGGAGTTCTTCGAGATGAAATTATCTTGCAACATCTTTGAATTACTAGTTCGGATTTATCAACGTTTAATCCTCCCCGCCGCTCCAAATCAAGGTAACCTTCTCACAACCCTAGATTTTCGGGATTTGGGGATTTTCCATCCGATCTCTTCGATCCAGCTTGTTGTTATGTTAGAGTATATCGATTATGAATTATCTACCTTGGATACATGTTTTCCTACGGATTTATTGGTATATTTCCGGAGTTCTTGAGTATTTGGGATATTTGACTTGCGATTCACCATCTAAGAGAATTATTCCCAGAACACATGTATCGGCGTAGTAAATTCGAGTGATTCCAACTTATTTTCATACCAATGGGGTTTTGATAATTGAATTACGAACTTGTCTAGGTTCGAAGTTGTCGAATCCTTCAATCTTGGTACCTTGTCGTTCGTACCCTTTTCTCTCGATTCCAGGCAAGTGATTCTTGTGAAAGTTATGTTCTTAAATGTGAAAAGTAATGCATGTGATTGACAGAGTTATATTCGTTCACTCCAAGAGGGCCCGACGGGGTCGAGGAGGGTTTCGCTTATGTCGGTTCCATGAACATTTGGGTTAGCCACTCCGAGATGATCCGACGGGGTCGAGAAGGGATTCGCGCATTGTCGAGTCCACGGTTAATCAAGAGATATCATCATTTATAAATATGTTTGGATAATTGTATTTTCCGGAAAATCATTATCATGGCTTTGAATTAGTGCATATGCTTTTATGTATAAGACTTGACGTTTCACTTGTAATACTTGCTCTAACCCCTCTCATTTGGGGAAAATTACTTTTGTGTTTTTCAGGTCCTAAGGATCCATACGAGCGAGCACCGGGACGATACGATGAGGATGGCGAGGCGTGATACTGTGGCTAGTTGTGTTCCATTTTGTTTGGTCGTTGTTCTCTTCGGTCCATTTTATCCTTGTAATAATAAATGGTACTCGAGTACTTTAGGAAAGTCCTTTTCCATTGTCGTACAACTTCTTGTATTTCTTCATGGTATTGTTTGTCCATGGTTAAACTTCCTCGTTTGTATCGAATTTATTGATTCCCAAGTGGATTTTGTCAAATTTGATACGTTGTGAGTAAGATAAGCTTAGTGGGGCCTAGATCGGGATTTCACGGGGCTGTGATATTCTCCGAATATCTCGGGGGTGTTACAAGTAGATCCTCAAAATATCGAAGCGTTTATGGATTGGAAGCCTCCAAAGAACGTGAAAGAAGTCCGGAGTTTCTTAGGACTTGCTGGGTATTATCGTCGGTTCGTGGAAGGGTTTTCCAAAATTTCCCGCCCACTTACTCGACTACTGTAGACAACACAAAAGTTTGAGTGGAACGAGTTGTGCCAGAAAAGCTTTGATGAATTGAAGAAGAGATTGACGACAGCACCGATTTTAACACTTCCACGGGGAACTGGAGGATTCATAGTTTACAGTGATGCTTCGAACCAAGGACTCGGATGTGTATTGATGCAGAATGATAAGGTGATCGCTTATGCGTCGCGACAGCTGAAACCTTATGAAGTGAATTACCCAACGCATGATTTGGAGCTAGCAGCAGTAGTTTTTGCTTTGAAAATCTGGAGGCATTACCTGTTCGGGACTCACTGTCAGATCTTTACGGATCATAAGAGTCTCAAATACATCTTCAGTCAGAAAGAGTTGAACATGAGACAAAGGATATGGCTGGAACTTATTAAGGATTATGACTTGGAGATTCTTTATCATCCAGTCAAAGTAAATGTAGTGGCCGATGCACTTAGCCGCAAGCCTGTTTCTATCCAGATGCTGTAGACTCTAACCTCCCAGCTCAGCATTCAACGAGAGATGATTCGAGAAGGAATTGAAGTGTGGTTACAAAGAGTTCAAGGACAGCTGTGCGTGATGGAATTAACTTCATCATTAACCGAAGAAATCAAATCTATGCAGGCAGATGATCCTATACTGATTCGGTTACGTGATGAAGTGATCAAGGGAAAGGCCCCCGGATTCGTAATTCATGATGATGGAGTTTTGAGATTTCAGAACCGACTCTGCGTCCCCGATGTCGATGTTCTGAAACAGACGATTATGAAAGAAGCTCACAGCTCACCCTATTCTATCCACCCGGGCACCAGTAAGATGTACAATGACTTAAAGCAGAATTTCTGGTAGGGCAACATGAAGAAAGATGTAGCGGACTATGTTTCGAAATGCTTGACTTGTCATCATGTTACGATCGAGCATCAGCGACCTGCCGGGATGTTGAAGCCACTCCCGATTCCTGAATGGAAGTGGGAAGACATATCGATGGACTTTATTACTAGTATGCCGAGAACCAAGACAGGAATGAACATGATTTGGGTGATAGTCGATTGTTTAACCAAATCAGCTCACTTTCTAGGCATTAAGGACACGTGGGGACCAGAGAGGTTGACATGAGTATTTATTTCAGAGATAGTCCGATTGCATGGTATGCCAAAGACCATTATTTATGACCGAAACGGTCGCTTTGTGTCGCATTTTTGGAAAGCAGTACATAAGGCCTTGGGGACCGAATTGAGCTTTAGTACAGCTTATCACCCGCAGACTGACGGACAATCCGAAATGACCATTCAAACGATTGGGAAGTTCATCTACCATTGATTGAATTTACCTACAACAATAGTTGGCATGCTTCCATTAAGATGACACCGTTTGAGGCATTATACGGGAGGAGATGCAGATCGCCCCTATGTTGGGACGATTCATCAGACTTGATCGGGACAGAACCAGAGTTAACCGTACAGACACGAGAGAAGATAGCCTTGATTCGTGAAAGGCTGTTGACCGCCCAGAGTCGACAGAAATCTTATGCAGACGTACGTCGTCGCCCATTGGAGTTCAGTACTGGAGACCACGTAATTTTAAAGGTTTTTCCTACTCAGGGAATCTTTCGTTTTGGAAGGAAGGAAAGCTGAGTCCAAGATATAACAGACCATTTGAGATCCTCGAGAGAGTTGGAGAGTTGGCATACAGATTGGCATTACCGCCGTCATTGAACCATGTTCATAATGTGTTCCACGTATCCCAGTTACGAAGATATATACCGGATCCTAGTCATGTCATTGATTTCGGCGAAATCGAAGTCGCTTAGGATGGAACATTTGAAGAAAGACCGGTCAAGATACTCGAGAGTCGAGTTAAGCAATTGAGGAACAAACCAATCGTTTTGGTCAAAGTTCAATGGTCACGCCACGGAGCGGAAGAAGCCACTTGGGAAACGGAAGATAGCATGAAGTCCAGATATCCAGAGTTATTTTCGTCTTGAGTTTCGGGATGAAACTCCTTTTTAGTAGGAGAGTATGTAATATCCGGATTTATTATTGTGTATTTCATCTGTATTTGAACCCTGCATTATTCGGAATTGTGATCTCGATAATTGGAGTATGATATTTCTCACATTTGTATCCTTGTACATAAGTATAACAATATGCAAAATTGCTCATGAAAACTCGTGATAGCGCATGCTAAGAATGTAGCTTAACATGCGTTATCGGGCTACAACTAGCGCATGCTACGAATGAAGAATTGCGTGCGCTAGGCAGTCAATTATTGAGCTAGATGGCTAGCACATACGCCAGCCGGACGTGGGTCCGGATAAGATTCCCGGGGGCGGAACTTGATAGTTTTGGAGTCAACTCTTATTTAGCGTTCGCTAAGGGAAGTATGATAGCGTGCGCTAATCAGCTAATGTGCACAAACTTTATTTAAGGGACAACATTCCATTTCTTCTTGTTCCCTTCACTCGTCCTCATTACTTGATAGTTCAGAGAGCCTACTATTCTCCTTAAACACACTTAGAACACCTCTACTTGATCATTGGAGATTGAATGTTACTTGTGATTGATTGTTTAATTGGAGAAACACCTTGGATTGGCATACAAACAACCGGAGTTGGATTCTACCTTTTTGACTCGGTGTTATCTTCATATTAAGGTATGTTAATTCTTTCTACAGCCTTAGATTCGTGTTCTGAAGAGTTAGATAAATCATGCTATCAAGATATTGAGTTTCATTAGTGAATTATTCAACAAACATCATGTTTAGAAGTGGGAATGATTATGCTTATATATCGTCGTTGAAACATCGTAGTTGGAATTGTTAATTCACCTTCAAGATGAAGTCTGAATGTGATAATGATAATGGAACCTAGTGCATCAACCTGAGATCACGAACTTCATATGAGAATGATAATCAAGTTGGATATAAGAGTTGTGATGATATTCATTTCCTTGAATTCAAAGATGTTTGAATCCGTAAGATCATTCATAAGTTTATGAACATGACATGTAGACGGATAACGCACATTAATCACTGAGGAATTCATAAGTTTCATCACCGTTAGAACAAGTCTACTGCCCAGTAGTGCACTGCCATGCACGTTTAGCGCACGCTAAGCTATCTAGATTAACGTGCGCTATCGGGCATAAGTTAACGTACACTACGTTTGGTACGTAACGTATGTTATGTCATCAGGCGAGTCAGTCGGCTGACTAGAGAGGACTGTCGATACATAGTTAGCGTACGCTAGGCTTCGTTGTTTACGTGCGCTAACGAGCAGGCTTAACACACGCTACGTAGAATACATAGTGTACGCTAAGTAGTCTAGGCAGATTACGTTTTATGAACTTTCGTCCGTAAATTGGATTGTTAGACATTCGTACTACGTGAGATAAATTCAATATTATTTCTTTTGTTAAGGTTAGAGCTTGCTACGTGATTGATCGAAGGGGCGACATTCGAGTGTTTTGTTTTTCGTGGAAGTAGTATTCTTGTCTTCGAATCGAGGCAAGTACCTTAATTGTTTTATGTATTGATGTTATACATATTGTTGTACATGTATGTCGTTGTTGTATGTCCACCTCGTGTTGGTCCGACGGGATCATCGGGGGATCTATGCTAGCGTGCGCTGGATCATCGGACGGGTTGTTCCACCTCGGGTTGGTTTGACGGAATCATCGGGGGGTCTAGGCAGTGAATGCTGGATCATTAGAATTACCATGTGTATGTTGTGATATCATGTTACGATTATCATGTGTGTATGTTATTATTAAGTTTCTCGCAGGATAAGACTCGTTGGATCTTTTGTCATTCATGTTATTATTATTCTTCATGAGATGTTGAATAATATGTTGTGGTACTTGTACTAGCATCGTTGTGCTTACCCCTTCGGGGTGAACATTTGTTTATGTTCAGGATCCAGGAGAGCGGGGAAACAACCACTGGAGTTGCATGACGACGAGGGTGCAGAGTGATGTTCCGGCCGGGTTTATTTGTCTGTTGTTTGTTGGTTATTTTAATAAGTACTCGAGTACGTAGTCGTTTATGATGATCTGGATTTGGTGATGTATTAATACTTTTCCGTTGAACATTCGTACTTTCAGTATTGGTCAGAACTGTTGTACCTTATTTCCGTTATTTTCATATGTTGGTATCTGTTAATGTCTTTTTAGTTCTTCAGCCTTGTAAATTCTTATGTAAAGGATTTACGGCGCTGTAATATTCCTGAATATATCGAGGGTGTTACAAATATAACGTTGGCCACCGCCACATTCTTACCAATACTTATTCGACGATATTAGAAAGTACCACCCGATATATTACTCTCGTTTACTTAATATCACTTCTATTACCGAAAAAAAATCACATTACCAATTTTCCAACAAAATCAACGATAAAATATTATTCTAACATTCAGGATATTACATACTACCCTCCTTAAAATAAGTTTCATCCTCAAAAATTGTTATCCTGTCATAAACAAGAATGAAATCCCGAAAATGAAATATCATCAAAAAGGCAAGCAATCACTGTCATAATCGAATAACCAAAATAATATACTTACAGGTCCATGAAATCGATGATCTCCCGCGATAATAGCATACGACTCCCATACAAAGTCTTAACACAATACAAACATACACCCATATCGCAATTGTAGCAATTTTAAAAATATCTTTAAAAATTTTGGAACCTCCAAAAATCGGTTCGACTCAAAAGTCAGAAAAATAATTTTTCAAAAGTCACGCCACTACCGTACTCGTAGAGCCACATAACACACATGCCCTAGTTTCACAAAACCCAAGCTCTAATACCATATTCTGTAACATCCCCAAAACCATTCGGGGATATTACAGCGCCGTGGGCCCCGCGCTGGAACGCACAAGGCTAAAAATCATTTTCACAATTATTTCAAACACGCCAAAGAGGCAAAGATAGTAAAATATTTTATGAATAATTAAATGTTATCCAAAGTATAGTTCTCAAATACCGTCACAAAATACCATTTAGTATTCAAGGCCAAAAATGCCAAAACTCGACAGTTTCAAAATGTACGTTAAGTCACTGCTTACACGTACCGATAAGGTAGTTTAAGGAAAAAAGGTTTAATGAAATAAACCCAAGTTTACGAAGTACCCAAAAGGCCATTTTAAAGTTATACACGAGTTGGTAAAATATCTAAAAGCCATTTTAAAATACACACGCAGCGGACATAGACATAGTTGAAAATACATTTGCAGTGGAATATAATGAACAATAAAATACTCGGTTTCCAAAAATATATGCCATAACCAGTATCACTCGGGAAGCTCATCTCTTCACGACCGTTACTAGCTCGATCTCCGAGTACCTAAAAATAAAGCCCACGACGGGGTCAGCCACAATACTCAACAATGATAACGATCACATCATCATAAATAATTACATACCAATGTAATTACAAATTAAGAATACTACCAATGTAATCTTACCGTCATAACCTTACCAACCCATAGAAATCCATACCAAATCGATCCTTACCATAATCCACATTTTGCATTCTCAAATGATGAATGAACTCAACTACAACCATCTGTATTGTATTCAAACAATACCAAAAATTCTCAAAACATCATCATAACTCATAAGTACACGATACCCAGCATTCGGCCAATCCAATCATACCATTGGTTAACACCATCAAATCTCAATCCTGATACATTATTATCGATCAGAATAGATCTCTGAAACAACTGCCCAATACAATGACAACCAGACCCAAAACATCGACTCAAGGTCCGAATGTTCATACGATCAAAATATAACAATGATCAACAATGAAATCAACCGAGAATATCATGGACATGATAAACTCCAATAAGATCAAAAAATGATCAACAATAACCGAGAATATCATCAACATGATAAACTCCAACATGATCAACAAAGGATCACAAATCACACACACTAGATCTCAAATAAACAGACCCGACTTTCGAACATACCCCTCGGGCGTATGAACAATCAATCGCAAACTGTCGAACATACCCAATCATACATGGAGTATGAATGACCAATCATTATGGATCAAGATGGACGTCACAGTACGCCCGATCCGTAAATGTGTCCGTGCATTTGTCCACCCCATATACGGAATCCAGGATATACGTGGTACATATACCTAATTAGTCTCACGAAGTAATGTCTCGTGTGCAAAGTTCAAATGCGGAAACATCAACGCACGACCATATGTGTCTGGCTAAAAATCCTACACAGTGACCAATCGGCACGCATATATGACTCCAGATATGTCACGATGCAACATGACAATGAAACTCAAAGAAATCACATATCCAATAAGGATCAAAAGACTCACCAAAGTAAACAACGACAAACTGACAATGAAAGATCGACACGACCAACAATATCCAAACAAAAATCCTGGGATCATCATCCCCCAAAGAATGATCAACATGACCAACAATCTCAATACAAACAGTCCTGGGATCATCATCCCTCAACAATCGATCAACACGATCAGCAATACCAACAACGGTCTTGGGATCAATATCCCTCAACGAAACAATCAATATGAATCCCAATATACGAAACATCATCATCAACATATACAACAATTCATCGGGATAATTATTCTCATAACTGAGCAATACTTAAATTACCTCAAAGTCGGAGACAATATCTTTTCCACGAACAAACATCCGTGAATGAATATCCAAATGATTCAAAGAGCCTCAAATGAAATGCAGTCAATTCAGTACCAATAAACCTTTATCACGATACCAATGTCATCACGATAACTATCCTCGATATCCGACAATCCATAACACAAACCGAAGATAACCCACATCTCTGCCTTCACCAAACACATTTAAATCATATACATTATGATTTAATCTAATCAAAGCACAACCTACAAACTATTATCTCCATAATTCATTTTTATAATATCATTGCTATACGAATTATAAATGAATTAAAACTGAAATCATTCATTAAGAATTATGAACTAAACAAGTATAACTTGCCTCAAATAGCCGGTCGGTAAAGCAATTCCGTTAGAGTTCCCGAGGTTTGATTCCATACCTTGGCAAAGTAATTATATCCCGATATCAATAACTCACTAAAAGCAATATAATACATTCGATTTCCGCGATCAACAGCTATTTTAATTTTATAATTTTATTTCCCCCTTACTCAAAAATGACGATCCGGACTTTAACAATTTCCTTAATAAAACTCCATTATATTATTTTTAAATATAAAAATAATATTCAATATTTTTCGGCCGTATTTATGCTATAACCGTTATTTATATCAATTGGTCGAGTGAAAACTTAGTATTATTTTAATACGGAAAATATTTCAAAATCATCAATTTTGAAAACTCATGAGCCTCATATAGAAAAATATTAATAATCATCGTTATTAAATTTTCCGCCTTAAACATAAATACAAGGTATTTAACCCGTTCGATACATTCCAAAATATAGAGCTGACTCGGTACTATATTGATAAATATAAGAGTCTTACCAGTTGATAAAAATCTAAATAAAAACTGATTTATGACACTACAAGAAAAACACCTATCAGCGACCAAAACTATTAGCGACCGTTGGAAATTCCATTATCAGCGACCGATGAAACTTCCGTCGCTAATAAGTATTAGCGACCGACGATGGTCGCGGATCATAAATTCCCCTAAAAAATTTGGTGCGAGAAATTGGCGCTTTTTATTTTAGCGACCAATTTTTATCAGCGACCGCTTGCGGTCTCAAAAAATGACATGTCAACTAAATATATCAGCGACCAATACTATCAGCGACCACTAGTTCTGTCGCTGATACTTATTATCCGCGATCGCTTTCAGCGACCGCATTCGGTCGCTAATATAAATACCTCCAAAAAAATTGGCTCGAGAAAATGGTGCCTACTTTTTTCGCGACCAATTTATATACCGGTTTCTGAAACTATTGGGCGGCAATCAAAAAAATATTTCACTTTAACAAAAATTATTTTCATTCTCTCTTTTTCCCTCATCCCGCTCATCTCTCTTTCCCTTTCATCTCTGAAATTATCTCTCATCTTTCTTTGTTTTTTCTGAGCAGAAAATTGATAGATGCTTGGGTTCCATCTGATTTAGGGGTTCAATTGAGGGTTTGAATCTAATTTAGGGCTTCAATTGGTTATGGGATTGGATTTTTTAGGTATTACACCTCTCTCTCTCTCTCTCTCTATATATATATATATATATATATCAATTTGATTTTTGTTTATATGTAAGTTTATATATTTGATTTGATTATATGTATGTTCATATATTTGATTTGGAAGCCCTGGAGCAGCACTAGGCATCGGTTGTCATATTGGCTTAATGTTATCTTTCCAAGCATCAGAGAATTTTTCCGATTCGGCATCCCTACTTCTATCATGATATGGTAGTAATAATCACCATTATATCCTGTTATTATTGTTTTGGTTCTTACTTTGGTAGGGTCTAATTATATATACTGCCAATGAACAGTCTTGAGTGGTGGTCGTATGAGCTTATTATATTGCTCTCTAGGCTTTTGCTAAATCATCAACTTGAGATTTGGGTCCTGTCAATATGGTATGTCTCTTTTCCATTCTATAGCATATAATATGAGCTTTCACTAGTGGTATAAATCTCAAATAGCTTCTATTTATTTGACATTTGACCTATAGTCGATCTTGTAGTCTCCTCACTTCACTACTACATACCATATTCTTTCGGTGCTGCTGCAAGGTATGCCTCAGAACTTGATGTTTGTACATTGATTTGTTTGTGTCTGATATTCTCATTATGTAATTATTGAATGTATGTATTGAACATGCTATAGCACTTGAGTCTCGAATGAATTTAGGTGCAGGGCATCCAGAGGCAGCTAGACTGACTGCTTTAATGGTACTGTTTTACTAACAGAAGGTAATTAAAATCAGCTTATCTATATTGCCTCTTTTGCACATAATTTATAGTTGCATATAGTACACCATCATAATGAGTTTTTATGATGTAAGCAAACATACAACCATGAATTTATGCTCCTTTCATTTTTTAGTTGTAATTATACGCCAACTTTTAAACTATGCCGTCAGAAGGGAGGGGGACGGATGTGTGGGTGGAGTGGGCTGTTGAATATAAGATCGAAGTAAGATTCAGTCGATTATGTCTAACTATTATTAATGTGCAATTTTAGTTCCTGCATACCACTGCATATGATACGTCAATCCAATGGTTATAGTTTTGGGGTGTTTCTGGAGTAGTAGAGCAAGGAGGGATAGTATGAAATATACTTGGAGGATTTCATTACTACACATTTACTCAAGGTTGCTAATAATATTAATTTTAACATGTTCATTTTTCAACATGTTAGGTGGTAGCTCCAGTGGGTATCACCGAGTGGAAGATGTATCATGATGTCAGGGGTGATGATGAGGAGGAGGTGGCTTCTGATGGTATGATCATTGAAGCATTGGAGATTGGTCCTATGCTAGGAACCTTCCAATGTCTGATACATTGGCAGGTGTACTTACTTGTATGATACATTACGCCCCAAACTTATTCATGAAGCAAATGTTGATATTCTTAAAGTTGATGTGCTAACAGAACAAGTAAGTAGACGGGGAGAGTCACTTGCCTGATTACGCCCTACATTGGAAAGGATATTAGCAGATGTCCACGAGCGTTTAACTTTTCGTGCTAGAACTTACATTCATGATGAGGTACAAACTTAGAGCTTATATTAGCATGTTCTTATTCACATATATTTAACTTGAAAAAAAAATGAAAAATGAAATGTTATACGGGATGATGAAATTCTAAAGAAGAAAAAGTTTGGACTTGAGAAAACCAGGTTATTGTGTTCTGTTTTAGACATCAATTCTCTTGGGTGAGGGACGATGTATTGCTAGTACCTGTGCAATTCCTGGTTGTGGGTTTTACTTTCTAGAACTTTTTTTTTTCATATAATTTCCGGGGTCTTCTTCCGTACTAAACATAAGTTTCCTAGAGGTTATATCTCTTGCTAGTGAGCAAAGTTCCTTGGAGAACTCATCATATGGAGGAAATAAAGGGTTGTTTTAGAGTTTCATTTCTATTCTTCTTTTCTTAAATTTGAATACATAAATATATAAACTGATGTTTGAGTTTTCAGTATTTGGAATTAGGACAATTAGAAGAGGTCCAGGAGGAAAAGTGGGTTGATTCTTGTCCATGTGATTTGGTATCTGCTTTCTAGTATGGTATAAATATTGGCTATGGACGAATGAGTATATGAATAAAATTGAGGGTGAAACAGAGATATTTTAAGTGGAGGGAATAGAGGATGCCACACCAGTCCTGGCCAGTGCTATGTTTCGACGACATCTAAACCAGCCTTTTCTGGTTTTAGGATTTGGGCATTTTACTTGCAAATGATTCATGTGGAAAATGGTGAAAGTATTCCTGAAACGACCAAAAAACAAAAAAACCAACGGGGCAATATGGCACCTAAAATTGCTTCAGATACTTTTTGTCAATATACATGAATCATTATTTTGATAAAGGAACTTCTGTTTGTCATGCAGATTGCAAATTATCTTCCTTTGGATGAAGACCTAGACTACCCCGCTAGGCTAGAGCAATCAACTGAGACAAATTCAGAAGCATCATCCGCAAGTGTTTTCCATTACTTCTGTTGTGTACCTTCGAGAGTGTTTTGATCCTGTCTTCTATTTCTGTTCGTTTCTTTTGTGTAATTCTGCAGTTTGTAATTGAACCATCTGTTGTTTAGCCTCCATGTGTTAATCTGTACTGGGACTGCTTCAAGCTTTAGTTCGATCTTCTAGTCTCATATCACCTTGTGTTCCATTTTGACATTTAAACTTGATTCCTGACTACCCTATTTCCCCTATTTCTGGTCTTCTAGCTTTCTTTCTCACATATTATTCTTTTTCTATTCAGCTTCAATAGTATGTAATGTTTTTCTCTCATACCTAATTGCAGAGTTCTCGAGGCCCGGATGTTTCTAGGACTTGGTACCCTCCACTTGAGAAAACTATAACCTGTTTGTCCAAATTGTATCATTGTCTAGAGCCAGCAGTTTTTACTGGTTTGGCTCAGGTATTAGTAATGCCCATTCTTACTCTCTTAGATAATAAATGTTAGTTTATTCAGTTCTTTGACTTTTTTTTAATTTAATTCAACGTATATATCAGGAAACAGTTGAAGTTTGCTCATTATCCATTCAGATGAGTGCTTTAAGTTTTAATGCTTATTGGATATTAATGAAGGGTGGGATAACTTTTAGCATTTTAAAGACACAGCTGCCATCATGACTAGGGCTTGGTTTAAGAAATAACTCATCTCCTACTCTGGAAAGTTTTAAACATGAAAATTCATTCCAAGACCAATATATCTCATTGCACTTCTTTGTATTTTTAGCTCCTGGCTAATGATTACGACCTAGTCTAATCTTTAAATCTGCTTCATTTTAGTAATCTCATTTCAAGTGCATTTTACTTCTTGACAACTCTTGCTTTGTTCCAATCTGGCAGAAAGCTAGGAAACTAATTGCAAAGAGATCATCCACAATGGATGGACAACTATTCCTCATAAAGTTTCTTCTTATCCTTGTTCTAACTTTAATTTTTCTTCTTATCCTTAGAGAGCAGGTAATGTTCTGACTTTAATTATTAACAACAATGGTATTTTTTTTTGTTTCTTTCTGTTAATTATACAATTAGTTGATTTGCAGATTGCACCCGCACCCTTTGATATTGAATTCTCAGTTACTCACAAGGAGCTGGACTTCTCCCATCTGCTGGTAGTGATATTATGCTGATCTATTGTTCTCTCTTCTTGCGTTTCACATGTCATGTTTTATTATTTGAAAATACATGTCTTGTAGTAATTCACGTCTTCAATTTATATGCTTCTCAGATCAGGCCAGTTGAAGAACATATAGGTGATATCAAGACATCTGGGGCCAAACAAAACTCTTCTGCAAAGTCAAAAATATTATTCCGCAAAAATACTGCTGCTGCAAAATTTCCAGAATACAAGGTACGGTATATTATAAAAGCACGTTAAAAGTTAGCAACTGGACATTGTCGATTACAGGGTACCGTCATTGTATATGCACTGCTTAGATGGTTACAGAATAGCCCCTATTGCAAAGACATGTTTATGCGGATTATTGTAGCCGTCTTTGTTATGCAAATTACTTTAACAAGCTGTTTACAATATTATCCTGACATTTTAAGCTAAATAGTTGAAGGAAATAACATCTCTTTTTGTCCATAGAATATATTGGTGACCCTGCTTATTCGCTAGCTTCCACAGTGATGATATTTATCTTACATATCACAAAATCTATATTCTTTACGACTATATATTTTATTAGTTGATATAAGTAAATATTGTACATAATTTTACATGCCTGGTTATATTTTAACAATTTTATTATATTTGCGATTAGATAATTTAGTGATAAGGAGTTTGGTACTACTTTTGCAGGTCCTTGGTAGTACACAAAGCTATGCCAGACAGCAAATTGATAAAATTCTTGAACTTTGGGCTGGATTTTTTATGAATAGATGTCCATGATCCTTTGCAACTTTGGCTAATTCAAATTGTACTTTTGGTGCATTATGTAATTTAGATTTGTACTTTTTATTCCAATCTAAGAATGTAACTCTTAACATGGCTATGTAGTTGACCTTGAATTGTCATGTTTAACGTAAGATGCATTCACTTGGTATTTTCACAAATTATAAGCTTAATCATATATTGTTGGGTTTTAATTTTAAATGTCAACTTTTTTATTTATTCGATTATTTGGAATTTTAGATTTGATATTATTGTGAATGTGTTGGCAAAGCAAATGTTTGTATTGTTGTAAATGTCTTGGTAAATCTGAAAAAAACATAAAAATATCTAAAAAAAGCAGAAAAATTATTTTATTTTGATTTTACGTATCAGCTACCGCAGGCGGTCGCTACAAGTCGTCGCTGACGGCGGTCGCAAATTTCGTCGCAGACACGTGGCACCATGTGGCAACAACAAACAAGTGGAAAAGCCATGCTAACTCGGATTAGCGACCGACGCAGTCGCTGAAATCGGTAGCTGAAAGTGGTCGCAGTAATGCATATCAGTGACCAGATCTTATGCGGCCGTTATGAGCGACCGGAGTCGGTCGCTGATAGACATTTTTCTTGTAGTGTTGATAACATGTATCTCAGAGACAAATTTCATAACACTTTATCAAAATTCGGCTTGTATATTCAAAGATATACGTGTCAAGTAAGATAACTCGATCAACTTTCAAAATACAAGTTGCTAGAAATGACTGATACGAACAGGGCTGACTCAGTGTAAAATGGCGTATATTTTGTTCAGGTATTCTGACTCAAAACCAATGGTACAGCCTCCTCTTATACTAACATGTATTTTATATACAAAATAGTCGAGAAGGATTCTGAAAATAACTTAGAGGTCGTTAGGTAATAGAGTTCAAATAAGTAAACCAAGTCTTGAATTTTTAGACTCGCTGGAGAAATTCATCGAACAGGTTCCAGTCAGTATCCTTTAAAAGCTGGTCTGACTAGCCATAAAACATCTCGTATTATCCGAGTACTCTGACTTAATACTTACGATAAAACAACATTTATACGTATATGTATCTTGTTCACAAAATTCTCTAGATATATTTGCATAAATAACTTACCTATTGTGAGATAATCGAGTTCAAAGAAGGCAACCCATTTTAGAATTAACAGAGTCTTTGGGGAATTTCGTCAAACACCTACCAGACGTCTCCTGGACTAGGCTGCTCAGGTTCGTTGGGTGTTTGAGCGTTTTTGAAGTCTTAGAAATCACAAAACTAGGATATAGAAAGACTTCGTTTAAGAGGTGTATATTTTCTACAGATATTGATAAATGGGATGAGAAAATAATAAAGGTAAGGCCGTTCTTTATGGGTTAAAATCCCGCTAGTCAGTCAAAACAGCGTCCTGACTAGGCATCATGAGTGACGACCCGTGCCTCGCTTGCGCGGGGTTCCCGGACGCCTGTCGGGCGCCGACGCACGCAGTGACGCACGGTGCCCGGCAGCTGGTAGTCTTTCACTAATTCGATCATAACTTCTTTGCCTGAACTCCGATTTACTCTCCGTTTGAACTGTTGGAAAGCTAACTCAATTATCTATAATATTGCTAATTTTCAGAATTTTTGAACTTCTAAAAAATTCGTGGTGATTATTCAAAGTTGATACTAGTCCACGAAACTTCTGAGAAAATGTCCAATTTCATATCTATTTACACTTTGGGTGCTCCTTTATTATTTTAAATGGTCCGAGATCAAAAATATATCTCCAATAGGTCCAAGTAAATTCATAGGCTCATATTTAGTCCGGATAATTTCTCTAATTTTCATTGAATAATTTATCGGAGAATATAACGTTGGCCACCGCCACATTCTTACCAATAATTACTCGACGATATTAGAAAATACCACCCGACGTATTACTCTAATTTACTTAATATCACTTCTATCACCGAAAAAAATCAAATTATCAAATTTCCAACAAAGTCAAAGATAAAATATTATTATAACATTCAGGATATTACAAAGCCAACGAATTTGCGTATGTTAAGTTCAATCCTTACCGTATGTTAAACACAGAAAACGTAGCCCAAAAATGAAACAATCTACACAACGTCAACAAATCAACCATAATGCGAATGATAGTTATAAAGTATATTCTGATATATCCCGACATAAATAAACATTAACTAAATGTAATATGATTACAATGATACTAAAATTATCCGAATAACGCAACAGTAGATAAGGAATTACTGTCGGATATTACATACCCCCTCTTAAAAGGAGTTTCGTCCTCGAAACTAAGGGGTAAACAACTCGGGATACCTCTCATGCATGCTGTTCTCGATCTTCCACGTATCCTCCTCAACCTCGTGTCGTGACCAGTGAACCTTCAGCAGGGGAATCATCTTGTTCCTTAATTATTTGTGTAATACTCGAGATTTTCATTCCGACTATTTTGGATTTTTCCGGATATTTATCGGTTGCCGAGTGTCGGTATTATTTTTCCCTATCATTGATTTTATGTTTATATGGTCTCGTATAATTATTTGTTGCATGATGTTTTCATTTCGGATCGTTGGTGTTGTCCGTGAGCATTTTGTCGAGTTCGTTTCGTGCGTTTTCGGAAATCGAGTTGCCGGGTCATAGCGGTTGGACACCAGCTGAACAATTGCGACAGGAACCGACAGGGCAGCTGGGCACTAGCCGGACAGTTGCGGCAGGAACCGGCAGGGATCGGCATAGCGCACGCTCCTGTCGGAAGACAGCATGCGCTAATCGGCAGGCATAGCGCACGCTATCGGTCGGCCAGCGCACGTTACCTGGCTGGGCAGAGAGGTTTCTGAGGTTCTGGACTCGGGAAGGATCGGCAGGTAGCACACGCTACTGTCGGCCGTGGCGCGCGCTAATCGGTAGGTGTAGCGCACGCTATCGGCCGACCAGTGCATGTTACCTGGCCGAGAAGTGTAGTCCAGAGACTTCTGGACAGGTCGACTAGCGCACGCAAGTGTCCGCACAGCGCGCGCTATTGCGGTCGGACATGAAGGTTCTGGACGGCAGGACAGGTCGACAAGTTAAGTCAATGCAGGCCCCGGCCGAGGTTCTCGGCCGAGACTGCCCGTTAGCGCATGCTACTCGGAACCCGTAGTGCACGCTAATGCGCATATCTATAAATATGACTGAGCAGTCATATTTTCACTCATTTTTTATTTCCATTCTTTTATGTCCGCGACTGGAGTTTTGGAGGAGTCGAAGGCATATTGTTAAACAATGAATCCACGAAGTTCTAGAGTTCATATCATCAATTAATCATTCCAAAACATTCTTTGATCAAGCGAATCAGGGTAAGTTTTCCTAAAAAGTTAAGTTTGGGAAAATTAGGGATTTTACTTGATCTTGTCTGATTAGCCCGTAATAACTAAGATTTATGGTGGATCGATGATTATTAAGATGAAGTCTAGCATTTCCCTTATTGTTCCATGGTTGGATTGTTTAGGATTCATCGATTTGTTGAATTCCTAGTCGGCGCCTTGAAGGTGTCCAATAAAATGTCTTAGAGGGGGGATTCGGGCGTTATGCGACTATTATTCCTCGTACGATCGTTGATTTATTGATGATGTGTCTTAGGAACGAAATCCTTGTGAAGAACTCGAGTCGGAACCCTTCCGTTCATTGTCTTCTTCGGGGTCCGAGGCTTCCCGATTGAACCGTGTTCTTCGGAGTATTCGTTATCGGTTATTGAGGCAAGTATTCTATTTATACGAATTATGTTTTGTGAATGAATTTATACATTATATTTATCATGTTTTGGTTTATCTTCGTAGATATGATTCGTACGACTTGATTATTAGGATGTTTGTTGGTATTAATGGTATTCTTGCTTGTTTAACCTTGTGAAGTTGTAATGGTCATGCTAGTTGCGTGATTCGTGTTGGGCTTGATTGCTTGGGTTTGAGGTATGGTGATGATTATAATTATTGTGTTTGATTAACTACACATTTGGACATGTAATTTTGGTGTATGATTGGATATTCGAACATGTTTGTTTTAAGGTGTGTTGTTCGTGGTGATGTGTTACATTATTTGGTATGTTTTGGGAAATGTGAGTGTGTATGGTCCAGGTATGGTCCGTGAGACCTCTGGAGTTTGGTACATGAGGTGTACGAACATTGTGTTGTTGGAGCAAGATCGGAATATGCGCCGTTGTGCGGAAGCGTAAATGAAATGTGCGGAAATTAAACGACACACGGATTTATAGAGGTTCGGCTATAAACGAGCCTACGTCCTCTCTCGGTATCTTTTTCTATAGGTTGAAGATAAAAACCTCTGCACCTCTCTTCTATTGGTCGATAGGTAACCGTTACAATCACATCTTCTATTGCTCTGTGATAAACCACTCGTACTTGTCTTTTTGTCGGTCCAAGTTAAACCGTTTTCCTTTTCTATTAGACAAGGAATCAACCACTCTAGCTTTCTATCGGTACTAGATAAACCTCACGAAGATATCGATTGAAATTCTAATAATGTCATATCCTTGATCCTAATAACACTGAATCCAATCGTATCTTTTCTTTTACCTCTCGTGTGTGTGTTGAATGTATAAACACTCAAACTAACAATATAAGCTCAATATCACAACAACAATATATGTATATCACTCTCTGATGAATGTATCATTTGCTTGAAGTTGTTGTATGGAATAATACCAAAGATATAGTATTTATAGGCTTCAAAGCCTCAACTAGCCGTTAGCCTCCTGACACTCATTACGGCCGCTATCATTCTTCTCTTACGTACGTTAATAGCATTACGTACATTAACAACAATCCTTTACGTACGTTAGCTTAGCCCAGTTTCAGTCCAGTAGCTTTCGTTTCCTCCTTTACGTATGTTAACAAAACATACATTACGTATGTTATATATAGTCAATATGTCCGTTGCTCGCTGACCTATGCCATGACGCCATCTCCAATGTTCATCTCGTTTGAACTCAGAACCATCACTTTACGTACGTTACCCACTGAACATTATGTACGTTATTGTCATTCTTTTACGTATGCTAAGTTATACTTTTTACGTACGTTAAGCATGCATTTTCCAGCTTTTTGCACTTCGTTTCCTTCGATGCTTTGCTTCGTATTTTTGTTGTTTTGTTTTGTGTATCAACTTAAATCATCAAAACATTATTATAGCATGTATGGAACAAAATGTTCCAATAATCTCCCCATTTTTGATGATTACAAAACAACACTTCGTCAATGGGATTTACCTGCAAAAATTACAAATATATATGTATATGTGTATAGACCAAAGTTTTTCGACTTTGTCCGTTTCGTTAGTTTCTTCTCCCATTTCTTTTCGACTTCTTCTTTCCTTCTCTTTTTCTTTTCTCATTTTCAAATTTTCATCATCTTTTCGACGTCTCCTCATTTTTTTTTTCAACTTCATCTTTTCGACTTTTTCTTCTCCTTTCTCCTTTCAACTTCCATTTTTCTTTCCAATTTCAACTTTTCAACTTTTCATCGATTTTTCTCCCCCTTTCAGGGTTAATCCCATTCTCCTTTCTCTCTCTTTTTGTTTTCATCAAAAAATGTAATAAATAAAACGAGTAATAAATACCAATTTGATAAATATAACTATATGCATGAATAGGGTATAAACTCCCCCTGAAAATATTATCTCCCCTTAAAAAAAATTATTACTCCCCCTAAGTAAATATTTTGATAAAGAAAATCAATTTTTGAGGATCCAACCGAGAGTTGGTTTTTCATTTGAAACATAGACGATATTTGAAACATTTGTTCCTTTAGGAACCCAAATCTTTTTAATTTTAATCGTCCGGCGTGGGCTTTTACAGTTTGAAATATGATGCCCAATTTTCAAACATTTTTCGCAATGGGGTATTTTTAAATTTAAGGATTCATTTTTAGAACATGGTGTGAATCCTAACCCCTGTTTATTTAAAGTATATTTTTGAACCGAGAACATATTTTTAAATTTCTCATTTCTGAGAGAAAATTTTTTCATCAAATTTTTGAGCTCGATTTGAGCTTTATTCTTTAAAATATTCTCGTTTTCAATGCATTTTGAATGATCGATCTCGACAAATTTTCCCTTTTCAAGAATTTTGGAATATTCAATTTCCAATGATTTATTTTTAAATTGAAGGGATTTAATTTCGGATAAAGCATTTTGATAATCCGTATGCAATAATTCAAATGCTTCAAATAGTTCGTCGTAAGAATTACTTACTTGGCTTTCGACGTCACTATCGTCGAATGAACTTCGTGCCATAAGAGCGAGATTATGATTGAGATCATCATCTTCATCTTCATCGCTCCATGTTGCTTGATTTGTTCCTTCGTGAGTTGCGTCTAACTTTTTCCAGATTTCTTTGGCACTATTACACGAGGAAATATGGTCGAGATCTTCCGGATTTAAGGCACAATAAAGCATTTGCGTTGCCTTACAATTTTGGTGGTCGTTCTCCCAATCCATATCATCATATTCTTCGAAACTTTTTATAGTCCCGTTGGAATTCGTGGGAATTTTCGGACCTAGACATATGATCTTCCAAAGCTCAATATCATAAGCTCGGATGAAGATTGACATCTTCTTTTTCCGCTTCATATAATTTGATCCGTCGAAGAATGGAGAGTGGTTCGACACAATATCTTCATTCGGTGCAAATTGGAACGCCATTTGGATCGACTCCTCAGATGTTAAGCCGTGTATTGGAGGTGCTGCTCTGATACCAATTGTTGGAGCAATATCGGAATATGCGCCGTTGCGCGGAAGCATAAATGAAATGTGCGAAAATTAAACGACACACGGATTTATAGAGGTTCGTCTATAAACGAGCCTACGTCCTCTCTCGGTATCTTTTTCTATAAGTTAAAGATAAAAACCTCTGCACCTCTCTTCTATCGGTCGAGGGATAACCGTTACAATCACATCTTCTATTGGTCCGTGATAAATCACTCGTACTTGTCTTTGTGTCGGTCCAAGTTAAACCGTTTTCCTTTTCTATTGGACAAGGAATCAACCACTCTAGCTTTCTATCGGTACTAGATAAATCTCACGAAGATATCGATTTCGATTTTAATAATGTTGGATCCTTGATCCTAATAACACCGAATCCAATCATATCTTTTCTTTTACCTCTCGTGTATGTGTTGAATGTATAAACACTCAAACTAACAATATAAGCTCAATATCACAACAATATATGTATATCAATCTCTGATGAATGTATTGTTTGCTTGAAGTTGTTGTATGGAATAATACCAAAGATATGGTATTTATAGGCTCCAAAGACTCAACTAGCCGTTAGCCTCCTGACACTCATTACGGCCACTATCATACTTCTCTTACGTATGTTAATAGCGTTATGTACGTTAACAACAATCCTTTACGTACGTTAGCTTAGCCCAGTTTCAGTCCAGTAGCTTTCATTTCCTCCTTTACATACGTTAACAAAACATACATTATGCACGTTATATATAGTCAATATGTCCATTACTCGCTGACCTATGCCATGACGTCATCTCCAACGTTCATCTCGTTCGAACTCAGAACCATCACTTTACGTACGTTACCCACTGAACATTACGTACGTTATTGTCATTCTTTTACGTACGCTAAGTTATACTTTTTACGTAAGTTAAGCATGCATTTTCCAGCTTTTTTCATTTTGTTTTCTTCGATGCTTTGCTTCATCTTTTTGTTGTTTTGTTTTGTGTATCAACTTAAATCATCAAAACATTATTATAGCATGTATGGAACAAAATGTTCCAACATGTGTGTGGTCCAGGTACGGTCCATGGGACCTCTGGAGTTTGGTACATGAGGTGTACGAACAGTGTGTGTGGTCCAAGGACGATCTATGGGACCTATGGAGTTCAGTACATGAGGTGTACAAATATTGTGTGTGGTCCAGATACGGTCTGTGGGACCTCTGGGGTTCAGTACATGAGGTGTACGAACAGTGTGTGTGTTCCAGGTACGGTCCGTGGGACCTCTGGAGTTCGGTACATGATGTGTACGAATAGTGAAGGTGTGGAACTGGGTACGGTCCGTTGTGACCTCCAGAGTTCGTTACTTGACGAGTACGAACAGTGATTGTGTAGATAATATTTTGATGTTGAAATCCTGAACACGTGATGATATTTCACTAATGTTTTTTGAAATAAGAACAAGGGCCGAGGCCTTGATGATTTTCGAAAAAGGTTTTGTAAGTTGGGACTCGAGGTCCAAAATAAATTATGCTCTAAAAACTACTGAGATGCCGAGTTTTAATTCTTAAAACTCCATCACTTTTTTTCTGATTAGTAAAACCGCTCGGGAATATTTTGACGACTGATAGTGTTATCTGATTCGTGATTGCCTTCTAATTGATACATTTCGTATGATATTATACTTGCACTAGTAAAACAATGGAGTCTTACTAACCCCCGAGTAATTGGGGGGTGGATGTCTATTTTGCATCCAGGTATTTGCTGGTTTGAGGGAGAAGTCACGGGATTGGCGCAGGAAGTGACGAGCTACGATACTAATCAAGAGTTGAGAGTTTGGTCGGGTTATGTTGTGTCGACTAAGTTATAATCAGACTTCCGCTGTTGTGTATCTTTACTTCTGCGTGGGTATTTATTGTAAAGGGTTGTATTTTGTCTCGTTTGCACTGGTCGTATGACCTCATTGGTCTGTGTGGTTGTATTGTAATTGACCTTAATGGCCTGTATTATTGTAGTAATTGTCTTCGGTCGGTGAAGTTTTGTTGTTTCTGTGTTGTTTAGCCTGGTAGGTCCTCGTGGAGAGGGTCTACGGCATGTAATATTCCCATATGATCTGGGGATGTTACAGTTATGGTATCGGAGCTTAAGTTGCGGAAACCTAGGTTGTCGGGTCAAGTCGAGTCGTGGTTTGTCGAGTAATATGATGTCATGTCATTTGAGTTGTCGGGTGATAAGTTGAGTTGTGCGTGGTCACAACGTGTCGTATGTATTGTCAAGCGAGATTAGTATCTTGGACGACCGTCATATCTGTGCGGCCTATGGACGTAAGTCTCCTCTTTTATGCGAGGTATCGATGTTTCGTGATTTCATTTATATGTGATAATTGTGGTACATAATTTCATTGGCATGCTGTTGTGAAATGGAATCCATGTTTGATATTCGTGGTACGCCATTTGTGTATTGAGTTGAATGTATTGATGGTTGGACACCGAGTGGTGCAATGCGGCGTGAAAAAAACTGTGAACTTTAGTGTGATCCCGAGGTTGTATCGATGGCAGAGTTCGTGAGGAACTCATATGGATGGTTTTGACGTATGTTTGAACTTGGTGTTCATGAATCGTATTTGATTAAAATTATAATCTCGTTTGTCGATCTGGCATGTGGTTTCAAGTTTAAATATTTTAATTACGACCGTTGTGTGAAGGTTTAAAATGACTTACTAAAAGATTTTATGAGCTTGAGTATGTTCGTAAAAGAATCGTTTTTTCTTGAAAATATTTCAATGGCGCGGATAAACAACGATTTTTTATGAATTTTGAAATCGGTTGAACTTTGACGAATAAGTCATGTATTTTCAAATTACTCCTTCGGACGGTATCAAAAAAGTGTGTTTTAAAGTACTTCGGACATTGCATACTATTACCGTCATTTTTGGATATGATCGAAAGGATTTTGGAAAATTTTACTTTGCAAAACGACTTTGATTTTAGGAATTTAAAACGTTATGTGTTCGTGTTGGGGCTGAGTCGTTGCGACAAGTTTTTTATGTTGGTTTGCTCGTCGGGGAATTTTGTAGTTTTTATAAATGCCGGAATATATTGTTAGGAGTCGAACCTTAACCTTTAGAGTCATTTTGGGGCTGCTGGGACAATTCTGTTGTCCTGCAACTGGTGATTTTGGCCATAAGATGTTTACCATTACGGCCATAAACTCTTAGGCTTTACGACCGTAAGCTCCTAGTTGTTACGACCATAAACTGCATGTTATTACGGCCGTAAGCTTGTGACTGTCACGACAGTAATTTGGTTATTACAGTGATATCTGTGCTCTTTGTCGATCGTTTGATTCCATGGATATTATTGACGTGTTATTAATTGCTACCTTTCTTGTTAGCAAATTTTGGGTGTACACTTAGGTGTTGTGACAGCAAGGTCTGTTTTAATTATATTATTCTGTGATGTTATCCTGATGAGATAGTTGATCTGTGGTAATGATTAGTGCTGGTGCAAGCGGTTTTCCACCCGGGGACGGTTTGGCGAAATCTCTGGGGGTCGATGCTAAGGGGCATGGCCACGGATTGTCCTATGTGTGTTATTCGTGACGTTGTGGCATGGTAACAGGTGGTTACCTTGTAGGTCATTTTGACGATATCGGTTATTGGATAAATATGATATTTCGAAACGTTGTTTTGCGAGTGACTTCCAAACGAAATAATTATGATAATGGAATCATGGTTTTGATTAAACGAATGAGGTATTAAAAGTAATTTTTTAAAAAAAATTCATTTTAGCAAAACCTTTCATACTCAAGAGTTTAAAAATATTATCATTCGAACGAATGCCTCGAAAAATTTTATTTTAAAAAGAAAATGCTACGAATGTTTGGCCCCAATGATATGTATATGGTTTTGGCAGTATTTGTTTTGATAAAGGTCATGCATTTATGTTTATGTGGCCATGTGGATTATTTATGGAAGTAAGTTCTATTGTTGCAGTTTTAGTTCGTATATTCATGTAATGACTTGGAGTGAATATTTTATTGGGTTGTTGTTCGTTGTCCTATGTTGATTCAGTGATGTTTGTTTTGTTGTATTATTCTGAATGGTTGTCCATTCAGTATGCCGAGAGGTCGAGGCCTAGGACGTGCTCGTAGTAGTGGTCGTAATCGGGAGCATGAGAGGGCGACTCGCTCGTCGTCGAGTGCTGATCAGCTCAGTACAGATGGTCGAGACGACCAGTCGCGTTATCAAGGGCAATCAGCAAGAGGTAATGTTGATGTTGGTGCCGCCACCGTCCTTCGTCAGGCGGTTAATCAGTTGGCGCAGATGAATCAGACCGTACATTGGGATGAGAACCCAGAAGGAGATAATGGAGCTAGTAAATGGTTACGGGATGTGATGAGAATGCACTTGTCCCGTTTTGTAGGATCTTCAGACTCGTTGGGTTGGGAGAACTGGCTCTTCCAGTTGGACAGCCATTTGATGTTGTAGCTTGTCCGGACGAAAGGATAGTACCTATTGCTCAATACCTGCTCGATAAGAAAGTTGCAGACTGGTGGGAGGCCATAGAGCCTAGTGATCGGACAGATACTTGGGTTGAATTGAAGATTGCCATGGAGGCCGAGTATTTTCCGCCGCCTGTTAAAGAGCGTGGGATTGTCGAGTTTTTCTCGGCGATGCCCCAAGATGTGTCGATATCTCAGGCAATAGTTGATTATAATCGACAGTTATGTTATGTTCGAGATTAAGTTAGAAATGAGGCATATAAGGTTCGTTATTTTGATATGCGTATGAAACCTCATGTTCGGCAGTGTATGGCTCCTTTTATGTGTACCATGTTGAAGTATTATCAAGACCGGGCCTTAGCATTTGAAATGGCTGTATTGTCTACCTAGTCGGTATATGTAGCAAAGAAACAGGGGACTTCTGATGATGCCTCAGGAAGTAAGGAAATTGGGATTTTAAAATCCCAAGCCTCGTATCAGATGAGTATGGGACCTTCTCGGTCAGCTAGAGAATCAAAAAGACTCACGTCGGCGTCTTTGATTTCAGGCAATGCTCCAAGATGTTTCAATTGTAATGTACTGGGCCACGAGCATGCGAGTTGTAAGAAACTGCCGGTAACTTGTTATAGTTGTGGACGCGAAGGGCATCAAGACCAGTACTGCGAGACCGTTGCTAAGATGATAGGGAACCAGAATTTTGTTCCTACTCCTGGAAGGGCCAGCGGTGCCGAGTGATAGTATTTCATGTTGGTCTTGTGAATTTTATATTGCGTGTAGACTTTTTATGTGGTGTTTGATGTATGGTACTTGATATCTAATATTCTGGCTTGAATATTTCCATGTGGATCGTTGTGATGGTTGTTTTAGCTCAATTCGTGTGGGTTGTTGAACCTACGGAGACACATGACAAGAGATCACGGGGTCACGAGCATGTTTTTATGATTGTTGTTTTAGCTCAATCCGTGTGGGTTGTTGAACCTAAGGAGACACGTGACAGGAGATCACAGGGTCACTTGATGAATTGAGCATTTGATTTAGTTTTGCGACACTGTTATGCTTTTATTTTAAGTTTTGGGACGAAACTTATTTTTAGTGGGGGAGAATGTAATACCCGAGATTTTCGTTCCGACGATTTTGGATTTGTCCAGATATTTCTCAGTTGCCGAGTGTCGGTATTATGTTTCCCTATCATTGATTTTGTGTTTATGTGGTCTCGTATAATTATTTTTTACATGATGTTTTCATTTCGGATCGTTGGTGTTGTCCGTGAGCGTTTTGTCGAGTTCGTTTAGTGCGTTTTTGAAAATCGAGTTGCCAGGTCATAGCGGTTGGACTCCGGCCGGACAGTTGCGGGAGGAACCGACAGGGCAGCTGGGCACTGGCTGGACAGTTGCAGCAGGAACCGGCAGGGACCGACATAGCACACGCTACTGTCGGAAGGCAGCGCTCGCTAGTCGGTAGGCATAGCGCATGCTATCGGTCGGCCAGCGCACGTTACCTGGCTGGGCAGAGAGGTTTCTCAGGTTCTGGACTCGAGAAGGATCAGCAGGTAGCGCATGCTACTGTCGGCCGTGGCGCGCGCTAATCGGCAGGTGTAGCGCACGCTATTGGCCGACCAGCGCACGTTACCTGCCCGAGCAGTGTAGTCCAGATAGTTTTGGACAGGTCGGCTAGCGCACGCAAGTGTCCGCGTAGCGCGCGCTATCGCGGTCGGACAGAAAGGTTCTGGACGGCAGGACAGGTCGACAGGTTAAGTCAATGTGGGCCCCGGTCGAAGGTTCTCGGCCGAGACTACCCGTTATTGCATGCTACTCGGATCCCGTAGCACACGTTAATGTGCATATCTATAAATATGACTGAGCAGTCATATTTTCACTCGTTTTTCAATTCCTTTCTTTTCTGTCCGCGGCTGGAGTTTTGGAGGAGTCGAAGGCATGTTGTTAAATAATGCATCCACGAAGTTCTAGAGTTCATATCATCGATTAATCATTCCAAAACATCCTTTGATCAAGCGAATCAGAGTAAGTTTGGGAAAATTTGGGATTTTACTTGATCTTGTCCGATTAGCCCGTAATTGTAACACCCCCGTGATTTACAGAGATATTACAGCGCCGTAGATTCTTTTAGGGAGAACCTACCAGGCTTACCAACATAAAAGATAATGACCATCAATAGAAATGAGACATTCACACACTTAAAACCAACGTCAACTTTCAAGACAACATACATCACCAAAACATATCAATACATGGTCCTGTTGGATCACAACCAAAACAACAGCTCATAACTGATCCAACACATCAGCCGTAACCAACATCAACACATTAAACCACATGTGACAGTACTCGTGCGAGTACAAAACCAAAACACGACGCTGACCATGCCAAAACAATCACCAACTCACAATAACACATGATATCAGTGTTGCTCGTCATCCTCGTACCCTTCCTGCGCCAGCTTGCCACTAAGACCTATACCTAAATACACAACAAGTACATCCACCCCGAAAAGGGGCCAGCAAACAGCTGGTGCAAGTACAACGATTCATGAATATGTACAGCCAATGAATAACAGAAATCACAGTGCCATCACGGGTAATCCGGAGTACCATATCACAATCATCACAAAACAACGTGGGCTATACTAGTACTATACCTCACGCGAGATACATACCACTCCCCAAAGAGACCTCGTCAGGCCTCTATGGCTGTACAATCCTACCAAGTGAATCGCAGAAGCCTCGGTCTATGGAACCCAGGGGACCCTCACTGGTTTTACTTGGCACACGACCACATGTCGCACTTTTAGAAATCATCACTTTTTCACGAAATGGCACAAATCACATTTTCTGAAATTACCACTTTTCACAAAATCACATTTCCCACATATTCACATGAAGTACATCAATCACAATCAAAGTACTTGCCTCAATTACAATGGTACATGGGACGATGAACGAAAGGACCTGCTGCTCGAACTTTCCTCAAAGATTAGGTCCTAGCATAACACAGCACTATATCAAACATAGTACGACAGAAACGGAAAGGTTTACCCTAAGTTCTGCCCTTAGGGACAATCAAACGGACAATATAGGGTCAGCTTCGATCATACATGTTCACGGAAGAAAACTCGAAACTTAATCCGTAAACTTCAACGAAAAGTAAAGGATTATAACTACAGCATCATAATCCAACACTATCACTGCTAGATCTGGACTTTAGGCATAAAACCTTAAGAAAACCCTAAGATATGAAGAACTTGGGTTTCGAATGATTTACTCGATTTGGACTATAAAAGCTGTTGAGATCTTGTTAACTTTGTTCCAGGAACTCTAAAACGTTGTTGGGTAGCGAAAACTGGCCAAAACCTGCACTTTTCCTACGCCCTGATCGCCTAGCCACCAGATGAGGAGAGAAGAAGGAATGAAATGGCATAAACTGAGATGTGCTGTCCTATTTATACTGGACATGATTAGCGCGCGCTAGGGTAAGGCGTAGTGTGCGCTATCTGGCTAAAAGGCAGCCCACCGCCTTTCAAAGGCGGTGCAAAACTCTCTACACTGGCCGCGCTAGCGTGCGCTACCTGCTAGTTTGTTCATATTCCAGAACCCTCTGCATGCACGGACCGGCCATAATGGCGTGTGTTGCCATGGCCAACTAACGTGCGCCACCAATACATAATTAGCGCGCGCTAGCAACACAGTCTAGCGTGCGCTAGCTGCTATTTCTCAATATCACCACTATGGAGTTGGTCAGAACGAACACATCCTGACAAGCACATGACTCGTCCATTACTAACAACCAACATACCAGTTACAACTCCAATATACATACGATTCCAGGCACCAAACAGTATGATATGGAACTTCCCAAACTAACTCCCAACAGTATACGACCATTAATAAAATACGTTATTAATAAAGTATGCGGATGTTACAGTAATAACTTAGAGTTGTGGCGGATCGATGATTATTAAGATGTATTCTATCATTTCCCTTGTTGTTCCATGGTTGGATTGTCTAGGATTCGTCGATTTGTTGAATTCCTAGTCGACGCCTTGAAGGTGTCTGATAAAAGGTCTTAGAATGGGGATTCAGGCATTATGCAACTATTATTCCTCGTACGATCGTTGATTTATTGATGATATGTCTTAGGAACGAAATCCTTGTGAAGAACTCGAGTCGGAACCCTTCCGTTCATTGTCTTCTTCGGGGTCCGAGGCTTCCCGATTGAACCGTGTTCTTCGGAGTATTCGTTATCGGTTATTGAGGCAAGTATTCTATTTATACGAATGATGTCTTGTGAATGAATTTATACATTATATTTATGATGATTTGGTTTATCTTCATAGATATGATTCGTACGACTTGATTATTAGGATGTTTGTTGGTATTAATGATATTCTTGCTTGTTTAACCTTGTGAAGTTGTGTTGGTCATGTTAGTTGCATGATTCATGTTGGGCTTGATTGCTTGGGTTTGAGGTATGGTGATGATTATAATTATTGTGTTGGATTGAATACACATTTGGACATGTAATTTTGGTGTATTATTGGATATTCGAACATGTTTGGTTTAGGGTGTGTTGTTCGTGGTGATGTGTTGCGTTGTTTGGTATGTGTTGGGAAATGTGAGTGTGTATGGTCCAGGTATGGTCCGTGAGACCTCTGGAGTTCGGTACATGAGGTGTACGAATAGTGTGTGTGGTGCGGGTACAGTCCTTGGGACCTCTGGAGTTCGGTACATGAGGTGTACGAACAGTGTGTGTGGTCCAGGTATGGTCCGTGGGACCTCTGGAGTTCGGTACATGAGGTGTACGAACAGTGTGTGTGGTCCAGGTATAGTCCGTGGGACCTCTCGGGTTCAGTACATGAGGTGTACGAACAGTGTGTGTGTGTGTTCCACATACGGTCCGTGGGACCTATGGAGTTCGGTACATGATGTGTACGAACAGTGAAGGTGTGGAACCGGGTACGGTCCGTCGTGACCTCCGGAGTTCGTTACTTGACGAGTACGAACAGTTATTGTGTGGATAATATTTTGATTTTGAAATCCCGAACACGTGATGATATTTCACTGATGTGCTTTGAAATAAGAACCGGGCTGAGGCCTTGATGATTTTCGAAATAGGTTTTGTAAATTGGGACTCGAGGTCCAAAAGAAATTATGCTATAAAAACTTCTGAGATGCCGAGTTTTAATTCTTAAAATTCCATCACTTGTTTTCTGATTAATAAAACCTCTCGGGAATATTTGACAACTGATAGTGTTATCTGATTCGTGATTACCTTCTAATTGATACATTTTGTATGGTATTATACTTGCACTAGTAAAACAATGGAGTTTTACTAACCCCCGAGTAATCGGGGGTGGATGTCTGTTTTGCATCCAGGTATTTGCTGGTTTGAGGGAGAAGTCACGGGATTGGCGCAGGAAGTGACGAGCTACGATACTAATCAAGAGTTGAGAGTTTGGTAGGGTTATGTTGTATCGACCAAGTTATAGTCAGACTTCCGCTGTTATGTATCTTTACCCCGGTGTGGGTATTTATTGTAAATGGTTGTATTTTGTCTCGTTTGCACTGGTTGTATGACCTCATTGGTCCATGTGGTTGTATTGTAATTGACCTTAATGGTCTGTATTATTGTAGTAATTGTCATCGGTCGGTCAATTTTTGGTGTTTTTGTGTTGTTTAGCCTGGTACGTCCTCGTGGAGAGGGTCTACGGCATGTAATATTCCCATATGGTCTGGGGGTGTTACAGTTAGATCATCCTCTCAAGTATCTGTACGGGACACTCCTCATACGAATGATCCTCCGCTATCTCGATCTCATCGAACTGAAGTATATGACTCGGATCAACAACATATTTTCTCAACTGGGGGACATGAACACGTTATAAATCCGACTCAGAGGCGGTGGCAACGCCAGACGATAGGCCAGATCGCCTACTCATTCCAAAACCTCAAACGGCCCGATATACCTCGGACTCAGCTGCCTCTCTTCCCAAAACGAAAAACACCTCGAGTAGGGGACACCTTCATTAGCACATGGTTGCCAACCTCGAACTCAAGCGGTCGTCGATGGTTGTCTGCGTAAGACTTCTGTCGGCTTTGAGCCGTTAACAAACGACTCCTAATCAGAGTGATCTTCTCACGGATTGCTAACAACATATCGGGTTCCGTACCAAAAGATTCGGACAGGTCGTCCCAACACAAATGGGACCTACAACGACGGCCATAATGCCTCATATGGTGCCATCTGAATCGAAGCATGCCAACTATTATTATAAGTGAATTCCACCAAAGGTAGTTGGGCTTCCTAATCGTCCTTCCAATCAAGAGCGCACGCACTCAACATATCTTCTAGAGTTTGGATAGTCCTTTTAGACTGACCATCAGTCTGCGGATGAAATGTCATATTGAAGTTCAACTGCGTACCCATCGCATGATGAACTGCTTTTTAGAAATGTGGCACGAATCGCCCGTCATGATCCGATACAATACTCTTAGGGGTACCATGTAACCTTACAATCTCTTTAATAAATAGCTGGGCCAATCTATCGGGTCCCCATGTGTCTTTAAACTCTAAAAAGTGGGTTGATTTGGTCAGACGATCCACAATCACCCAAATCGTATTCATCCATCGACGACTCGTCGGCAAGCTAGTGATAAAATCCATCGATATGTTCTCCCATTTCCACTCAGGAATCGGGAGTGGTTTTACCATTCATGTGGGCCGCTGCTGTTCAATCTTAACCTGCTGACAGGTTAAACATCTCGAAACGAACTCTGCAACTTCATGTTTCATATTCCCCCACCAATAACATTGCTTCAAATCCTTATACATCTTGCTAGACCCCGGGTGAATGGAGTACGGGGTAGCATGAGCCTCTCTCAGGATAGAGTTCCTCAACTCTTCGTCTGCGGGTATACAAACTCAATTCCTGAAGCATATCCATCCTCGTGGATCACAAATCCAGGGGCTTTCCCTTGAGTTACCTCATCCCGAACTCGAGATAAGAATGGGTCCGTAACCTGCTTCGATCTGATTATATCATTAAGGGATAATGATATCTCAAGTATGCAGAGTTGTCCCTGAATACGCTGTAACCAGACTTCAATTTCCGGCCTCACGAACTCTAACTACAATTCTCTCTGAACAGTCAAGCGGGCAAGCGTCTGCTCTTGTACTGGTCTTACGACTCAAGGCGTCGGCAACCACATTTGCTTTGCCCGAATGATAAAGGATCTCGATATCATAGTCTTTGATTAGTTATATCCACCTTATCTGCCTCATGTTCAACTCCTTCCGAGTAAAAATGTACTTCAGGCTCTTGTGATCAGTAAAAAACTGACAGGTAACTCCAGAAAAATAGTGACGCCAGATCTTCAAAGCAAATACCACGGCTGCTAGTTCCAAATCATTGGTCATATAGTTAACTTCATAGGTTCCCAAATATCTCGATGCATAAGCAATCACTTTCCCTTCCTGCATTAACACACATCCATGGCCCTGTCTCGATGCGTCATTATACATCACGAATCCTTCTGTTCCTTTCGGTAGAACCAAAACAGGTGCTGAAATAAATCGACTCTTGAGTTCATCAAAACTTTGCTGACATGTCTCTGACAAGAAATACTTCTTATCCTTCCTCAACAAGTTGGTCATCGATTGAGCAATCTTGGAAAAACCTTCCATGAGTAAGTTATGGCCAAAATACGAGACTGCTACGTGTCAATCTTATGCGCGGTAATTCGCATCCTTGTTTGTTTGTTCGTCTTTTCCGATCGTCTTCGACTTTAATATTACACGACTCGATTATATAAAACTCAAAATATAAAAAATACAACTCAAGAAATACAATTCAAATTAAGATACACCAAGATAAAATAAACGAAAAACTTATTGTTCGACAACTTCGATACTACTCACGAATTTGTTGTCTTTGATAACATAGTTATTTTTAAATATATCAATGACGAGTGTCGATAAATTATTTTTGAACTTCTTTGATCGAGACCTCATTATTGGTCCAGTCGGCATGCTCAAGTCCGCATCTGGGTTCTTCATAATATCTCGATTCACATCATTCCCCCGTTCCTCAAAAGGATTCGTCCTCGAATCTGGTTCAAAAAGAGTACTTGTTTGCGTCCCTTGTTCTTCATCCTTGCAATGTGTTCGTTGCGCTTCTCAATTTGTTCACGAACTTTGGCATGTAATTGCTTCACCATCTCCGCCTTTTTCTTGCCATCAAGGTTACTCCTGTCATCTATTGGAGTAGGCAACAAGTCTAAAGGAGTTATTGGATTAAAACCATACACGATTTCAAATGGCGAAAATGTCGTAGTAGAATGTACGGTTCGATTATAGGCAAACTCGATAAATGGTAAAGATGTTTCCCAATTTTTCAAATTTTTGTTAACAATAATTCGCAACAATTGACCAAGCGTTTGGTTAACAACCTCGGTTTGACCATCGGTTTGGGGATGACATGTTGTAGAATAAAGCAATTTCGTCCCCAAATTTGCCCATAAGACTCTCCAAAAATGACTCAAAAATTTGGTATCTCTATCTGATACGATGCTTTTGGGCATACCATGCAACGAACAATTTCTTTGAAAAATAGATTAGCAATATGTGTGGCGTCGTCCGTTTTATGACATGCAATGAAGTGTGCCATTTTGCTAAATCTGTCAACTACAACAAAAATGGAGTCACAACCGGATTTCGCCCTGGGTAATCCTATTACAATGTCCATAGAAAGACCGACCCAAGGTTCGGAAGGTACCAGAAGTGGCATATACAAACCATGCGGTAACACTCGTGATTTTGCTTTCCTACCAACAATGCATGAATTTACAACTTTAAAAACATCTTGTTTCATTTTTGGCTAAAAGAAATATTCATGCAATATTTCGTAAGTTTTAGCAATCCCAAAATGTCCCATTAGACCTCTACTATGTGCTTCTTTTACCAATAATTTTCTTGTTGAACAAAAAGAAATGCAAAGTTTATTTTCACGGAACAAGCAACCATTATCCTGATAAAAATTTTCTACTCCTTTTTTCTCGCAAGCGACATAAATATCATGGAAATCTTTATCCCCCTCATATGCTTCTTTCAATAAATCAAATCCCAAAATTTTACAAGAAAGTGTATTGAGTAATACATACCTTCTTGACAAAGCGTCGGCGACAATGTTTTCCTTACCTTGTTTGTATTTGATGATGTAAGGAAAGGATTCAATTTCTTCTAACCACTTGGCATGTCTCTTGCTCAATTTACCCTGTCCTTTGAGATGCTTTAAGGATTCATGATCAGTATGAATCACGAACTCCTTAGGCCATAGGTAGTGTTGCCACGTACGTAGGGCTCGAACCAAAGCATACAATTCCTTGTCATAGGTCGGGTAATTTAATGTAGCTCCTCCAAGTTTCTCACTAAAATAGGCTATCGGCCGTTTTCCCTGCATTAATACTGCTCATATTCCTACTCCTGAAGCATCACACTCAATTTCAAAAGTGTTAGAAAATCAGGTAATGCTAAGACAGGTACGGTGCACAATTTATCTTTCAGAGTGTTAAATGCTTTTTCTTGTTCATTTCCCCGATTAAACTTAGCATGTTTCTTGACAAGTTCATCTAATGGGGCTGCAATTGTGCTAAAATCTTTTACGAAGCGTCGGTAAAACCCTGCTAGGCCATGAAAACTTCTTACATCGGACGCGTTCGTCGGTCTAAGCCATTATCGAATAGCCTTAACCTTTTCTTCATCAACTTTAATGCCGTCATCACTAACGACATATCCAAGAAAAATAACTTCATTCATGCAAAAAGTATATTTCTTAAGACTAGCATATAAGTGTTCCCTTCTCAAGGTAATTAAAGCTAATCTTAAATGTTCAACATGTTCTTCAATATTTTTGCTGTAAATGAGTATATCATCAAAGTGTATAACAACGAATTTTCCAATGTATGCACGTAAAACATGATTCATTAATCTCATAAAAGTACTTGGTGCGTTCGTTAGTCCAAAGGGCATTACCAACCATTCGTATAATCCGTATTTAGTTTTGAAAGACGTTTTCTATTCATCTCCTTTTTTCATGCGAATCTGGGGATATCCTTTCATTAGGTCAATTTTAGTGAAAACACATGAACCATGTAATTCATCTAACATATCATCTAACCTTGGAATAGGGTGTCGATACTTAACCGTGATATTATTTACCGCTCGGCAATCAGTGCACATTCTCCACGTTCCATCTTTCTTTGGCACGACGATCACAGGAACGGCACAAAGGACTTACGCTCTCCCGGATATACCCAAGACTTAACAACTCCTCGACTTGTCTTTGGATTTCATTGGTCTCTTCGGGGTTGTGTCGGTATGTCGGTCTATTTGGAATGACCGCTTCGGGCACAAAGTCTATTTGATGTTCAATCCCTCGGATTGGTGGCAACCCTGCAGGTAGTTCTTGGGGAAAAACATCAACAAATTCTTGCAATAAAGATTCAATTGAACTCGGAATTATCCGGTTCGCGGGGTTAGTAGTAGCGCAAACTTTTCGGAAAATAATCAAGTACATGGGTGCATTTTCCTTGATATATTCTTCAAGTTCCTTTGCACTTACAAGCATGCATTTTCTCAAAAAAAAATTCTTTCTTTTTTTATTTTTTTTCATTTTTCTCATTTTTTTTTCATTTTTCTCTCTTTTTTCATTTTTTTTCATTTTTCTCGTTTTGTTTCATTTTTTTAATTTTTCTTTTCCTTTTCTTTTCTCGATTTTCCTTCAACTTCCTTTTCAAGACAAAGTTGATCTTCTTGTATTTGTACCTTAGTCATGGGAGCTAAGGTAATTTTCTTTCCATCCTTCTCGAATGAGTAACGATTTTTCCTTCCGCTCAAAGTAGCATCTCGATCAAACTGCCATGGTCTTCCCAACAAGATATGACAAGCATGCATCGGAACGACATCACATAGGATTTCGTCTTGATACCTTCCGATGGTGAGAGCCACAAGTACCTGTTTATTAACTCGAAATTCCCCACAATCATTTAGCCAATGTAAATGATACGGTTTAGGGTGTCTTCTTGTTGGAAGATCGAGTTCTTCCACTATCATAGCGCTAATGACATTAGTGCAACTCTCGTTATCTATTATCACACTACAATTTTTATTTTTAGTAAAACAACGTGTGTGAAATAGATTTTCTCTTTGTTCGTTAACTTCCTCCTCTTTTGCTTGAGAACTTAACACCCTCCGAACAACAAGTGCGGGTGCATACTCATATGTCTCATCATCACTCTCCACCTCTCTTGTCTCTTCTTCTTCTTCTTCCTTTTCGCTTTCCGTTTCAATCTCCCCATCCCGAAGTACCATCACCCATTTGTTGGTGCATTCGGATGCTATATGTCCACGACCTTGGCACTTATAGCATTGGATGTCCCGGTTTCTCCTTTGGGTGCTTTCGAATGGTTTAGGCTTCCCGTCAAATTTTGGTTTGTTAGTACTCCCAACTTCAAACTTTCCTTTCAAGACACTCCCTTCTCTTTTATCAAAATTTTTAAATTTGTTTGAACTTACTTGAGATTGTTGTTTCCAAGGAGTAGAGTATCCCGTGGAATAGTTGTTGTTGCTCCCTCTTCGTAATCTCCGCTCGATTTTTACCGCCGCATATACCATGTCCTCGAATTCAACAAAGTGTTGTTTGTCAACTTCTTTAGCTATATCGGCTCTTATCCCGTGTAAAAACTGCGCCATGGTGGCCTCTCTCGATTCCCGATCATTGGCCCGGATCATTAACATTTCCATTTCCTTTCGAAAATCTTCAATGTTTCTCGAGCCTTGTTTTAAAGATTATAAGCAAGAAAATAGTTCCTTAAGATAGTAATTAGGAACAAATCTTTTCCGCATAACAACCTTCAATTCTTCCCAACCGCTAACCGGTCTCTCCCGACTCCTCCTTCTCTCCGTGACAAGTTGGTCCCACCAAATGCTTGCATATTTTGAAAATTCGGTTATTGCTAACCTCATTTTCTTCTCATCAGAATAGTTGTGGCAATCGTAAATGGTCTCCAAGTTCCTTTCCCAATCGAGATATGTGTCCGGATCACTTATCCCTTCAAAAGATGGGATTTTCATTTTGATGTTTCCCATATTCCGATCCTCCTCGTCTCGGACATAACTTCCTCGCCTTCCTTCATACTCTCTCCTTCCTCCTCGTCCTCCTCGCCCTCCTCGATGTGCAAACCTCGGAGTTTCCTCCTCGGAATTTATCTAATCTTCATCATCATACCTCCAAATCGAATGGGTTCCGGTCCCCTTCGTACGGGCTCCTCTTCTCTACCCTTCGTGAGAGTAGCAATTGTTTCCTCTTGTTTATCTAGTCTTCCGACTATTTGAGCAAGTTGTTGTACAATATTTTGAAGGATAAGATTTTGCTCATTTCCTTCAGTTCCTGACATTTTTTGTTTTTTTTTTTCTTTTTTTTCCTTTTTTTTTCTTTTTTTTGTTTTTTTTCCTTTTTTTCCTTTTTTTTCTTTTTTTTTGTTTTTTTTTTTTTTTCTTTTTTTTACAAGAAAATTTCCTCACAAGATCCTCACGTGTATCGCTCGGTCGCTCACACTCGCGTATCTCTCGTTTAGCTTCTTTTTTTTAATTCCTCAAAAAAAAATTGCCTTTTTACACACAACTTACAAGGTGATTTTAGGTGATTCAAATTAAGTTTCTTCTTGAAAGAACTCAAATCCCACGATCCCCCCAAAGATTGCGAATGACGATAAGAAAAAAATGGAAGGATGGGATCAAAAGATTTTGGAATAGTTTAGAATATGGAACGAAACGAAAAGTATGATAATTGTTTGATAAGATCGATCAAAATTCGTTCTTCCCTTCTTCCTTGATATTTTTTTTCTCTTCTTTGTTTTTTTTAGTAATGAAATGAATGGATTGATATTTGATATTCGATCCACAAGCTTAAAATCACCAGACGCCCGGAGGCTAAGGAACAAGTTCTTCCCCTGGCCTCGGCTTCAAGAGTTATCAAAAACAATCAAAACCTTCACAACTTATAATTTTTTTTGGGTAATGAAATGAATGGATTGATATTTGATATTCGATCTGCAAGCTTAAAATCACCAGACGCCCGAAGGCTAAGGAACACGTTCTTTCTCTGGCCTCGGCTTGAAGAGTTATCAAAAACAATCAAAACCTCCACCACTTATATTTTTTTTTGTGAAGAAGATGGAAGATTTAGAAGATGAAGGAAATGATAGGAAGATTATGGTAATGAAGGAAAATAGATGATACCACTTAGTTTTGGAATAACCGAGCTCCGAAGCCAACTGATGCGACCCCCACACGACACGCTATGGTAACCGACACCGCTAGATGAATCCGTTCCCAGAATGTTTTCAAAATAAGCAAAATGGGGCTTTACTTCCAAACCTCTACGTGACACGCCGTAGCAACTCGGAAAGGGTGGAATATAAATACTAACAAGATTGCACTTGATAAGTATATAAATCACACAAGGGATGTTTTGGAGACACACTCAACAAAACAAGAAAGCACTCGCAAAGGTTTGTTAATACAAACACTCTTAAATTTCATAAAATCTTTTGGTGTCCTCTTACAATGAAACTTCAAGGCTATTTATAGCCAAAATCTTACACCTAACTCTAGTGTGAACAAGGAAACAACTAAGAAACCAACAAAATAAAAAAATCAATATTCAAAGATCCTAAAATCTGATACAAAGTCAGTCAACACATGTTTAGGGGACAAAATATCAAAGACCAAGATTTTAAGGTGTGAAAACAAGGACAACAAGTCACCATAAATCCGATGTTGTCTGTTTTGTCATTGATGGGCTTCAATGGGTCCGAATTTGGTCCTATGGTCTAAATAAGATTTGTAGCACTCTTTCTTAGCTTTCCATAGACACCTGAATCAACTGAATCGGATTTTGGACGAGTAAGTTATGGCCAAAATACGAGACTGCTGCGTGTCAGTCTTACACGCGGGAATTTGCATCCTTGTTTGTTTGTTCGTCTTTTCCGATCATCTTCGACTTTAATATTACACGACTCGATTATAAAAAACACAAAATATAAAAAATACAACTCAAGAAATATAATTCAAATTAAAATACACCAAGATAAATAAACAAAAAACTTATTGTTCGACAACTTCGATACTTGTTGTCTTTGATAATCGATAAATTATTTTTGAACTTCTTTGATCGAGACCTCATTATTGGTCCAGTCGGCATGCTCAAGTCCGCATCTGGGTTCTTCATAATATCTCGATTCACATCATTCCCCCGTTCCTCAAAAGGATTCGTCCTCGAATCTGGTTCAAAAAGAGTACTTGTTTGCGTCCCTTGTTCTTCATCCTTGCAATGTGTTCGTTGCGCTTCTCAATTTGTTCACGAACTTTGGCATGTAATTGCTTCACCATCTCCGCCTTTTTCTTGCCATCAAGGTTACTCCTGTCATCTATTGGAGTAGGCAACAAGTCTAAAGGAGTTATTGGATTAAAACCATACACGATTTCAAATGGCGAAAATGTCGTAGTAGAATGTACGGTTCGATTATAGGCAAACTCGATAAATGGTAAAGATGTTTCCCAATTTTTCAAATTTTTGTTAACAATAATTCGCAACAATTGACCAAGCGTTTGGTTAACAACCTCGGTTTGACCATCGGTTTGGGGATGACATGTTGTAGAATAAAGCAATTTCGTCCCCAAATTTGCCCATAAGACTCTCCAAAAATGACTCAAAAATTTGGTATCTCTATCTGATACAATGCTTTTGGGCATACCATGCAACGAACAATTTCTTTGAAAAATAAATTAGCAATATGTGTAGCGTCGCCCGTTTTATGACATGCAATGAAGTGTGCTATTTTGCTAAATCTATCAGCTACAACAAAAATGGAGTCACAATCGGATTTCGCCCTGGGTAATCCTAATAAAATGTCCATAGAAAGATCGACCCAAGGTTCGGAAGGTACCAGAAGTGGCATATACAAACCATGCGGTAACACTCGTGATTTTGCTTTCCTACAAACAATGCATGAATTTACAACTTTAAAAACATCATGTTTCATTTTTGGCTAAAATAAATGTTCATGCAATATTTCGTAAGTTTTAGCAATCCCAAAATGTCCCATTAGACCTCCACTATGTGCTTCTTTTACCAATAATTTTCGTGTTGAACAAAAAGAAATGCAAAGTTTATTTTCACGAAACAAGAATCCATTATCCCGATAAAATTTTCTACTCCTTTTTTCTCGTAAGCGACATAAATATCATGGAAATCTTTATCCCCCTCATATGCTTCTTTCAATAAATCAAATCCCAAAATTTTACAAGAAAGTGTATTAAATAATACATACCTTCTTGACAAAACGTCGGTGACAATGTTTTCCTTACCTTATTTATATTTGATGATGTAAGGAAAGGATTCAATTTATCTAACCACTTGGCATGTCTCTTGCTCAATTTACCATGTCCTTTGAGATGCTTTAAGGATTCATGATCAGTATGAATCACGAACTCCTTAGGCCATACGTAGTGTTGCCACGTACGTAGGGCTCGAACCAAAGCATACAATTCCTTGTCATAGGTCGGGTAATTCAATTTAGCTCCTCCAAGTTTCTCACTAAAATAGGCTATCGGCCTTTTTCCCTGCATTAATACTGCTCCTATTCCTACTCCTGAAGCATCACACTCAATTTCAAAAGTGTTAGAAAAATCAGGTAATGCTAAGACAGGTGCGGTGCACAATTTATTTTTCAGAGTGTTAAATGCTTTTTCTTATTCATTTCCCCAATTAAACTTAGCATGTTTCTTGACAAGTTCATTTAATGGGGATGCAATTGTGCTAAAATCTTTTACGAAGCGTCGGTAAAACCCTGCTAGGCCATGAAAACTTCTTACCTCGGACGCTGTCAGTTTGGCCTGTGCCATTCTCGAATAGCCTTAACCTTTTCTTCATCAACTTTTATGCCGTCAACACTAACGACATATCCAAGAAAAATAACTTTATTCATGCAAAAAGTACATTTCTTAAGACTAGCATATAATTGTTCCCTTCTCAAGGTAATTAAAGCTAATCTTAAATGTTCAACATGTTCTTCAATATTTTTGCTGTAAATGAGTATATCATCAAAGTATACAACAACGAATTTTCCGATGTATGCATGTAAAACATGATTCATTAATCTCATAAAAGTACTTGGTACGTTCGTTAGTCCAAAGGGCATTACCAACCATTCGTATATTCCGTATTTAGTTTTGAAAGCCGTTTTCCATTCATCTCCTTCTTTCATACGAATTTGGTGATATCCTTTCATTAGGTCAATTTTAGTAAAAACACATGAACCATGTAATTCATCTAACATATCATCTAACCTTGGAATAGGGTGTCGATACTTAACTGTGATATTGTTTACCGCTCGGCAATCACTACACATTCTCCACGTTCCATCTTTCTTTGGAACGACGATCACAGGAACGGCACAAGGACTTACACTCTCCCGGATATACCCAAGACTTAACAACTTCTCGACTTGTCTTTGTATTTCATTGGCCTCTTCAGGGTTGTATCGGTATGTCGGTCTATTTGGAATAACCGCTCCGGGCACAAAGTCTATTTGATGTTCAATCTCTCGGATTGGTGGCAACCCTGCAGGTAGTTCTTCGGGAAAAACATCAACAAATTCCTGCAATAAAGATTCAATAGAACTTGGAATTATCCAGTTCCCAGGGTTAGTAGTAGCGCAAACTTTTCGGAAAATAATCAAGTACATAGGTACATTTTCCTTGATATCTTCTTCAAGTTCCTTTGAACTTACAAGCATGCATTTTCTCAAATTTTCTTTTTCTTTCTTTTTTTCATTTTTTTCATTGTTCTCATTTTTTTCATTTTTTTTTCATTTTTCTCGCTTTTTTCACTGCTTTGTGTCTCTTTGCCTTTTGCAGTTTGCACTTTGCACGCAAACTCTTCTTTTTTGTAGAACTCTTTTGCAGAACTCCTACTGGAATTCCGTAGATTGTACCGCTGAAGAACATCAAATCTGTGAGTCTGAACCATAAAAAAAATCAGATCTGTGGGTCTTGAACGGCTATCAATAGCCGAAAGATTAGATCTGCTTCGTTCAATTCACTGTTCACAAGCTTCATCTAGAGACTTCCCATCAGGAAACTGATCGGTCTGTATTAACATTTTACACCTCTTCGAAAAACAGTGTGGTCGGCGATCTGTATTCACGTTTCATGATCTGCTTTTCTGCTTTCCGTGTCTTGATTTTGGTTCTCGATTTTTGTTGAACTGGTCTGTGTTGGTCGGCGATTTGGGTTGTTTGTCTGATTTTTCTGTACGATAACAGTGTGATTTTTAACTAACCCTTGAGCTTTGCCGTAACTTGCGCTTGCGCCGCCCCGGGCTGCTGGTCATCTCTGGCCGGTGTATCACCGGAAGAATAACTTTACACCGCGACATTCATCCCTCCCCGTCAATCTAACAGTAGTATTTCATCTTAGTTGTCTGTTTTGCAGGTTTCCCGTGCTGCTCCCAGGTGTCGCCGGTCTATCGATTGCCTTTTCCTTGTTCAGGAGTCGATCGGTTTTCAGCTTACGCGGCTTCTCCTCCCTCGTCTCCAAGGCGTGTCGAAGTCCGGTATCATTGTACTTTTCTGTTAAATTTCACTTTTGTCTGCCTTATATCTACCATTTACTGCGATTTATATGCGGTTTGCTTGCTTTTATATTGTCTTTGTCATTCTCATCTTATTTTCATTTTTGGCTTCACTACCCCATTTTATTTCTCGTAGTGCATTTGGGTTTTGTATTGGACGATGTCGCACTGTTTGCGGGTTGGTGGTTGGAATTTAGGTACCTTGTCGGGTAAGATTTTGGATCTTGTGGATGTTTTGGGTAAGAGAAGGGTTGATGTGGCTTGTATTCAGGAGACTAGGTGGAAGGGGACGCAGTCCAGGGAGGTGAACGGTTATAAATTGTGGTATTCAGGCCTTGCTAACTCGAGCAATGGTGTGGGCATTCTTTTGTCTAAGGAGCTTAAGGACAACGTCGTGGAAGTGAATAGGTGCAATGATAGGATTATGTCCGTTAGAGTGGTGGTTGGGGAGAAGGTGGTTAATGTTGTATGTGCGTATGCCACACATGTTGGTTTGGGTGTGCTTGATAAGGAAGCTTTTTGGGTCTGTTTAGATGAGTTGGTCGGGTGTATTCCGGACGATCAATTTATTATTTTGGGGGGCGATTTCAATGGGCACATTGGTGAGGGGGTGGATGGTTATCATAGTGCGCATGGGGGTTTCGGCTTCGGAGTTAGGAATGCAGGAGGTTCTGCACTGTTGGAGTTTGCCACTGCGCATGAGTTGGTAATTGCTAACTCTGTTTTTCAGAAGAGATATGAGCACCTCATCACCTTCAGTAGTGGGGGGCACAACACGCAAATTAACTACCTTCTTTTGCGCATTCGTGATGCTAGGGCGTGCGTGGACTGCAAGGTGTTCCGGAGCGAGGCATGTGCTTCTCAACACCGGCTGCTGGCTATGGATTTATCCATGGGAGGTCGTGTTGTTAGCAGGGTTAGAGTAGCTAGACCTAGGATTCTATGTAAAGATCTGAAGGGTGAGAAGGCGACAGTATTCAAGGAGTCTCTGACCCGCAAAGGAGGTTTTTTGCGTGCGGGCGATGCTAACCTTATGTGGACCAGCATGGCCAATGCTATTAGGAGAGTGGGCGAGAAGGTGGTAGGGGTTTCTTCGGGTAGGTCTAGTGGATCTAGGGAGGCTTGGTGGTGTAACACCCCCAAACCCTTCGGGAATATTACAGCGCCGCAGACCCCCTCCGTGAGGATCTACCAGGCTAAATACAGAAAACACATTAACACTATACATGCCGACATGGCTAACAAATGAACCCTTAGACCGATTTGGTCTTTTACCACAACATACACATCGAGCATACATTACTCTTTCTCGTAACTCATACCCACGCAGGGGTTAACATAAATCAACAATCCCGCATAGGGGAAGGTAAACACAACGGAAAGACAAAACAAAACATCACCAAATATTCAACACCGGTCTTCATGTGATTAGTATCGCCGTCTTCCATCATCCTTCGTAACGATCCTGTGAATTGCTCCCAAAGAACTCCGCAAATACCTGGACGCAATACAGACATCCACCCCCCGAATACTCGGGGGTTATCAAAACCCCACTGTTTTGCTAGTGCAAGTATAAATACGAAGACAGGCCATACAAATCATACTCCAAGAACATAGAAATCATGAATATACTTCCCGAGACAATTCACTTGATCAAAACGATTTAGATTACGAAAGATAAGAATAAAACCATTTTACAACTTACAAAACATTTTACGATCTCGGGAGTTTTTGAAAACGTTTGGGATTTAAGAATTTTCAAACCTTTCGAAATGCTTAGGGACATAGCCCAACAATCGTTTATTTCAAAATACAAGTCCGATAGCAGATAACAGGGCCCACGACCCAATTATAACATTCCAATCACAACACAGGGGTCCACGACCCAAATCATCCACATCACATACTCGCAAGAATACCCCGGTGGAAATTACACCGTATCCAACATTACCATGACAACAGTCTCACTCATCATACCACAGAGCTACAATGCACAGAGCAACCACATGACTCACGTACCCATACCAAATTATCACAACCAAGAGACAATTCATTCACAACACATTTATTAGTGCCATTCCAGCTAAGTACCCTACCATTTGGACTGCCATTCTAATCAGACGAAATATGCGCCAAAAATCACAGTTCTCCAACAAAACATTTCAAAGTTAACCCTGGTACGAGACTCACGGCCACCGTACCCCGCAGAGCCCCGTCGGACATCCCTGGGTGGCTAACCACAGTTCACGATACGCACACTCACGGCAATACGTATCCCTAGAGGCCCCGTCGGACCGTCCCTAGGTGAACATACACATATCATCCACAACGCCACGGGAAACCATAATTCGAATACTAGAATGTGCATACAAATGCTAGGTACTTCGCTAGAATGGCCACTTTAGTCGACGTACACTCACAACTAATGTCACACAACCACAAGTAAATACCAATACCAAGCAACACCAAGTGTCACAATCTCCTCACGAAGGAATAACAACCAATATCGCACACATTACGCTCTTACCGAACAAGTACACATAACATTACGTAATCCCCGGCAAAGGATTACGGTCTATCAAACTCACTCAAGGTGATCGTAGCATCTTTCAACATACAAAACCAACACATATATTCCGAGAACACATATATTCACGAATTACAATAATTATTGTTGAAAGACAACATTTATCGAGAACATACCGATCCCTTTTTACGTTCATTAAACATTGGATTTCACATAAAATCATTTATCAAATAATTATGCCTACGAACCATGAAATGTATGGACAAGATACTTGCCTCGAATAATTAGACGATGACACGAACGGAACGGAAGAGTTGAACACGACCGCAAGGAACCGCGGAAATGAACCTAACGATTCGAATAGCACAATCACAACCACTTCTAAACGATTACGGAAATGGAATACACCGAAACCCGCCTACGATTCATGTATATTCGCACAAAAATAACAACGAGGGCGGACCACAACCAAACCCTCTCGATTCCGTAAAAATCACGAAATATACCATGAATCCGTAGGGAAACTAAGAATACCAACAAGAATAATCATATTCATCAAGAATCCATCAACAAAACGGAAAGAATCGGACAAAACCCCAAAATCCCCAATTATCCAAAAGGTAGGGTTAAAGGAATTCTTACCTCTTGATGAATCAAGCATTCAAATCCAAAAACCACGGGTTAGATCCGCAATCCGAGCCACCCGATCGAAAAGGAATGAAGAAATTTACACAAGTAAGTGATAGATGGAGGAACTCTCCCTCTCAAGTCTCTCTCTCTCGCGCACGGTTGAAGAAGGGGGAGGAAATGAATGATTTACGCTGAAACAACACATTTATAGTGTAACACAGCAGGACCTATCGGCCAGCCTATCGGTCGATAGGCCCAACCGATACCCTATACAAATGCCGGCAGTAGAGTCTATCGGCCCTCCCTATCGGCCGAAAGGCTCCTGGACGGTGCCCGACAGCTGACAGTCTTTCACTAAAACGACCATAACTCTCTCGTCCGGACTCCGATTGACTCACCGTTTGAACCATTGGAAAGCTAACTCGATGTTCTATAATATTGCAAAGATTTATAATTTTTGGAGTTACCAAAAATTAATGGTGATCTAACAAAGACGAACTCATACTTAGAAAAGTCGTTTAGAAATCCTGAATTCAAACAAAACGACACCGAAACCCGAACCCGAATACGAACCGAAGATACGGTTACGAAGTACTCACAAAGACGAATCTAAGAGCTAGTAGTACACACGATTCCGACCACCCGAAGTGTCGGAATTCGACGACGGAAGTAATTACCCCAAACTTTGGGAAATTACAAAAATGGCCCAACTGCCCGAAAATCACCATACGACAACGAATAATCAAACCGAAGCTCACAACACGTATAACAAAGTTAAACGGACTTGCGGGAAACTCGAAACAACAGTTTCGGACGAGATTCGCAAGAATCGAACTCAAGTGCGGAAAAGTCGCTAAAAAGCACAGAACTCAACAAACGATACCGAAACGAACTCGGATGACAAAAAGTGCAGAATTAATCATTCTCGGAATGACGAAACGGTCATGAGCGAGTCGTCAAAACGGACTTCCGCCGAAAAAAGAAAATTACCGAAATTCGAAATTGCGGATATTACATTCTACCCTCCTTAAAAGAAGTTTCGTCCCGAAACTTAAAACAAGTAGGGAGAAGCAATATCCCCACCAGGGAAACTTAACGAGATACACAAGAATGCGTAACTAACGCCCAACGGCGAAATGTTACAAACAACGTAAAGGAGTATACGGCGTGAAAACACGCTCCACGGCGACCATCACAACGTCGCCGTTAGGGATATAATAAAAACAACAAGTGACAAACGTCATCAAACGGATAATATAGCCAAGTCAATTATCCGACAATCACAAATCACAACGAACGAAAATCAATATGATTGACCAACCCAACGGTACACCAATCAAAACGCGAGTCAACCGCTGAACAAACACGAAATCCCACCGCCTAAGGGCTGGAAGATCGAAAACGAAACTAATTTCCCGAACTGAAGGGAATTACGAAGGAGCCTGAATGTTCGCCATTCACGGAACGAGGTCAATATAAACCGAACAATCAAACGATCAAACCACAACGATCGAGACAACAACGATCGAAGAATCATGTTCGAATCACAAAGAACAATAAAGTTCAAACAACAACTCCCAGGATGATCTGGTGAGAACTACAAGACATGCATTGCCGAAGATCCGCAGGAAAGGGAATAGCGATTGAAAAGTCACAACGACAACGAGTTATTCCGAACACACTCGTTCGATCAACATAAGCAAGGAGCAGGACAAGCTCAGAAATGTCAACGAACATAAACGAGTCGACAGAGTCGAAAATGTAAACGTTCAAGACCCAGTCCACTTCGAATAAAAGAACTCGTAGAACCAAAAGATGTTACTTCCGAACAAGGTTCACAAGAATCGAACCGAATTCAGAAAGTGACAGCGATAACCAGATTGACCCAAAACAAGATCACACTGCTCGAATGATGAACCCAAATACAAAACAAGTTCGCATAGATCAACGAACACGAGCGAATCGATAGATCGGAGAAAGAGAAAATACGAAGTCTAAAAACAACACGGGTACTACATTCGGCCTCTTATAAAAGAAGGTCGCCCCGCAACTCACAACAAAGAAAATCAAGGTGACGACACAACCAAAGAACCGACGAAACATCCTTCAAAGGCCTCTCAAAGCCGATTCTCGATATCTCGTCTGAAGTTCGCGCCCAAAGACTCGGAACCCAACTCGCAAAACTAGATCCTGTGACGAGAAAGATAATTGGTACGTGCATGCCCCGCACACCACGGTTGAAACATCTCGGCTCGGCATACCGAGAATACAATCGCTCGATACAATGGATTTAAAACACCGCAAAACAACATACCGAGATGCCAACTCGATCACCTATCAACGCATACAAAAATCACAACAACGGCATCATTCAAGATTACAACATCCCGAACGCAGCCATCACACAATCACAAACATCATGAAACAATCACCCATGTGTATAACGCATAAAAATCGTGCTTTAACAACCCACACTAGTGCGACAATACGCAAATCGCCACGGGGCGATAAACAAGAAACACTACCACACCTCTCACGAGGGCCAACAAAACATATGCGTGGCGAACGACTCGACACTCACGCCACCAATTCAATCACAATTCGGGGTTGACACCGTAACGAAAGTTCGAAAACCATACACGCATTTCCGGTCCGCAAACAGAAATGATAGGTTTTAAAAACGAGAACCACCTTTTGAAAACAGTTTGGAAACAACAGTTGATCTTGAGTATCATTTTACAAAAAGTAGTACAAACACCATTATCGAGACTTTGAAAATCATCTTGCGTTTGAACAAAAATGAGGACACCTTCTCTTAGTGAAAACTTTCAAGATATTCGACCCTCGGGTCTAAATAAAAGTGTTGAAAATATCTCAAAACATTTTGGTCCTCGAGGTAGAAAAATTTTGAAATATATTGTGACATCTAGGATGTACCACAAGAAAATAACTCATTTGAAAAGTATGTCTCGAAATTTATTTTTTTTTTTTTTTTTTTTTTTAAGATACTCAAGGTTTTCAAAAATCCAATAGGCCAGAATGCCCAAAACTCACACATACCGACGTTCACTAAAACAACTCCTAGCACACGCATCAAAACGTTTAAAATCAAGACAATACATGTCTTTAAACGAAAATAAACGATAAAATACCACATTCAGAACAAAACCACTGATAAAATACCCTCCCGCACTGGCTAGTGAACAAGTCGAACGCGTATAAGCACAAAGCTTCCACAAGAGACTTGTAAAGCGTGCAAATCGATTCGAAAATCATCAACAACGAACAAAAACAACAATAAAAAGATATCACAAGCGTTACACTCCTCGTATAAATCAAATACGAGCGTTGACTAAATACATATCGTGATAATCATTTTTCACATAAAATTCCACGACTTAACAAATAATCATAAATTTATCTCGTGTCACACGAGGCACAACACAAAGAAGGAGACTTACTTCCACAGTCGCACGAAGATGATGGCCGCACCTCGATACTAATCACGACCGACACCTCGGACGACGCGTCGCGATGACGACTCATCGGACAAAATCTGACAAGACAAGACAAGACAAGACCCAACAACACACAACCTGACCCGACAGCCTAGGTTTCCGCAACCTAAGCTCTGATACCATATTCTGTAACACCCCCAAACCCTTCGGGAATATTACAGCGCCGCAGACCCCCTCCGTGAGGATCTACCAGGCTAAATACAGAAAACACATTAACACTATACATGCCGACATGGCTAACAAATGAACCCTTAGACCGATTTGGTCTTTTACCACAACATACACATCGAGCATACATTACTCTTTCTCGTAACTCATACCCACGCAGGGGTTAACATAAATCAACAATCCCGCATAGGGGAAGGTAAACACAACGGAAAGACAAGACAAAACATCACCAAATATTCAACACCGGTCTTCATGTGATTAGTATCGCCGTCTTCCATCATCCTTCGTAACGATCCTGTGAATTGCTCCCCAGCAACCTGCAAATACCTGGACGCAATACAGACATCCACCCCCCGAATACTCGGGGGTTAGCAAAACCCCACTGTTTTGCTAGTGCAAGTATAAATACGAAGACAGGCCATACAAATCATACTCCAAGAACATAGAAATCATGAATATACTTCCCGAGACAATTCACTTGATCAAAACGATTTAGATTACGAAAGATAAGAATAAAACCATTTTACAACTTACAAAACATTTTACGATCTCGGGAGTTTTTGAAAACGTTTGGGATTTAAGAATTTTCAAACCTTTCGAAATGCTTAGGGACATAGCCCAACAATCGTTTATTTCAAAATACAAGTCCGATAGCAGATAACAGGTCCAACGACCCAATTATCCCATTCCCATCACAACACAGTGGTCCACGACACAAATCAAACACATAACAAACTCGAAAGAATAACCAGGAGGAAATAACACCGTATACAACAAAACCATCACAACACTCTCACTCATCATACCACGAGCTACAATGCATGAGCAACCACATGACTCACGTACCCATACCAAATTATCACAACCAAGAGACAATTCATTCACAACACATTTATTAGTGCCATTCCACTAAGTACCCTACCATTTTGACTGCAATTCTAATCAGACGATATTTGCGCCAAAAATCTCAGTTCTCCAACAAAACATTTCAAAGTTAACCCTGATACGAGACTCACGGCCACCGTACCCGCAGAGCCGTCGGACATCCCCGGGTGGCTAACCACAGTTCACGATACGCACACTCACGGCAATACGTATCCCTAGAGGCCCTGTCGGACCGTCCCTAGGTGAACATACACATATCATCCACAACGCCACGGGAAACCATAATTCGAATACTAGAATGTGCATACAAATGCTAGGTACTTCGCTAGAATGGCCACTTTAGTCGACGTACACTCACAACTAATGTCACACAACCACAAGTAAATACCAATACCAAGCAACACCAAGTGTCACAATCTCCTCACGAAGGAATAACAACCAATATCGCACACATTACGCTCTTACCGAACAAGTACACATAACATTACGTAATCCCCGGCAAAGGATTACGGTCTATCAAACTCACTCAAGGTGATCGTAGCATCTTTCAACATACAAAACCAACACATATATTCCGAGAACACATATATTCACGAATTACAATAATTATTGTTGAAAGACAACATTTATCGAGAACATACCGATCCCTTTTTACGTTCATTAAACATTGGATTTCACATAAAATCATTTATCAAATAATTATGCCTACGAACCATGAAATGTATGGACAAGATACTTGCCTCGAATAATTAGACGATGACACGAACGGAACGGAAGAGTTGAACACGACCGCAAGGAACCGGCGGAAATGAACCTAACGATTCGAATAGCACAATCACAACCACTTCTAAACGATTACGGAAATGGAATACACCCGGAAACCCGCCTACGATTCATGTATATTCGCACAAAAATAACAACGAGGGCGGACCACAACCAAACCCTCTCGATTCCGTAAAAATCACGAAATATACCATGAATCCGTAGGGAAACTAAGAATACCAACAAGAATAATCATATTCATCAAGAATCCATCAACAAAACGGAAAGAATCGGACAAAACCCCAAAATCCCCAATTATCCAAAAGGTAGGGTTAAAGGAATTCTTACCTCTTGATGAATCAAGCATTCAAATCCAAAAACCACGGGTTAGATCCGCAATCCGAGCCACCCGATCGAAAAGGAATGAAGAAATTTACACAAGTAAGTGATAGATGGAGGAACTCTCCTCTCAAGTCTCTCTCTCGCACGGTTGAAGAAGGGGAGGAAATGAATGATTTACGCTGAAACAACACATTTATAGTGTAACACAGCAGGACCTATCGGCCAGCCTATCGGTCGATAGGCCCAACCGATACCCTATACAAATGCCGGCAGTAGAGTCTATCGGCCCTCCCTATCGGCCGAAAGGCTCCTGGACGGTGCCCGACAGCTGACAGTCTTTCACTAAAACGACCATAACTCTCTCGTCCGACTCCGATTGACTCACCGTTTGAACCATTGGAAAGCTAACTCGATGTTCTATAATATTGCAAAGATTTATAATTTTTGGAGTTACCAAAAATTAATGGTGATCTAACAAAGACGAACTCATACTTAGAAAAGTCGTTTAGAAATCCTGAATTCAAACAAAACGACACCGAAACCCGAACCCGAATACGAACCGAAGATACGGTTACGAAGTACTCACAAAGACGAATCTAAGAGCTAGTAGTACACACGATTCCGACCACCCGAAGTGTCGGAATTCGACGACGGAAGTAATTACCCCAAACTTTGGGAAATTACAAAAATGGCCCAACTGCCCGAAAATCACCATACGACAACGAATAATCAAACCGAAGCTCACAACACGTATAACAAAGTTAAACGGACTTGCGGGAAACTCGAAACAACAGTTTCGGACGAGATTCGCAAGAATCGAACTCAAGTGCGGAAAAGTCGCTAAAAAGCACAGAACTCAACAAACGATACCGAAACGAACTCGGATGACAAAAAGTGCAGAATTAATCATTCTCGGAATGACGAAACAGTCATGAGCGAGTCGTCAAAACGGACTTCCGCCGAAAAAAAGAAAATTACCGAAATTCGAAATTGCGGATATTACAGGTGGTGGAATGAGGAGGTCCAAAACAAGGTTAAGGCATAACAAGTGCTATTTAAGAAGCTTTTGTCGGTTAGTGCTGGGGAGGAGAGAATCTTGAAGATTGTAGCATACAAGGTGGCGAAAAGAGAGGCTAAGAAGGCAGTGACTAAGGCTAAATGTGAGGCTTACGAGGAGATGTACAAGCTTCTAGACACCAAAGAACGAGCGAATGCTATTTTTAAACTAGCAAAAGCTAGGGAAAGAGGGCGGCGCGACCTGGGTCCCGTTAAGTTTATTAAGTATGATTTGGGTCAAGTGTTAGTGAACGATGTGGCTATTAAGGAGCGGTGGAATAGGTATTTTTTCGAACTTTTCAATGAGGCTAAAGGTAGTGACTCGGTGGTGCAAGGAGTTAGTCTATCTTCTGCTCGTTCGTTTAGTTCCTGTGAGAGCATCAGCAAGGAGGAAGTAAAGGGTGCCCTAATGAAAATGGGTAGAGCTAAGGTCAGAGGCCCGGATCGATCCCTATTGAGGTGTGGCTTTATCGGGGAAGTCGGAGTTCGGTGGCTAGCAGAGCCGCTCAACATCCTCCTCAGAGGCTCTAAGATGCCGACAGAGTGGAGGCATAGTATTGTCGTGCCTTTTTTCAAGAACAAAGGCGATGCTCAGAGTTGTAGTAACTATAGGGGTATTAAACTCCTCAGTCATACTATGAAACTTTGGGAAAGAGTGGTGGAATGCAGGGTTAGAAGAGAAGTTGAGATCTCAGAGAACCAATTTGGCTTCATGCCGGGGAGGTCCACGACTGAGGCCATTCATATCGTCAGACGCCTTATGGAGAAGTTTAGAGAGCAGCGTAAGGACCTCCATATGGTGTTCATAGATCTAGAGAAGGCTTATGATAGCATTCCACGCGATGTTATTTGGAGGAGCCTAGTAGAGAGGAGGGTGTCGTTGCCGTTTGTTAGGGCGATCCAAGACATGTACTCCCAAGCAAGGACGTGCGTTAGGACCCCAGTTGGTGACACTCAGTATTTTCCGGTTGAGATAGGGCTACACCAGGGGTCGGCGCTAAGCCCTCTTCTCTTCGCTCTAATCCTTGACGTCATTTCGCGAGGGATTCAAGATGGCATCCCGTGGTGCATGCTTTTTACTGACGACATTGTGTTAGTGGCGGAGTCGAGGAGGGAGGTGAACTCGAAGTTGGAGCTTTGGAGGGCTAAGTTAGAATCCCAGGACTTGCGTGTGAGCCGGTCTAAGACCGAGTATCTCTGGTGTAACTTTAGTGGTGAGGCCAACAAGGAAGATGTTGAGGTAATGATTGCGGATCAGATCGTACCCCGTACGGATAAGTTCAAGTATTTGGGTTCGATCATTCAGAAGGAAGGTGAGTGTGAAGATGATGTCATGCATCGCATCAAGGCGGGGTGGCTAAGGTGGAGAGCAGCAACAGGGGTCCTGTGCGACCAGAAAGTCCCTCTAAAGTTGAAGGGTAAATTCTATAGAGCGGCAATCCGACCTGCAATGTTGTATGGCTCCGAATCTTGGGCGATGAAGAAGTCGCTTGAGAGCAAGTTGGAAGTGGCTGAAATGAGAATGTTACGTTGGTCGTGTGGTCGCACAATATTAGATAGAATTACGAACGGGGTTTTCAGGAACGCGCTAGAAGTGGCGCCCATTTCAGCAAAAGTTAGGGAAGGGAGATTGAGATGGTTTGACCACGTCCACAGGAGGCAGGCATCTGCTCCGGTGAGGAGGGTCGAGAGTTTAATGGTTGTCGGGGAGAGGAGGAGAGGCAGACCGAGGAGGAGGTGGGAGGAGCAACTGAGATTAGATTTGAAGGCCTTAAACCTTTCCGAGACCATGACTATTGATAGGTGCGCTTGGAGGCGCTAGATCAGAGTTGTGGATTCTTTTGTAGGGAGCGGTGCTATAGTTGAGAGACTCAGGGTTGGGTTGTCTCGGTTAGCTTTGACCTAGAGCATTGCATTTTTACTTTTATTATATATTTTATCCTATTGTCTTTGCGTGTGGTGTATTTTTGACAGGGAGCTATGCGCAGAGCCAACCTCTCTTTTGTTAGAGCAGCGTTCATCGGGAGTGAAGTAGCCAAATTCCGCTTAGGTAAGTCCCATGTGGATCAAGCCATGGGCTCAGGTATGGTCTCGAGCTTTTTCGAATCATATGTTTTCCTTTGTATTTATCACATAAGATTCTGCTGTGCACTAAGCCGGGGGTCTTCACGGAAACAGCCTCCCTACCGTAATAAGTAGGGGCATGGTCTGCGTACATCTTACCCTCCCCAGACCCTGCTCTGAGCGGGATATACTGGGTATGTTTGGTTTCGCTTTTTTCATTCGCTTTTTTCATTTTTTTTTCATTTTTCTCGTTTTTTTCATTTTTTTTCATTTTTCTTTTCCTTTTCTTTTCTCGATTTTCCTTCAACTTCCTTTTCAAGACAAAGTTGATCTTCTTGTATTTGTACCTTAGTCATGGGAGCTAAGGTAATTTTCTTTCCGACCTTCTCGAATGAGTAACGATTTTTCCTTCCGCTCAAAGTAGCATCTCGATCAAAATGCCATGGTCTTCCCAACAAGATATGACAAGCATGCATCGGAACGACATCACATAGGATTTCGTCTTGATACCTTCCGATGGTGAGAGCCACAAGTACCTGTTTATTAACTCGAACTTCCCCACAATCATTTAGCCAATGTAAACGATACGGTTTAGGGTGTCTTCTTGTTGGAAGATCGAGTTCTTCCACTAGCATAGCGCTAATGACATTAGTGCAACTCCCGTTATCTATTATCGCACTACAATTTTTATCTTTAATAAAACAACGTGTGTGAAATAGATTTTCTCTTTGTTCGTTAACTTCCTCCTATTTTGCTTGAAAACTTAACACCCTCCGAACAACAAGTGCGGGTGCATACTCATATGTCTCATCATCACTCTCCACCTCTCTTGTCTCTTCTTCTTCTTCTTTTTCGCTTTCCGTTTCAATCTCCCCATCCCGAAGTACCATCACCCGTTTGTTGGTGCATTCGGATGCTATATGTCCACGACCCTGGCACTTATAGCATTGGATGTCCCGGTTTCTCCTTTGGGTGCTTTCGACGAGTTTAGACTTCCCATCAAATTTTGGTTTGTTAGTACTCCCAACTTCAAACTTTTCTTTCAAGACACTCCCTTACTTGAGATTGTTGTTTCCAAGGAGTAGAGTGTAACGCCCCGATTTTGCATATACATTTATTATGAATTATAGAAAACATGTTCGATTTTATTAAATTAATGCCCGAATAAGTTTATCATTTAATTCATTTCATTCTCATGATCATGCAAATCTCATTTATATCATTCTTATTCATGACAATTGACAAGTCATGTGATCATATCGTTTCATTTCTCATTTTTAATCATCGTTTAATCTCGTCATTTCTAGGCCCGAGTTAAATTTTAAATAATATTAATTATGCCCAAAATATTATTTAGTTGATTACTATAATAATTATTATTATGAATAATAATATTTCTATTATTATAGTTATCATTATTATTTTAATTTTATGTAAGCCAACTATTTAATTAGTCCAATATTATTATTATTATTCTTATTATTAATATTAATGTTATTGTCTATTAATTTAATGGCCCAAGTCTTTTTCTTAGCCCAATTCAAATTTTCTTTCAAAAACCTAGCCCATAACTTCTTATACCCTAAAACCTAATCTATACAATATAAATATTGTATTCCTACTGCAGTCAACCCTACTCAAATACAAAATACACAGATATCCTTTTCCTCCTTCCTGCAGTCGTCCCTCGTCCGTTTTCTGCAAACAGGTAAAAAATTCTACATCTTTATTTTGTTGTTCTTCTGCAAATTTCAAACTTAACAAAAAAAAACTCAGAACTCAAATTCCGTTCAAACGACCCATCAATTTCGGGTCAGTTTAACACCAAAGTCAGTCGCTGTCATCGTTGTAGTCCCAGATCGGTCGATAGCAGTTGTTAAGAACCACCAGAATCCATGACCACCTTTTCAATTTGCCCAACCCGAGGCCAGGCCAGTCGACCCGATCCTGAACTGCAACCTAAACCTCGTTCATAATTAAAAAATTTAATACCTAGAATCAAATCCAGATTTCCTTGTTCAACCAACCCGAACCCAAACGACCTTCCAGAATATGCCGCCACTTACCTGTTCACCGCCGCCCTTGCCTTCACCGTCGCACCACGACCGCTTCACCGGTTGTTTTCTGTTTTCTTTTTCTCTTTCAATACATGCGGAGCCCCTTTTCTTCTGTGTGCTTTTGTGTGTGTGAGTGTGTCTGGTAGAGATGAATCCCAATTGGATTTTGGTAAGCCTGTGTGTATTTTTTTTGGCGAAGGAGTTGATATGGAGAGAGAACCGTAGGAAAGGGAGAGAGAGGGTGTCGGCCGAGAGAGGAGAAGTGACGATGAGAGTCGGGGAGTTGTGTCTTAGGGTTTTTATACCCGATGTTTTTAGGGTAATTCGTATTTAGCCCCCATAGTTCCAGACCTTCTAGAAGTGACCTCAGTTCTTTTTCCAGCCTTTTAATTTCAGTCCACTCAGTCTCTAATGCCCTACAATTAAACCCCCAGGTTTTAGAATACTCAATCTAGCCCCAGTATGATTTATAATTTCTTCAATTTCAGTCCCCAAATAGTTAATTCTTACGAATTAACCCCAGTTAGCTTTATAACTCCTTCGATTTTAGTCCTTAAATATTTATTCCCTTCAATTTTACTTCAATCAGCTTTTCAATAGTTAAAATCATCCTTATTTATCTGAGCTATTAAAATATTGATTGTATTAATTAATAGTAATATTTCAATTTTAATCTATGCCTCGTATTTTATTCCCAGTTATTATATATTTATAAATTATAATAATAGTGATTATCATTATTAATTGTAGATAATAACAAGAATTTACGGGCCTAGAATTGTCGAGTCAAGTATTTCATCAATTTCAAGTTCAGAACTGCATTTTATCCCGGTGTGGGGATTTATTACGCTTGAGTGTGGGATGATCAAGATGATGATCAAATATTTATTTGTTAAATGTTATTTCTCTAAGATTATATTTTTGAACAATGTTCGACTTGTTTTAATTTCACGTCGAATTATGTTTTTATTTAATGGTGACTTGGGATTATTATTTGCGATTATTAAGTTCGTCTTTTTAAAATGCATTTCCGCTGCAAAATTTCTATTTATTCTTCCTAAAATTTGAAGAATTATATTTTAGAAAAGTGGTTGCTACATAAGTGGTATCGGAGCGGGTCTACGATTCTGTAGACTCGTTAAAATGGTTTCTTTTTCAAAACTGAAATTTCATTTTCGCAAGTAGTCAAATATTTTTAGCAATTATGATCATCCACCTCTGTCGCTCCACGTCGACTCCAAGGTACATTAAGTTATGATTATTCATTATGCGATAAATGCAGTTTCCTAGATCAACCATGATTCATGTATTCAGATGCATCTTCAGTCTATTTTGTGTATAAGAATTTTATGATAAAGTATTTGGGCATGAAATTATTTTCTTATAAATTCATAAGTATATGTGTGACATGCGTAAATCATCATTGCTAGAAATCTCTGGTTCTCAACCCATAGATGCAATGTAATTCTTCATCTTATTCGTCTCTCTCGTTGGACAAGTACTGAGGGATCATTGAGTATGATATGCCTTAGGATAATGGCAACTCATAGACGTGGATGCCCAACTAACCGAGGTGGAGATAATCTCGGTGGTGAGAATGCCAACTTTAGTGGTGGTGACGGAGGTCAGGATAACCACAACAATAATGTGCCAACTCCTAATCAGGCACAAGTTGTGCAATAGTTCCGGTGTTTCACCCCACCATCATTCAACGATCGAGAAGGACCAGCCTTTGTTGATGAATGGTTCATGTCACTCGAGCGCACCTTTGAGCTCATTGGGTACACTGATGCGCAGAGAATTCTTTGCGGCCAATACCAAATGGTGGAGGATGCTGGACGCTGGTGGATAAGCTATTGGCGTTTGAGGCCGGCGGTCGGGCGTGCTGCATTGACTTGGTATCGGTTCAAGAAAATAGTGATCGAGCCGTACTACCCACAGAATTACCGAGAGAAAATGGAGAGAGAGTTTTGAAATCTCGAACGAGGAAGAGATATTGACGCTAGGCTCTATTTGATTAACTCGATGGATTTTGACATGATCCTTGGTATAGACTGGCTCGATAGACATGATGCCGATATAAGGTGTCGTGAGAAGACGGTAACATTGAGGTGTTCCGAAGGCGAGTCGATCACTTTTATGGTACTAAGATTAGGACAGTACCCAGAGTAATCACAGCCATGAAAGCACTAAGAAGCCTAAGGAAGGAGCAATGTCAGGGATACTTGGTGAGTTTGGTCGACACTCGTACTAATGACGTGTCCCCTACAGACGTACCTATAGTAAGGGAGTTTTTGGATGTGTTTCCAGAAGATTTGTCGGGATTCCTACCCGACCGGCAAGTGGAGTTTAGTATTGATTTAGTCCCTGGGTGGCCCCAACGTCCAAAGCGCCATATAGAATGGCTCTGAGGGAATTTCAAGAATTGAAGGTCCAAATTCAAGAGTTGATGGAGCTCGGATTTGTTCGTCCTAGTGTGTCACCATGGGGTGCACCAGTGCTGTTTGTAAGAAAGAAGGATGGGTCACTTCGGATGCGTATAGATTACCGAGAGTTGAATCGACTAACGGTGAAGAATAAATACCCGTTGCCGAGAATCGAAGATCTATTCGATCGGTTGAGGGGATCCGGAACCTTTTCGAAGATCGATTTGCAGTCGGGATACCACCAACTGAAGATTAGGGAGTGTGACATTCCCAAGATGGCTTTCAGGACCCGTTATGGACATTTTGAATTTGTAGTGATGCCATTTGGTCTGAGTAATGCACCAGCAGTCTTTATGGATTTGATGAACAAGGTGTTCCAACCTTACTTGGATAAGTTCGTGATCGTCTTCATAGATGACATCTTGGTGTATTCTAAGGACAAGGAACAACACCAAGAGCATTTGAGGGTTACATTGGAGACACTTCGCAAAGAGAAGTTGTATGCCAAGTTCAAGAAATGTGAGTTTTGGTTAAACAGAGTTGGATTCCTTGGACATGTGGTGACCTCAAAAGGAATTGAGCTAGATCCCGATAAGGTTGTAGCAGTGAGTAGTTGGGGAGTACCCAAGAATGCAAGCGAAGTTCGTAGCTTTCTGGGCCTAGTTAGCTATTATAGAAGATTTATCGAAGGATTTTCTAAAATCGCCACTCCTATGACCCAATTAACAAGGAAGAGCATGAGGTTTGAATGGAGTGGGAGGTGCGAGGAAAGTTTTCAAGAGTTGAAAAGGAGACTAACCTCGGCACCAGTATTAACGATTCCTGATCCGATGGATGACTTTGTTATTTATAGTGATGCTTCAAAGCAGTGTTTGGGTTGTGTTTTGATGCAACATGGTAAAGTAGTAGCCTATGCATTGAGACAGCTTAAACCACATGAGTTGAACTGTCCAACGCATGATCTGGAGTTGGCTGCTGTAGTACATGCGCTGAAGATTTGGCACCACTATCTCTACGGAGGGAAGTGTGAGATATACACGTACCATAAAAGTTTGAAATATCTTTTCACACAGAAGGATCTGAACATGAGGAAAAGGCGATGGTTAGAACTGGTGAAGGACTATGATTGTACCATCCATTACCATCCGGGTAAGGCTAACATGGTAGCTGATGCCTTGAGTCGGAAGACTAGAGGCGAGTTAGCTTGTTTGACCGATCAAGAGAGTTTGATTAAGGAGTTCTCCTAATTGAGGATTGAGGTAGTTGAGTCTTCAAAGAGTTCGAAAGCAATCCTATCATCTTTGGTCTTGCAACCAAACTTGAGGGATAAGATTAAGGAGGCTCAACCATGTGATAAGTTCTTGTGCAAGATGAAAGATTGAGCACAAGATAGAAGTATTGAGAAGTCTGTCGTTGCCGCAGACGATGTTTTGACTTATGATGGGAGATTATGTGTTCCTAAGGATCCATCCCTTAGGAGTCAAATCCTTGAAGAATCTCATAATGCACCATACTCCGCTCACCCGGGAGGTACAAAGATGTACCACGACCTGAGGAAGTTCTTTTGGTGGAGAGGAATGAAACGGGACATTGGTGTATTTCTAGAGAGGTGTATGATATGTCAGCAGGTGAAGGCAGAACACCAACGGCCAGGAGGTTTACTCCAACCATTGGAGATCCCAGAATGGAAATGGCAGCATATCACAATGGATTTCGTGGTTGGTTTGCCACGAATAGTGAGGAAGAACGATGTTATCTGGGTGATAGTAGATCACTTGACGAAGTCATCTCACTTTATACCTGTGAGGATGACTTATAGTATGGAACAATATGCACGGATTTATATTTGGGAGATTTTGAGGCTACATGGTGTTCTAGTTTCAATCGTATTGGATCGTGATCCGTGATTTACGTCAAAATTTTGGAAGAGTCTTCATAGTGCATTGGGCACTAAGTTGAATTTTAGTACTGCATATCATCTGCAAACCGATGGTCAATCTGAGAGGTCTATCAAGACACTTGAAGATTTGTTGAGGGCGTGTGTTCTTGATACTGGTGAGAATTGGGAGAATATTTTTCCATTATTAGAGTTTGCTTATAACAATAGTTACCAAACAACTACACAAATGGCCCCGTACGAGGCGCTCTACGGAAGGAAATGTCGATCGCCTCTTTATTGGAGTGAGGTTGGAGAAGGAAAGATTTTGGGTCCAGAATTGATCGAGAAGACTGTAGAGAAGATAGCCGAGTTCAGAAGCAGAATTAAGACTGCCCAGGATCGGCAGAAGTCTTATGCTGATAAACGAAGGAAATATATCCAATTTGAGATTGGAGAGAAGGTGTTGTTGAAGGTAGCGCCTATGAAAGGAGTGATACGATTCGGTAAGAAGGGAAAGCTACAACCTCGTTATATCGGACCTTTTGAGATTTTGGGTCGTGTTGGTGATCTTTCTTATAGTTTGGTATTACCATTGGAATTATCGGGAGTGCACAATGTCTTTCATACCTCCATGCTGAGAAAGTACATACATGATCCTGATCACATATGCAATTTCAAAGAGTTGCACGTAGCCAAGAACCTGCCTTATGAGGAAGTACCTACAGCTATTTTGGAGCGTAAGGTACATCAGTTACGAAATAAAGAGGTTAAATTGGTAAAAGTTCAATGGAGTCGTCATGGACCAAACGAGGCAACTTGGGAACGTGAAGAGGAGATCCGTTCTAAGTATCCAACATTCATTTTTCAAGGTACGTAACTTAATTTTCGAGGACGAAAATTTGTTAAAGGGGGTAGGTTGTAACGCCCCGATTTCGCATATACATTTATTATGAATTATAGAAAACATGTTCGATTTTATTAAATTAATGCCCGAATAAGTTTATCATTTAATTCATTTCATTCTCATGATCATGCAAATCTCATTTATATCATTCTTATTCATGACAATTGACAAGTCACGTGATCATATCGTTTCATTTCTCATTTTTAATCATCGTTTCATCTCGTCATTTCTAGGCCTGAGTCAAATTTTAAATAATATTAATTATGCCCAAAATATTATTTGGCTGATTACTATAATAATTATTATTATGAATAATAATATTTCTATTATTATAGTTATCATTATTATTTTAATTTTACGTAAGCCAACTATTTAATTAGTCCAATATTATTATTATTATTAATATTAATATTATTGTCTATTAATTTAATGGCCCAAATCTTTTTCTTAGCCCAATTCAAATTTTCTTTCAAAAACCTAGCCCACAACTTCTTATACCCTAAAACCTAATCTATACAATATAAATATTGTATTCCTACTGCAGTTAACCCTACTCAAATACAAAATACACAGATATCCTTTTCCTCCTTCCTGCAGTCGTCCCTCGTCCGTTTTCTGCAAACAGGTAAAAAAATTCTACATCTTTATTTTGTTGTTCTTCTGCAAATATCAAACTTAACAAAAAAAAAAAAAAAACTCAGAACTCAAATTCCCTTCAAACGACCCATCAATTTCGGGTTAGTTTAACACCAAAGTCAGTCGCTGTCATCGTTGTAGTCCCAGATCGGTCGATAGCAGTTGTTAAGAACCATCAGAATCCATGACCACCTTTTCAATTTGCCCAAGTCGAGGCCAGTCCAGTCGACCCGATCCTGAACAGCAACCCAAACCTCGTTCATAATTCAAAAATTTAATACCTAGAAGCAAATCCAGATTTCCCTGTTCAACCAACCCGAACCCGAACGACCTTCCAGAATATGCCGCCACTTACCTATTCACCGCCGCCCTTGCCTTCACCGCCGCACCACGACCGCTTCGCCGGTTGTTTTTTGTTTTCTTTTTCTCTTTCAATACATGCGGAGCCCCTTTTCTTCTATGTGCTTTTGTGTGTGTGAGTGTGTCTGGTAGAGATGAATCCTAATTGGATTTTGGTAAGCCTGTGTGTATTTTTTTGGCGGAGGAGTTGATATGGAGAGAGAACCGTAGGAAAGGGAGAGAGAGGGTGTCGGCCGAGAGAGGAGAAGTGACGATGAGAGTCGGCGACTTGTGTCTTAGGGTTTTTATACCCGATGTTTTTAAGGTAATTCGTATTTAGCCCCCATAGTTCCAGACCTTCTAGAAGTGACCTCAGTTCTTTTTCCAGCCTTTTAATTTCAGTCCACTCAGTCTCAAATTCCCTACAATTAAACCCCCAGGTTTTAGAATACTCAATCTAGCACCAGTCTGATTTATAATTTCTTCAATTTCAGTCCCGAGATAGTTAATTCTTACGAATTAACCCCAGTTAGCTTTATAACTCCTTCGATTTAAGTCCTTAAATATTTATTCCCTTCAATTTTATTTCAATCAGCTTTTCAATAGTTAAAATCATCCTTATTTATCTGAGCCATTAAAATATTGATTGTATTAATTAATATTAATATTTCAATTTTAATCTATGCCTCGTATTTTATTCCCAGTTATTATATATTTATAAATTATAATAATAGTGATTATCATTATTAATTGTAGATAATAACAAGAATTTACGGGCCTAGAATTTTCGAGTCAAGCATTTCATCACTTTCAAGATCAAAACTGCATTTTATCGAGGTGTGGGGATTTATTACGCTTTTGTTTATTTTAATTGCTTTATATATTGTCTCGTATGTGCATGTGAAATCAGTCAGAAGCACTTAAATGTGCAACCAGTCAGAAGCACTTAAATGTGCAACCAGTCAGAAGCACTTAAATGTGCAATCAGTCAGAAGCACTTAAATGTGCAAATCAGTCAGAAGCACTTAATTGTGCATAAAGCCTTCGGGCTAGCCGAAGGGCTTCAGAATTTATCAGTCATGTTGTTTATACTTGCTAATATATTTAGTAATTAACGTAGACATATTGCGTACTCTCCACACTGAGCAAGTTGGAAGCTCACCCCACTATTTTACCCCCTTTCAGGTTGAGGAGCTCGATGTGGCATGCGCTTGAGTGTGGGATGATCAAGCTGATGATCAAATATTTATTTGTTAAATGTTATTTCTCTAAGATTATATTTTTGAACAATGTTCGACTTGTTTTAATTTCACGTCGAAGTATGTTTTTATTTAATGGTGACTTGGGATTATTACTTGCGATTATTAAGTTCGTATTTTTAAAATGCATTTCCGCTGCAAAATTTCTATTTATTTTTCCTAAAATTTGAAGAATTATATTTTAGAAAAGTGGTCGCTACATAGAGTATCCCGTGGAATAGTTGTTGTTGCTCCCTCTTCGTAAGCTCCGCTCGATTTTTACCGCCGCATATACCATGTCCTCGAATTCAACAAAGTGTTGTTTGTCAACTTCTTTAGCTATATCGGCTCTTATCCCGTGTAAAAACCGTGCCATGGTGGCCTCTCTCGATACCCGAACATTGGCCCGGATCATCAACATTTCCATTTCCTTTTGAAAATCTTCAATGTTTCTCGAGCCTTGTTTTAAATATTGTAAGCGAGAAAATAGTTCCTTAAGATAGTAATTAGGAACAAATCTTTTCCGAATAACAACCTTCAATTCTTCCCAATCTCTAATCGGTCTCTCCCGACTCCTCCTTCTCTCCGTCACAGGTTGGTCCCACCAAATGCTTGCATATTCTGAAAATTCGGTTATTGCTAACCTCATTTTCTTCTCATCGGAATAGTTGTGGCAATCGTAAATGGTCTGCATCTTCCTTTCCCAATCGAGATATGTGTCCGGATCACTTCTCCCTTCGAAAGATGGGATTTTCATTTTGATGTTTCCCATATTCCGATCCTCCTCGTCTCGGACATATCTTCCTCGCCTTCCTTCATACTCTCTCCTTCATCCTCATCCTCCTCGCCCACCTCGATGTACAAACCTCGGAGTTTCCTCCTCGGAATTCATCGAATCTTCATCATCATAGCCTCCAAATCGAATGGGTTCCGATCCCTTCGTACGGGCTCCTCTTCTCTACCCTTCGTGAGAGTAGCAATTGCTTCCTCTTGTTTATCTAGTCTTCCGACTATTTGAGCAAGTTGTTGTACAATATTTTGATGGATAAAATTTTGCTCGTTTCCTTCAGTTCGTGACATTTTTTCTTTTTTTTTTCCTTTTTTTCCTTTTTTTCTTTTATTTTTTGTTTTTTTTTCCTTTTTTTCTTTTTTTTCTTTTTTTTCTTTTTTTTGGTTATTTTTTCCTTTTTTTTTACAAGAAATTTTCTTCACAAGATCCTCACGTGTATCGCCCAGTCGCTCACACTCGCGTATCTCTCGTTTGGCTTTTTTTTTAATTCCTCAAAAAAAAATTTTGCCTTTTTCCACACAACTTACAAGATGATTTTAGGTGATTCAAATCAAGTTTCTTCTTGAAAGAACTCAAATCCCACGATCCCCCCAAAGATTGCGAATGACGATAAGAAAAAAAATGGAAGGATGGGAGCAAAAGATTTTGGAATAGTTTAGAATATGGAACGGAACGAAAAGTATGATAATTGTTTGATAAGATCGATCAAAATTTGTTCTTCCCTTCTTCCTTGATATTTTTTTTCTCTTCTTTGTTTTTTTAGTAATGAAATGAATGGATTGATATTTGATATTCGATCTGCAAGCTTAAAATCACCAGATGCCCGAAGGCTAAGGAACAAGTTCTTCCCCTGGCCTCGGCTTGAAGAGTTATCAAAAGCAATCAAAACCTTCACCACTTATAATTTCTTTTTTTTTAGTAATGAAATGAATGGATTGATATTTGATATTTGATCCGCAAGCTTAAAATCACCAGATGCCCAAAGGCTAAGGAACAAGTTCTTCTCCTGGCCTCGGCTTGAAGAGTTATCAAAAATAATCAAAACCTCCACCACTTATATTTTTTTTGTGTGTGAAGAAGATGGAAGATTTAGAAGATGAAGGAAATGATAGGAAGATTATGGTAATGAAGGAAAATAGATGATACCACTTAGTTTTGGAATAACCGAGCTCCGAAGCCAACTGATGCGACCCCCACACGACACGCTATGGTAACCGACACTGCTAGATGAATCCGTTCCTAGGATGTTTCCAAAATAAGCAAAATGGAGCTTTACTTCTAAACCTCTACGTGACACGCTGTAGCAACTCGGAAGGGGTGGAATATAAATACTAACAAGATTGCACTTGATAAGTATATAAATCACATAAGGGATGTTTTGGAGACACACTCAATAAAACAAGAAAGCACTCACAAAGGTTTGTTAATACAAACACTCTGAAATTTCATAAAATCTTTTGGTGTTCTCTTATAATGAAACTTCAAGGCTATTTATAGCCAAAATCTTACACCTAACTCTAGTGTGAACAAGGAAACAACTAAGAAACCTACAAAATATAAAAATCAACATTCAAAGATCCTAAAATCTGACACAAATTCAGTCAACACATGTTTAGGGGACAAAATATCAAAGACCAAGATTTTAAGATGTGAAAACAAGAACAACAAGTCACCATAAATCTGATGCTGTCTGTTTTGTCATTTCTGGGCTCCAATGGTTCCGAATTTGGTCCTATCATCTTAACATGATTTGTATCTCTCTTTCTTAGCTTTCCATAGACACCTAAATCACCTGAATCGGATTTTGGACGTGTAAGTTATGGCCAAAATACGAGACTGCTGCGTGTCAGTCTTACGCGCGGGAATTTGCATCCTTATTTGTTTGTTCGTCTGTTCCGATCGTCTTAGACTTTAATATTATATGACTCGATTATATACAACTCAAAATATAAAAAATACAACTCAAGAAATACAAGTCAAATTAAAATACACCAAGATGAAATAAACGAAAAACTTATTGTTCGACAACTTCGATACTACTCACGAAATTGTTGTCTTTGATAACATAGTTATTTTTAAACATATCAATGACGAGTGTCGATAAATTATTTTTGAACTTCTTTGATCGAGACCTCATTATTGGTTCAGTCGGCATGCTCAAGTCCTCATCCGGGTTCTTCATAATATCTCGATTCACATCATCAGGCATCTAGAACTCACATTGGAAAACTTCCCATAAAGCTGCTCCCGCCTCAAAAGCATCGAGAACTTGATGGAGATGACGTTCATGCTCTTCATGGTCACGAGAGTAAATCAGAATGTCATCAATAAAAACGACTACAAAGCTTTCCAGATAATTAATAAAAACCTGACTCATCAAGTCCATGAATACCGCCGGTGCATTAGTCAGTCCAAATGGCATCACACTACGCCACAAATGGCCTTTAGCAACGTTTATTTCGATGTTACAAGCAAAAGTGTTAGCATAGATGCCTTGAAATTGATCTACGCTAACACTTTTTTTTAGCGTTACAGTTGATAGTAACAGGTGTTGCCATAGTATCTATGGAAACACCAAATTCGCTGTTACCGTTGATCTTTAAAAAAAAGTGTTACCATGAAAGAAAAAAAATAGGCACGCTTACACTTAAATCCGTCGTCCGCTTGCTGCCTCTTTCACCAGTTCTTTCATTTTCTAGGGTTACTTTTTCGTCGTCATCCTGCCTTCATGTCTGCTTCCTTCCATTTCACCTCCTTGCCTGGCGTTCTCCCGTGGCTCGGCTTCTCTCATCGTCCCACCCTATACTATCTTTGTTGTCTTGCTTATTTTAGGAATCCGATTTAGGATTTTTTTACAATTAAAATTCCTGCGGTCGGTGATGAGGTGGTTTTCCCCAACCGCGGGCGATTAACGCATCATGATTTTCCGTCCTACCTTCTTACCCAAAAGAGCCTCGCCCTCCATCCCTCATCTCAAATTCATGTCGCTTCTTCATCTCATGCTGCTGTTCAAAGGTATCCTTCCTCACTTTCATCTTGTTTTTTCATCTTTGTTGTTGCTGAAGCGTCTCACCAGGTCCACCACTAGCTGGGACCACACACATCGTCGCCGACTCACTCGTCGCAGAGGAGGTAATTTTCCTTTTGTACTGTTTACCGAACTAGCTGTTAATTTTGTCCTTTTATTGTTTGGTTTTTCATGAGTGGTTGTTTTTAAAGTCTGGTAGTTTTCGAGGGATCAGGCTCGAGGGAACTTGACAATTATTTCAACTTGAGGTACTTTTATTTTACTTCGTGGAATTTTGCTGTAGTTTGTTGCTACTTTTTGACGATAGGATGATATCGGTGATGATGATTGATATTTTTGTATTGTGAAGATAACGATGTTAGAGCTGGGAATTTGCTATTTGTTCATCCTTGTTTAATGGCGTCGGACTTTGGGGTCGGAGGGATTGAATTGATGGAAAAGCTACTCATTTGTATTTTTATTTTTTGTAATTTACCATATATAATAAGAGTGTATGTTCCGTCGTCCGCTTCCTGCCTCTTTCACCAGTTCTTTCTTTCTTTTTTCCGCCGCGCATCTGCCTGCTTCCACTGCTGGGCCTGCCTTCGTTTAACACCTCCTTTGTTCCTTCTCTTGACTTTTTAGCAAAGAACTTCACGCCACATGTATTTGTCATTTCAATTTCATCCTCTCCTGCCTGCTTCCCGTCGTCCGTCTCCTGCTTCTTTTTTCTAATTTTTCTTCTTTTCTTTTCTTCGTCTAGGTCGTCCGTCAGAGGTGCTTGTTTCAGCTGCATTGATGCAGCTGCTCTTGATCGACACTTCTTGCTTCGCCCCTGCTCCTATCTTCTCAACAAAAGGGTCCGTGTTTCTACAACAGATTTTTAGAGCTGAAAAGCCTAGGTTTCGTGTTCTGCAGCTTGTGTGCTGTGTATGCTTGTGGGACTGCTCCACTTCAATCCGAACTAGAACGTGAATATGTGTGGGCCAATATTTACCTCATCCTGCAAGGCACTTTGTGTCTATATTTTTGGTATCAAAATTGTGCTGGATTTATATCATAGGCAATGTCTTCGTGCGAATGATGTGTTTATAATCTACTGTATGTGTGTATGTGTGTTGCTGTTTGTTTATTAAATATTTATATTTATGGCGACCTTCATTTTGGATGTCTGCGTGTCTGTGTGTGGGTTGCTGGGCAGATTTATTTTTCTCCATCGCTGTCAATTTTTTTTTCTATTTGATTATGTGTTAGGTTTGTTTTTTCTCCTCTTTTGAAAATTTCTATAAATTACGCTTTTGGTCAGTTAAACATTTTACCAGAGAGGTCTAATTTTTTCTTTTGCGTCCATTATTCTTGAAAAAAATACCAGTGCATTCGTCCTACTCTCTGAAATAAAAGGGGAAGGCCATAAGCTTTATCAATTATTAATATGGATGGCCTAACTGAATGATACCAAACTATTGCTGCTCATATTTCTTTTCTTTGTGTTCTCAAAGTATGTTTTTGTATGATTAACGCCATTTCTGCCTCACATACTTGCTGTAATATGTTATGCGTGGTTGTGGGACTACGAAAGGTCAACATTTCAAAGAATCATACAACACAACAAAATTAATGAGTCATCAAAAATTCTTTTATGCTCAACATGTTTTTGGTAGCCTGATTTTCTTTGTTCTCCACCAATTTTTCTTTGGCTAGCTTGTGAAAGTAATGTTCTCGTTGTACATTGATATTTGCCTCTTCCTTCTTCGTCTTCTTTCTCGAGCAGATGCAAAAGGTACTTGTTTCCCTCCATAGGTTTGAACATTACCGAAGTTTCTTTGTGTAAAGGATTATCGGAGGTGTAAAGAATTATCTAATTTCATGTACATGAAAGGTTTTATTGTTTACATCTAAAACATAATGCAAATTAGTAAAATTAGCGTTGTTGTTGTTTGTTTGTTTTCGTTTTCTGGTTTCTTGTGCTTTATCTGACGTCTTCTTTTAAACAGTTTGTTTTCTTGTTAGGTTTTGATTCTGTTACTTTTTTTTTTAATTTGTTCCTTCTGTTCTTGTGTTTGATTTGGGAGTTTATTATTTAAATATTACAGGATTAAAATTTCCAACTTAGACGTCTCTGGTTAGGAACTCGACTGTTTGAGTTTAGGGCCTTTATTAAAAAAATCTAATTTTAGAGATATGAACTGTTGATTTAAATATCGCAAGGTTTCATATTGTTTGTGATTATAGAGTTGTGTTTCTAGCTTATTTGGATTAAACTGAAGGAGTTTCTATGTTTCTTTATTTGAGTTCAGAGTTTGATATTTTTGGCAAAACCCCCAAATCATGAGGTTTAGCGTGAGTTTGTTTCGATCATGGCATAATATGAGATTGTAATATATAGGAGGCAATTGATGCTGGCTTGTTCTTCATCATCCGCCATCTACTTGGGGTTACCTGGGCCATTACATTGTTGTGTTTGTGCCTTTTTATTTAATGCGTAACCGGATAGGGTATGTTCATATTATTTATAATATTATTTAAAATGATAGGACATTACTGTTAATAAATGACGATTCCGCTTTTGTTTCTCATCATTTTCCTTGATGACCTTTTCTGTAGTTATGTAATAATCTGAGATGCCGTATTTTCCTTCTTTTTTCCCCTGGTAATGGACTGTTCGTTTAAATTACACAAATTTAGTTAGTTGTATGGTTCTCCCTAATCAGTTATTTGAAAAGATGAGAGGAGGAGGTTTATGGCAACTTGGTCAGTCAATAACTCGGTGTTTGGCTCAGTCTAATAAAAAGACTGTCTCCCGTTGTTTTGCATAGGAAGCCGATCTCAAGAAGACGTCTCTCTACGACTTTCACATTGCCACTGGAGGGAAAATGGTCCCTTCTGCAGGTTGGAGCATGCCTATCCAGTACAAAGACTCGATCATGAGCTCTACAGTAAACTGTAGAGAAAAAGGTAGCCTCTTTGATGTTTCACATGTGTGTGGTCTGAGCCTTAAAGGAAAAGATTGCATTCCTTTTCTTGAAAGGCTTGATTGTTGATGTTGTTGGTCTTGCACCCAGGGCAGGCACTCGGACTGTCTTTACAAATGAAAAAGGAGGCCCAATTGATGATTCTTTGATTACTAAGGTGACAAATGATCAAATTTACCTTGTTGTTAAAGCTAGCTGTAGGGATAAAGATCTTGTCCATATTGAGGAACATATGAAAGCGCTTCGATCGAAGGATGGCGATGTTTCTTGGCACATACATGACGAGAGGTCTCTTTTGGCACCCCAGGTGAGTTTTTGCAGTTAATGTTTCTGTTTGTTTTTTGTAATTGGTGTTTTAACTGTAGAAAGCAAAATGTAATTCATAATTGTCGTTCTCGTTGTACACTAACTTGGAATTGTTGGGATCATATCAATAGAAGGTCATGTGAAATTTGATCTATGCTTTAGCATTATGGTTCTGCTAAATTAATTTTCTAGCCAATTGCTAATACATGAATTGATGACAATTCGTCATTTGACATTTTGAATTTTCTTCTATGTTCTATCTTGCTGTCATTTATGCCTTGTTTGTCTCCCTGAAAATGAGGGAAAAGAAAGGAAGGGGAATCACAGTTTTCGACTCTTCATTTAAATTTGGAATTCCTTAAAAATTGATGAATTTATAAAAAGAATAGAAAATCTTGAACTTTTCTTTTACAAAAAAGTGATTATACAGTGAAAATTTCCTATAAAATCTGATTTCCCCCTATTTTCCTTTCTTTTCCCTAATTTTTCGAGGAAACAAACAAGGGCTTAGCTTAAGGTTTTTTGTCGGAGGCATGCCATCAGTTGAAGTAATGATGCCAGCAGTACCTTTAAATTTTATCTAGCATATTTCAATAAAGAACAATTAAAGTAAGAGTTAACACCGCATGCTTGATAGTCATTGGAGGAATCGAGAAGCATTCTCTTTATAGTAAAATTATGTGAGCACTCAGTCCAGTTGCTGAAAAATCTCTCTTTTGTGCAGTTTCTCTTATTCCAACTGCAGATAGCCAAGAGTTATCGACGGACATCAATCATAAAGGAATGGAAAAAGAATCAACTGAATTCGAGAGAAACTTGACCAAAAAGTTCGAGAAATGATGAAAATGTTGGCCGAGAAGAATCCAGATTTAAACTTAAAGATTGATGACTCTCAGAAATCAGTCGAGGAGTCCTATGGTGGTGACAATGTCACTCCTTGACTGATCTCATCATTTTATATTATGCTAGCTAAGTGACTCAAGTAGTTTTGTTATATTTATGGATTGCGATCGTAACTTGTTCTTAGCTATTGTGGATTGAATATTAGTAGTCATGTATTTTGGATGTTGTTGTGGTTGACAGTGTTTTAATGGTATTGACCGCTTTATGGTAATATTTATTTTTCAATATAACATTTTGCTTTTTACCATGAAAAATGTTGGTAAAAACCTGCAAAAATGTAGCCATAAACTATAATTTATAATTCTTTTTGTTGGCAGAATATAGAAATTGTGTTGGCAAAGATTAAAAGTGTGTTGGCAAAAGTTAGAACTGTTTATATATAAGTGTAGCCATAGTGTTAAAGTTGTTGGTAAAGATGTCAAAGTGTTTCACAATTTAATGTTACATTAGACCTCATGAGTGTTAGCATAAGCCTACGGCTACACAAATCATTGTGTCACTAAATATATAAAAGTGTGGCCTTAAGTCTACAGCAACACAAAATCTAGTGTAGCCACATACAATAAAAGTGTTGGCATAGGGGTCTATTGCTACACTTTTTTAACATGTTACCAAAAACAAGAAAAGTGTTACCTTATACCCCTATGGTTGCGGCCGTTTTTGTAACACTTTCGAATTTGATCAAAGTGTAGCCATAGCTTGTTTTTCTGCCTTCAGCAACACTTTTTGGACTTTTGAACACAGTTTTTCAGGTGTTGCTGAAAACCATATATGGTGTAGTGTCACTACGAACTCATAATGCCCATAGCGAGTACGAAAAGTGGTCTTCGAAATGTCAGACTCTCGAATCCTCAACTGATGATACTCGGATCTCAAGTCGATCTTAGAAAATACAGCAGCTCTCTGAAGTTGATCCAATAAATCATCAATACGAGGCAATGGATTTTTGTTCTTGATGATTACCCTGTTCAGCTCACGGTAATCAATACACAAACGCAGAGATCCGTCTTTCTTCCATACAAATAGCACTGGTGCTCCCCAAGGGGATGCACTAGGTCGAATATAGCCCTTCTCAGTTAACTCCTCAAGCTGGTTCTTCAACTCCTGCATCTCGGTCGGAGCCATACTATACGGTGTTTCCGAAAGCGGGGACGTACCTGGATCTAACTCAATATTAAACTCTACCTCACGATGTGGGGTAAGCCTGACAACTCGTTTGGAAATACATCTGGGTAGTCTCGAACTACCATAATACCGGCCAATTCAACTGGTCGATCCGCTGTTTTGGTCATGTAACACCAATAACCAATACACCCTTGATTAAGCAGTTTCACTGCTTTCATAGCGCTGATGACTCTCCCGGAACGGCTGGGATTATCACCCTGAAAAATACACTCGAAACCATCATCAGAAGTGACGGTCACCATCCGCTTGCGGACACTAAGTATGGCATCATGACGATACATCCAATCGATACCCAAGATTATATCATCCTTAGGTAAATCGACTACAATCAAATCTGACAACCACTCATGGTCGTTCATATGGATCGGACAGTCCTGGACTTCATGATTCCCAATAATTCTTCTACCATCGGGTAGACCAATCACATAAGGCTCACAATCGATAACATGGTCTAATGGCAAACAACTTAAACAAGAAGCATATATAAAGGATTGTGAAGCACCCGTATCAAAAAGAACACAAACGGACTAAGAGTGGATCTCGAGTATACCTGCAATCATGCTGTCCTCGGGATCGTTGTTGCGATATTCCTTACACGCAAGTGCACGTCATCGTTTACAAGTAATAAAGTGATAAGTAGAGTATCGTTCCCACGAGGACTGAATCTCTAACTACCGATTTTTTCGTATTCCAATTTTATTTGAACAATCGAATTTGGGTTTGTGCAATTAATAACTAAAGGAATTACTAAAAGACTAGTAGAAAACGATAGCTTGAATAAAAGAAATCAAATGATGAATAAGTCTAGGGTTCTGAATCCACCTCAGTTTATCCGAATTTACTCTCGATTATCCGTAATAAATAATTTTCCCAATTTATTGAAGGCGGAGATTGCTAATATATTCTACCGCCTCTCCTGAGGTCAATAGATTTATCTAAAGGCGAATAACGCACTCTATCCCTAGGTGAATTAATTCGTCAATAGGCGAAAAGCATAAAATCTCCCAAAGGCCACGTAGTTCCTATGAGTATATTCCTATATCTCACAGAATAAAACGGTCCTCACCAATAGTTCCTCACCAAATCTCCTCTCCCAATTCGAAGTGAATGATTAAATCAATACAACTATTGGCCAGATAATTGCAAGCATTAAACACAATTGGGACAACTCAATAAAAAGGTAATTAATTGGATAATCTCAAGAAATTCGTCAACACAAAGGTTTCATCAAAACCCTAGATTAGGGCTTTAGCCTGACATACTAATAATTGAAATTACAGAATAAATAAATGAAAGCATAAAATTCAAACGCAGATGAAGCTCGGATTCCTCCGTTCTTGACTTCCGCCTCTGCCCTTGAAGTCTTCTCGCTTCCTCTTCTTCTCGCCGTCTCCAAGCTTAAGCTCCAAAAGATTCAAGATCAAAAGATAATTAATTAGGGTCTTAAACCCTATTTATAGCTCAAGACATCTCCAAATCACGTCCGTATCGGTCGGTCGGCCGAATTGAACGGCCCAAAATCCGCGGACATACAAAAACCGCCAAGTGTGCCGGCGCACTAAACTGTGCGCGGCACAGAGCCTTCACTGGAAACACAGGCGTCATCAATTTCTTACGTGCCGCGGCTCACTGGGCCGTGTGCCGCGCACGAGTCTGATTTACTCGGCCTTCGGCTGGGTGTCTTCCTGTGCCGCGGCCCTGCTTCCTTGTGCCGCGGCTCATAGTCCAGATTTTCCGTTTTCGCCCGTTTTGCCTCGTTTTAGCTCCCGGACTTCAATTTCCTGTTAATCATACAAAATTAAGGCATTAAAGGCTCATTTAGACAATTTCACTCTCCAAAATAATGATAAATAAGCGTATAAAAATACGCCTAACAAATACCCCCAAACTTAAGTCTTTGCTTGTCCTCAAGCAAAAAGAATTAAATTCAATAAAAGAATGTCGTGAATCATCGTGCAACTCATAGTGTTCAACCTAATCAATACTATCCTGTAATTCTCTCTAAATAATACGAGTGTCATAAAAGCGAGCTGCACTCAGAATAATGATTCTGCAAAGTAATCAAGTTCAGTCCTAATCACTCGTTCATAAAGAAAATCCAGTTCAAAGATTAACAAAACGTGAGTCCAATCGACCGTCAATATGAAAGGCTAAAATAAACAAGATAGTTCGTCCTGTTCCACAGTCTAAAGGCACAATTTTCACGAGTTTCATAACAATTAAACCTCGGACAGTATTCCCTTATATATATGTTCAAGAATTTGATTCGAGTTGACCACTAGGTTAGGATCTCGGGATGTTTCGTCGGGATAATCCTAGGGTGGAACTTCCATTCTCATGTATTGGGAAACCGTTTGACGTAAAAGACACTCATGGGGCACATGGATGCTTCTAGTTACTAAGTTCCCGTCTACAGCGGAGAAACAACTCGAATATGTAATTTCCGCATGTCCGAATCAAGGTTGCCGTTTTACGCGAGAGTAAACAGCGGGTCACGCGAATACCCCCGGTTACTAGGCTCCCTATCATTGGCACATGTGAAATATCTAAATCACTAGTCTAATCAGGGTCGTCGTTTTACGCGAGAGTAAACAACGGGTCACGTGAATACCCCCGGTTACTAGACTTCCCATCATAGAACACATTATCTCGACTTTTTGGGAAAAACTGACCGACTCTAAACTCAATCTAAGTGCCAACACGACTAATGAAACAGTACGACTCACTATCCGGAAAATGTAACCAAACGTATCGACGGTGATTTTAAAACAAGTATGTATCGTCTCTTATCTGCCAAGACCTCTATAATCACGAAAAATTTTGGACCTAAATGAATACTAAGCAGAACAGAAATAACTGACTACAACTCGACTAAAACTTGACCGTTTCTTAAGAGAAAACAAAGGTCGTAACATCAGTATCACACAAATAGAAGCACGAAAAATTCACGAATAAAGAAAAACTAAGACAAGCAAGGCTATCTAAAAAAAAATTTACGCAAAGTAATGAAAAGTGCAACGAAATAAAGTACAGCAATAAAATAAAGTACAGCAATAAATGTAGCAACTGAAAGTAACCCCCCCAAACTTAGGACGTACATTGACCTCAATGGACAAAAAATGATATGCAATAAAAGTAAAAGGTCAAGTACTCCCCTCCAGTCTGTTCAGGACTGGTGCCGGCATCATCCGGTGAGGAGGGTGGTGTGGCTGCCCGGGCGGGTGCAATAAATGGCCCGTCAGGATGCATGATATGGGCCGTCCATGCGGCGAGGTGCTCCTGATGATAAGCATCCCTCGCAGCAAGACGCCTCGCCTCTCGTCGGCTGGCCCGGCGGGCCTGCTCTCGCATCTCGGCTCTGACGGCAGCAATAACGCTCTCCCACTCCGTCCGCTGCTCCTCCTGCATGGAAGCCATCAAGCTCTCCCTCTCTCTCCTCATCTCATCTCTCTCTCCTCGTCTCCTCTCTCAGCTCCTCTCTCTCTCTCCTCAGATCCTCCCTCAGCCCATCAAACAACTCCTGCAACCTCGCTCTGTCGGGTGGCGGGCCGGCATCTCCATGTGTCAACAAAAGCGGCTTGGGGGACCCCTCGTGGGCCTCCTCTAGCAAAAATCCTCTCCCACGAGCGTGCGCCGGCGCTCCTCCCCACTGGTCAAAGTGTGATATGATGCGGTGGTCGATCGGGGCCTGGGGGGCAAGCATCGGCTCGTCGTCTGACCATGTCAGCCCCGACTGCCGGCACAAAGCGCAGATGAGAGAGGGGTGCTTCAACCCCGTCTTGGCCCCCCCTGGATACACTGGAAGATAGATCGGACCAGGATGGAGGCCACATCGAAACGCAACCCAGAAGTGATAGCATAAAGTGTCCGGGCGCGGGAGAGAAAGACAGTACGGATCTGGGAGGTGGGGTCAATGCGTGCGCAGATAAAATAAAGCCAGGCACGCCCGAGCCGGCTGAGGCGCGAGCTCCTGAAGTGGAAAGTGGAAGAACCCTGTGCCCGCTGCTCCCAGTCGGTATCGGGCTGTGCAATGGTCTCGAGCAGGGCCTCCTTCGTGAGGCTGGTCATCACTCGGTCATAGGCCGACTCATCAACCACCGGAAGCCCAAACAGCCTCCGAATAGCCGCCGTGGAGAAATCAACTGTAACCCCTCGGACATCGACCTGAGTCCGAGACTCTAATGACGGCAACGTATGCCCTGCCCGAATGTGCTTCAGTAGTGCACTAACGTAGAACTCCTGCACAATCGAGATAACCGCTGGCTCGGGAGATGCGGCAAATCTGGCCCACCCCATCTCATCAATCATAGTGAGCAATTCCCCGTCCTGAGGAGCTGGAGTAAAAACCCTCTCCGGAATAAGCGGTCGTGGCCGGATCTTTTCATTGAAGATCTTGTGAATTTCAGGGTCCGAAAACTGGTGCCCCTCCGGTTCGGCCCGACCACGAGAGGTCTCCCCTCGAGTAGGGGATGACTGGGTCCTAGCTCTCTTGCTCAGCTTCTTTGTTCTTGCCATAATTAGTCCTGAAAAGTACAACATGAGGGTTTATTTACGCAACAATAATAACAATGATCTATGCTCGGCTAAGGATGTCCAGTCAGAAATCCCGAATTTTGCAAAATAGCGCATACGTGAGAGAAGGATGAAATTGGACTTAAACGTTTAACCTGGATGTAAGGGTTGGGCTTGCTGTAAATTCAAAACGTATACGTTGCACGAAAATTCAAAAGATTGCTTTTCCAAAGAAAATTTTTTCACTTAGGCAATTTATCAAACACCTTGAGGGCACAAGTTTACTTGAAGAATAAACATGGCTATAGCTCGATTCAACCCCCAAGAACAGAAACATAATTCAATCATCATCAACACAACACACTCAACTCATTCACATTCCAAACTAACCATGAAAAATTGATTAAAACTACCATGTTATCCTCTAAACAATCCTAAAACTTTTTGAAGGAAAAATAACATGCTCAATCCATCCAAAGTATAAACAACTTCAAATCTAAACCATAAACAAGTAGAGATTAACGATTGGAACGTACCTTTTGGTTTTGTGAAGATTGCAAGAAGAAATCGCAGGAAAAAAATGGAAGAAAGCCTCGGCCGATTCGCGCGCTGGGGAGGGAAAGAGAAGGGAAGAAGAAGAATATACCTGGGAGTTCGGCCGATTGAAAGTTATAAGGTACCTGGCCCTTCAGATTCCGCCTAGTGTGCCGCGGCACAGCTAAAGTGAGCCGCGGCACAGGGTACAGTCCCTTTTACCTGTGTTCTCGTTTTGTCGTGTGCCGCGGCACAGATTTCGTGTGCCGCGGCTCAGTGCTCAAGTGTGCCGCGGCTCATTTATGCCGTGCCGCGGCACAGGGTACAGTTGGTTTAGCCTCCCCTTACGATTGATGTGTGCCGCGGCTCACAATACCTGTGCCGCGGCTCAGACTTCAGTTTCTTCCCTGAGACTTTTCTGCACAGAATTTTGAGCAGAACTCGTTAAAAGCGAGAGGCAGAAGCAAATTGAAGCACAAAAATGAAGAAAAAACTAGAAATCAAAGATGCAAGAAATATAACGGAACGCAAAAATCTACGACTACGAACTCGGGTTGCCTCCCGAGAAGCGCTAAGTTTATAGTCTTCAGCCGGACCTATTGGAAAACATTAGTTCGCTTTTCGCAAACTCCATTTGGTTTCCGCCCCGTTCATCGAACCGTTCATATTTTTGTTAAAATTATGACCATTGGTCGTTAGCGATTCGACTTTCGGTTCGGTCATCAAATGTTGTTTGCGAAAAGGTTTCGACGTGAATAACTTCCCGAAACACCCAGTTTTTCCATGACTAATTGTCTGCTGGGCTTTCGGCTTACTCTCCTCCTTCACAAACGCACTCAAGACTGCAGCAGATTTGTCCTCATGCTCGAGGAACGCCACTCGTTCTACATCCTTCTTAAGACTTGGACCATTTAACACAAAATCTGAATTTTCCCACCGCCAATGTTTTCGGTGCTTTCCTCTTTCAACGGCCTTTACACTTTCAATTTGTGACCTTTTATCAACACTTCCGGGACATGGAAACGATTTGAATACTTGAAAAGTAACTTGCTCGTCTTGGACACGCAAAGTCAGCTTTCCCTTTTACACGTCTATAAGGGTTCGGCCAGTCGCTAAAAATGGTCGTCCCAAGATGATTGGAATATCTTCATCTTCCTCCATGTCGAGTACGATGAAATCAGCCGGAAAGATGAACTTGTCAACTTTGACTAAAACGTCCTCAATCATTCCCCTTGGGTATTTGATGGATCGATCCGCCAATTGTAAGGAGACTGTTGTTGGCTTGGCTTCCCCAATATCCAGCTTTTTGAAAATCAACAGAGGCATGAGGTTGATACTAGCACCAAGATCGCATAGTGCCTTATTAAACGAAAGATTCCCCATGGTGCACGGTATGTTGAAGCTTCCCGGATCTTTCACTTTTGGTGGGAGCTTCTTTTGAAGAATTGCACTGCACTCCTCTGTCAAGGTGACCGTTTCAAACTCCTCAAGCTTTCTTTTCTTCGATAATATCTCTTTCATGAACTTAACGTAACTCGTCATCTGTTCCAATGCGTCGGCGAACGGAATGTTTATGTGAAGCTTTTTAAACACATCAAGGAACTTAGAAAATTGTTTGTCCGCCCTTCTTTGCTGTAATCTCTGCGGAAACGGGACGGGGGGCACACATGTCTTCGAGTTATCCGGCAACTTTATTGAAGGTTTCAAATCCTTTGACTCCTCTGGCCCTAAATCATTCTTTTCCTCAATTTCTTTCTTCTTTTCACACCGCTCGGGCTGATCCAGCACCTCTTTCCCACTTCTTAAGCTGATTGCGTTTAGACTCTCTCTAGGATTTGTCTCTGTTGTACTCGGCAATGCTCCCTCCGGACGAGCTGTCAACACATTAGCAATTTGGCCCAGCTGGACCTCCAAGTTCCGAATGGAAGCGGAATGATTTTGCAATGTAGCTTCAGTACGGGTCATAAATTGACTCGTATTTGCCGCCAATTTTGCAAGTGCTTCCTCGAGAGACACTTTGGGAGCGGGAGGGGGCTGCTATTGATTCTGAGCGAACGGGGGCTGGTGTGAGTTCTGTCCGTTTTTCCATGAAAAGTTGGGATGATTGCATCACCCCGGATTATAAGTGTTGGAGTACGGGTTATTCGGTCGATTCCCATTTCCCACGAATTGAGCCTGCTCCATCTGATGTTGCTCGAACGGGTTTCCAACTTGACACTCCGCGCTCGGGTGTGATCCGTTACACCAATTGCATGTCTCAATGGTAACGGGGGAAGGTGCGTGCGAAAATGCCTGGAGCTGTTGGGTCAAAGCGGCGACTTGAGCTGACAAAGTGGAAATCGGGCCATTACTTGAAACTTCCATAACTCTCTTCGGTGTCAATCTTTCCGATGGCCATTAGTACGCATTTGCGGCCATATCTTTCAAAAGCGAGTGTTCCTCTGCCATAGACTTTCCCATCAAGGCCCCACCAGCGGCCGCATCCACGAGAGTGCGTGTAGAAGCACTCAAACCAGTATAGAACGTATGAATCTGAAGACAATCAGGAAGGCCGTGATGAGGGCATCTTCGTAGCAAATATTTATATCCCTCCCACGCCTCGTGGAGCGATTCCATATCGTACTGACCAAAGGTGGTTATTTCGTTTCTCAACCTCGCCGTCTTAGCAGGTGGGAAGAATTTGGCAAGGAAGGCTTGCGCTAACCCCCCCATGTTGTAATCGACCCCGGCGGTAAGGAATTTAACCAAAATTTCGCTTTATCCCTCAAAGAGAAAGGGAAAAGCCTCAATCGGATGGCATCGTCGGTGACACCATTAGTTTTGAACGTGTCGCATATCTCAAGGAAAGAAGCAATATGGGCATTCGGGTCGTCATTCGGCAGTCCGCAGAATTGACTCGCCTGCACCATCTGAATAATAGCCGGCTTGATCTCAAAATTATTGGCTTGGATAGTGGGACGCCGAATTCACGAAAAATTAGCATTGATCTGCGGTATGGCGTAATCTCGAAGAGCTAGTTCCGGTTGAACTTGCCGCACTTGGTTATCTCCTCCTTGGACTTCGATAGTTTCGGCCATGTTGACCGTCGTCTGCAACTCTCTTTTCTCCTTCTTGTTCCTTCTTAGCGTGCGCTCGAGCTCGGTATCCAAAGGTAGTAGGCCTTCGTTACCGAGTTTTCTCATGCACTACACAAAAGGTCCTGAAAGGAAAAACAAATAAACGAAATTAAATACACAAAAAAAATAAAAATAAAACGTTCAAATTAAGACTGGAAATACTTAAATCGATATTAGAAAATTTCAATCCCCGGCAACGGCGCCAAAAACTTGTTGCGATATTCCTTACACGCAAGTGCACGTCATCGTTTACAAGTAATAAAGTGATAAGTAGAGTATCGTTCCCACGAGGACTGAATCTCTAACTACCGATTTTTTCGTATTCCAATTTTATTTGAACAATCGAATTTGGGTTTGTGCAATTAATAACTAAAGGAATTACTAAAAGACTAGTAGAAAACGATAGCTTGAATAAAAGAAATCAAATGATGAATAAGTCTAGGGTTCTGAATCCACCTCAGTTTATCCGAATTTACTCTCGATTATCCGTAATAAATAATTTTCCCAATTTATTGAAGGCGGAGATTGCTAATATATTCTACCGCCTCTCCCGAGGTCAATAGATTTATTTAAAGGCGAATAACGCACTCTATCCCTAGGTGAATTAATTCGTCAATAGGCGAAAAGCATCAAATCTCCCAAAGGCCACGTAGTTCCTATGAGTATATTCCTATCTCACAGAATAAAACGGTCCTCACCAATAGTTCCTCACCAAATCTCCTCTCCCGATTCGAAGTGAATGATTAAATCAATACAACTATTGGCCAGATAATTGCAAGCATTAAACACAATTGGGACAACTCAATAAAAAGGTAATTAATTGGATAATCTCAAGAAATTCGTCAACACAAAGGTTTCATCAAAACCCTAGATTAGGGCTTTAGCCTGACATACTAATAATTGAAATTACAGAATAAATAAATGAAAGCATAAAATTCAAACGCAGATGAAGCTCGGATTCCTCCGTTCTTCAGCTTCCGCCCTCTGCCCTTGAAGTCTTCTGCTTCCCTCTTCTTCTGCCGTCTCCAAGCTTAAGCTCCAAAAGATTCAAGATCAAAAGATAATTAATTAGGGTCTTAAACCCTATTTATAGCTCAGCACATCTCCAAATCGCGTCCGTATCAGTCGGTCGAAAACTGGCTTCGGAACGGCCCAAAATCCGCGCGGACATACAAAAACCGCCAAGTGTGCCGCGGCGCACTAAACCTGTGCCGCGGCACAGAGCCTTCAGCTGGAAACCTGGGCGTCATCAATTTCTTACGTACGCGGCTCACAGGGCCGTGCGCACAGAGTACAGTTTACTCGGCCTTCGGCTGGGTGTCTTCCTGTGCCGCGGCCCTGCTTCCTTGTGCCGCGGCTCATAGTCCAGATTTGCCGTTTTCGGCCGTTTTGCCTCGTTTTAGCTCCCGGACTTCAATTTCCTGTTAATCATACAAAATTAAGGCATTAAAGGCTCATTTAGACAATTTCACTCTCCAAAATACTACAAAATAATGATAAATAAGCGTATAAAAATACGCCTAACAATCGTCAGCCTTCTTCATCTCGTAAATCTTGGGTTTTGCAGCTCCGACACTAGATGTACCAGCTTGGTTTCCATGGCCCATCCCTCTGTTTGCCCCGGTAGTCTGATAAGAAGCAGACGGAGGTACACGGTCCTGGACAGAAGACTGAACTGGAGCATGAGATGCTACTGGATCACGTCCCGGTCCATTCCTGCAATAAGGAGCACGATGCCCATTCTTCCCACAAGTATGGCATGCGACGGCCAGCTTTGGGCATTTGGAGATGGTGTGCCCCTAGTCCCCACAGTTATAGCACACAATAGGTGAGCTGACTGCTCGAGAGTGCTTCGATGCCATGGGTGGTCGTTCAGAAGGATTTGGTACCGACTGGGGCTTCCTGAACGTCCCCTGTTACTGTCAGTCTAGTTCTGGTTCCTGTATTTCTTGTTGGATGACTGTTGTTGCTTCTTGGAAATCTCCTTCGCAGTAAGTTTGTATTCCAGAGCTTTCTCGATGAACTCCGGTAGGGTCGTACTATAACACCCCCAATCCACTCGGGGATATTACACGCCGTAGACCCTTTCCTCAAGGATCTATCAGGCTGGTAACTAAAATCAAACATCTCAACATCGCCTTTAAGGCTAAAAATGACTTAGTAGACCGATTTGGTCTTTCAATTAATACATACGACTCAATCTCAATACATGCCCATGCAGGGGTCAAAACATAACATACTCCCGTACATCGGGGAAAATACTGCAGCAGAAATAAAGTACAACCAAACCAATACGACATCGTATGGATCCTCATGTGATTAGTATTGATCATCTTTCATCATCCTTCATGCCGACCCTATGTTATGCTCCCCAAAACCTGAATGCAATACAGACATCCACCCCCCGATTACTCGGGGGTTAGCAAAATTCCACTATTTTACTAGTGCAAGTACAAAGTGCAAATACGAGTCATACAAATCATATTCCAAGAATAATAATAATCAGGAATCCTCAAAGATTCAAACATAGCGAAAAATACTTCCTGAGGAAAGAGTTTGAGTAAAACTTTCCAAATTTGAAAGATCACAAATCACGAGAACAGTTTGAAAAATGGTTTAAAATGCCCTCGGGAGTTTTAAAAAAATCCGTTTAGGATTATAGAATCCTTCTCTTTCCAAAACCAACAGGGGTCACAGCCCAAAGATTTACTTTCTCAAATAAAAACCAACAACAATTCACAGGGTTCAAAGCCCACGTCACGTGTCCTCGACGGACATAAAGTCAACAAAACATAACCAGCTAAGATACGAAATCTCGGTAACACATCCAAGGTACTCGACCTGGCAAAACACATCCAAAATCATATACATAATACCGTTAACACATGCCACGTCATATCACGGTTGGATCAATCACTTGTTGTCTCCTGACCACATGATCGCATGCCATGTGTCACCGTAGGTTTTCTCATACCACCGTGATCACTTGCCATGTCATCTCACGGATGGATCAATCACTTGTTGTCTCCTGACCACATGATCGTATGCCATGTGTCACCGTAAGTATTCTTAGGCGCTCACGGTTGGATCAATCACTTGTTGCATCCTGATCACATGATCACAAGCCATGTGTCACCATAGTTTTTCTTAGGCTCTCACGGTTGGGTCAATCGCTTGTTGCATCCTGACCACATGATCGCATGCCATGTGTCACCGTAAACTCCGCCCATGTCCACATATTCACACACACAACATAGTACACCAAGGATATCCAAACAATTCACCCCGAGGCAACAAACACTTAGCACGACGCAAACTTCAAACCACAACGCACCGAAATGAGGCAATATATGTACACACGCATTATCAAGCACAACATTAACACCAAACATATCCGTAGGATTCACATAATCATTTACGAAACAAACCAATCACAAAATACACACGAGTTTTGAACGAGAGCCTTTAACGAGGCTAGACCGAATCTTTTAAAAGTTCATTTTAAACAACCAAACAAACACATTTAGACGATCACCGATCATCATATCCACAAAACAAGAAATGTATGAACAAGGTACTTGCCTCGAAATCAGCACGCAAGTACTCCGTCGAACACGACTTGACCGGGAAACTTCGAAACCCTCGATGTTATAAAAAATGAAGACGACGATGAACGGAAGGGTTCAACACGATCTCTTCGCAAGGAACTCGACCCTAACATCATATTGTCAATAAATCAACGATCGTACGAGGAAGAATAATTGTGAACGCCCGAAATCCCCTCTATGACATTCTACCGGACACCTTCAAGGCATCGATTAGGAACTCAACAAAACAACGAATCCTTGGCAATCAAGCCATGGAACAACAAGGAAATTGGTAGAATACAACTTAATAATCAATAATCCATCACTAATCTAGGTTAATTCGGATTAAACGGACGAAATCAAACAAAATCCCAAATTTCCCCAAAACTAGATTTGTAGGAAATCTAACCTTGATTTGGTCGATCGGAGGAGGTAATGGGATGATTAGTCGATGTTAGAAACTCAAGAACTTCGTGGATTGAAATAATAACATCATGCCTTCGTGTTCTACAAGTCTCGGCCGCGGAGGAGATGAAATGGGTGAGAAAACGAGTAAAGAAATAACCTGCCCGACCATATTAATACTATCGAGGGATGCACGAGAAGACACGCACGAGCAGCCGATCGGGCGCCGGGTCGTGTGCGCCACTGCCAGGCGTCTACCGAGACGCACGAGCACTGAGCATGAGCACTCGCTTGTGCGCGTGCAGTCAGGGCCGCACGAGCGCCGGATCGCACGCCCAGCTCGTGCGCACCTGGCCGGCCAGTGCCCAGCCGCCATGACTCGACGACTCAAATTCCCTAAAACGTACGGAACGAATATGACGAATAGTATATCATTCAAAACACGAGTTAAGCACTAAACAAACACATGGTTCTGACAAATAGAGGTAGAAAGGACGATACGAAGGCAAACACCCCAAAACTTTAGGAAATTACGAAATGGCCCAAACTCCCAAAACATCATGATACGACAACGGATAATCAAACCGAAGCTCCCAACATGTATAACAACATTAATGAACTTATGAGAAACTCGAAACGACAGTTTCGAACAAGATTCACAAGAATCGAACTCAAGTGCGGAAAAGCCGCTAAGAAACACGGAACTCATCAAAACGACACCGAAACAAACCCGGATGACAAAAAGTGCATAATTAATCATATTTAGAATAACGACATGGTCACAAGCGAGTCACTAATATGGACTTCCGCAAAAAAAAAAATTACCGGAAATCGAAATTACGGATATTACACGTACAATGTGTAACACCCCAAACTAGGCGGATATTACAGTGCCGTGAATCCCCGACTGGGACCCACCAGGCGAATGAAAAGGATGAATTAAATAATATAATTGTAGTACCGAACCACATTATATTACCAAATACTCCAATGAGGAGTTTAAGTACAATACACCAGGACAATACCGAATACTAGTATATTTTATATGAAGATAAAATACACGACACTGAATGAAGCGGAGTATCCAAATGAAAGTCTGCAGCGGAAAATAAAGGACAATAACATGAATAACTGAAAGATCGGGGGCCCCTACTAGTATCACTAGGACTCCTCGACATCAACATGCTATTCCCGTGCGTTTGCCTTGCCATGACCTGAAAAACAAAATCCCCAAACGGGGTCAGTTAAACAGAACAACAATCCTCAAGAGTTGAAAATACACAATCATGATTATATCTGAAGTTATGAAATATCCTGTCGAAACATACGCAATCAAACATGCTATATGCATCAACTAACAGTACGGCTCAAAGGGGTGGCGCCACACTACGCCTGGGATGGAAATGTGTCCGTGCACAAGCCACCAACGAGTATCGATCGAATACACGTGTGGTCTTGTACCTAATCAGTCTCACGAGACAATATGACTCGTGTGCATAGTCCAATGTGAGGCCACCAACCAACACACGACTATAATGTGCCCGACATGAAAATCCTACACATACCAACCGGCACGCCAGTATGACCCGGAATGCCACGATATAACAAAAGTGACATCGAAAATGAATAATGACTCACCGAGGTGGAATGCTAACGAAATAAATGACAGCTCAATGAAAAGATTGGAACCGTCGTTCCTTATGACTGAAACGATTAATTGATAACAACAAGTTTTGATACGGTTAATATAATGATGAATGAGTTATGATTATGAATGAACAACAACAAAAGGGATGAATATCCTTTTAACCGAGTAAGAATTAACTTACTCAATACCGGTGACAATTATCCTTCCACGAACAACGTCCTAATTGAGATATCGGTCGCTCGAACAACCTTGAATTATACAATATCCAACAACTCGTTCAATATACGAATTAAACACGAATATAACGAACTCAAAACGTCGATACGATTAAACTAAGTTCATTGGGGCATTATATCGAATACGTTGTATCCAAACTCCGATTGTTTACAACTAAACCTCAACAATACCAACCTCAAATCCCCAAGAAGTGTTTCAAACCAACAAAACATCTCTAATACGATCAATAATCCGTTATGAATGTCCAAAAACGTGATTATAACAACAATTAGTCGAAAATCCCCAATTCCAACTCGATATTCAAGGTGTTCTTGAATAATTCCTCAATAATCCAATGAATCCTTATACAAACTCATAATCATATACATATCCCTTCATATATCATGATTATAACGTCCAAAACATCGTATCTCAACACAAAAATCGAAATCCAAGGTGTTGAAGAATATTACCTTTGAAGATCCAAGTACTTTAATCCGAAGAACACGCGTTAGATTGATTATCCGGGCTTCACGATCGAAAAGAGATGAAGAAAATCAAACACTCAAATAATTTGAGAAGTAAAAACCCTCCCTCAAGCTCTCTCTCACGGTTGAAGGTGAAGAAAAGGGGAAAAAATGAGCTGAAATGCTCAAAAAATGAATTTATAGGGGTTGACTACCCTGCCGGACACGGCCCGTGCCGATCGGCACGGTCGTGTCGCACAGCTGGCCGACAGGGACTCGACCGTGTCCTGCTTGACACGGTCGCGGCGTGGAGGGCCTTCCGATAGTGACCCGTCCGACAGCGACTCGGCATGACTCGACCGTGTCCACGGGACACGGCCGCGTCTTCGGGCAGTCGGTTCTGGCTTATCCGGAAGAGTTCGACTCGGCCGTGCCAAACGACACGGTCGAGTCCTGTGGGCAGATACTTCGGCATTTTCCGGACGAGTACAGCACGGGCCGTGTCGGACGACACGACCGAGTCCGGTCGGCAGTGATCGGCCAAAAGCTGAAAAAATGAGCGGGTGAGCTAAAATGACCATAACTCTCTCGTCCGGACTCCGATTGACTCACCGTTTGAACCATTAGAAAGCTAACTCGATGCTCTATAATATTGCAAAGATTTAGAATTTTTGGAGTTACCAAAAATTAATGGTGATCTAACAAAGTCGAACTCATATGAGGAAAGTTGAAACAATGGACAATAACGATACACAACTCGAAGTTTTTCCGAACGGTGAACACGGTGAATGAACATGATTGATGAATGATTATAATTGAGTGAAAAAAAATACACTGAGTGACAATTACAGACTGATAATTACTGAATGAAAATGAATGAATTACAACCGGGTATTACATACACCCCCCCTTAAAAGAGTTTCGTCCCCGAAACTAAGGGTCAAACAACTCGGGATAACTCTCCCGCATACTATCCTCGGTTTTCCAAGTAGCCTCTTCGACTCCGAGTCTGGACCACTGAATCTTGACCAAAGGAAACGACTTATTTCTCAACTGTTTGATTCGCCGCTCTAAGACTCGTATAGGACGCTCATCATATGAATGGTCATCCGCGATCTCGATTTCGTCGAACTGGAGTATGTGACTCGGGTCGGCAACATACTTCCGCAACTGAGAGACGTGAAACACATTATGAATCCTGCTCAAAGCCGGAGGTAAAGCCAATCGATAAGCTAACTCACCTACTCGATCCAAAATTTCAAACGGTCCAATGAATCTTGGGCTCAACTTCCCCCGTTTTCCAAAACGGAAAAAAATACCTCGACTCGGGGATACCTTGACCAAAACATGGTCATCCGTCTCGAACTCTAGTGGTCGACGACGATTATCTGCATATGATTTCTATCGACTCTGAGCTGTCAACATACGACTCTTGATCAAAGCTACCTTCTCCCGGGCGGCTATAAGCATATCGGGTTCGGTGCCGATTGATTCTGACAAGTCATCCCAACACAACGGAGACTGACAGCGACGGCCATACAAGGCCTCGTAAGGTGCCATCTTGATCGAAGCATGCCAACTATTATTATACGTGAATTCGATCAATGGTAGTTGGGCTTCCCAATCGTCCTTCCAATCGAGGACGCATGCCCTCAACATGTCCTCTAATGTCTGTATAGTCCTCTCTGATTGTCCGTCGGACTGAGGATGAAAGGCGGTACTGAGATTGAGCTGAGTTCCCATAGCACGATGAACTGATTTCCAAAAATGAGACACAAATCGTCCGTCACGATCGGAAACGATACTCTTAGGAGTACCGTGCAGTCTTACTATCTCCTTGATGAATAACTGGGCCAGTCTCTCGGGACCCCACGTATCCTTGATCTCAAGGAAATGAGCTGATTTAGTTAAGCGGTCCACAATCACCCAGATCATATTCATGCCACGACGACTCGTCGGCAAACTCGTGATGAAATCCATAGTAATGTCTTCCCACTTCCACTCCGGAATAGGGAGAGGTTTCAGCATACCCGCCGGTCGCTGATGTTCAATCTTAACTTGTTGACATGTTAAGCATCTCGAAACAAGTTCTGCGACTTCTCGCTTCATATTACTCCACCAGTAATTTTGTTTCAAGTCCTTGTACATCTTGCTAGGCCCCGGGTGAACAGAATAAGGGGTAGCATGAGCTTCTCTCAAAATCGAGTTTTTCAACTCGTCATTCGCCGGTACGCACAACCGGTTCTTAAACCTCAAAAGTCCATCCTCGTGGACCACGAATCCAGGGGCTTTCCCCTGAGCCACATCCTCACGGATGCGCAACAATGAAGGGTCTGAACTCTGATTCTCTCTGATTACCTCCTCAAGTGACGATGAAATCTCTAACATACAAAGTCGTCCACTGAATTGGCGAAGCCAGACCTCGATCTCGGGTCTAAGGAATTCCTGCTGAAGCTCCTTCTGAACTGTTAAACGAGCAAGCATCTGCTCCTGAACGGACTTACGACTCAAGGCATCGGCGACAACGTTCGCCTTGCCCGGGTGGTAAAGGATCTCAATATCATAATCCTTGATTAGTTCTAACCACCGCCTCTGTCGCATATTTAACTCCTTCTGAGTAAATATATACTTTAAACTTTTATGATCGGTGAAAATCTGACAGGTGACGCCATAAAGGTAATGACGCCAAATCTTCAAAGCGAACACCACGGCTGCTAGCTCAAGGTCGTGTGTCGGATAATTAACCTCGTAAGGTCTCAATTGTCGTGAAGCATAAGCAATAACCTTCCCATTCTGCATGAGTACACATCCGAGACCCTGTCTGGACGCATCACTATAAACCACAAATCCCTCCGTCCCCTGCGGTAAGGAAAGTACAAAGTCGACATTAACCGGCTCTTGAGTTCCTCAAAACTCCGTTGACACGCGTCGGACCATGTGTATTTCTTATCCTTCCGCAAAAGGTTCGTCAAGGGTTGAGCGATTTTAGAAAATCCCTCCACAAATCGTCGATAATAGCCCGCTAATCCGAGAAAACTTCGGATCTCCTTAACATTCTTCGGAGGTAACCAGTCTCGGATAGCCTCCGTCTTCTGAGGGTCGACACGAACTCCGTCCGATGATATTACATGTCCGAGAAAAGTCACTTCGGGCATCCAGAACTCACATTTGGAAAACTTTCCAAAGAGTTGCTCTCGTCTCAACACGTCGAGAACCTGATGAAGATGAACCTCGTATTCCTCTCGGCTACGAGAATAAATCAAAATGTCGTCGATGAAGAAAACAACAAACTGATCCAAAAAGTCGATGAAAACCCGATTCGTTAACCCCATGAATACCACAGGTGAAATAGTTAGCCCGAACGGCATAACTACGAACTCATAATGACCATAGCGTGTATGAAACGCTGTCCTCGCGATATTCGACTCTCGAATCCGCAACTGGTGATATCCAGATTTTAAGTCGATCCTGGAAAACACTGAGGCTCCCTGAAGTTGATCTAAAAGATCATCAATACGGGGTAAAGGATACTACTCTTGATCATCACCCTGTTCAACTCCTGGTAATCGATACACAAGCGAAAAGAACTATCATTCTTCTTGACAAACAAAGATCGGGTGCTCCACGGGACGTACTCGGTTGGATATAACCTTTCTCGAACAATTCCTCAAGTTGATTCTTCAACTCTCGCATTTCGGTCGGGGCCATCCGATACGGTGCCTTCGATAAATGGGACGTACCGGCTCCCACTCACTCCTGAATTCCCCTACTCTATGTGAAGGCAACTAGATAACTCGTCTGGAAATACATCGTCAATCGATGACAATGATACCACGAATGATTGAACATTTCGATTGCCCTAGAATGGTCAATCGATAAAAAGAGATACCAATAATGATTGAACAACTCAATTGCCTTAGAAAGGCCAATCGATGAAGATGTTACAATGAATGTTTGAATAACTCGATTGCCTTTGAAAGGCCAATCGATGAAAATAATACAATGAATGATTGAATAACTCGATTGCCTTAGAAAGGCCAATCGATGAAAATGATACAATGAATGATTGAATGACTCGATTGTCTTAGAAAAGCCAATCGATGGAAATGATACAAGGAATGATTGAATAACTCGATTGCCTTAGAAAGGCCAATCGATGAAAATGATACAATGAATGATTGGATAGTTCGATTGCGGAATTTCTCTGCTTCCGCCATAATAGAAATTCTACTGGAATAACGGGGATTACTTCCCTGAAGCACACATTCGACAACCAACGGCGGAAAAATAGCGACCAAACGCTAACAAACACTAAGGATAGTATCAAGATGGTTAAACCAACTAATACCGAAAATTACATCATCCTAAGATAAGTTCACCACGATTAGATCCATCAACCAATCGCGGTCATTAAGCATAATTCGGTATGATTCCGAAAATTCTTCCATCGTCAGGTAGACCGATGGTATGAGGTCCACAAGCAATAGAACTATCCCGAAATAAGTCTATTCAAGCATGATTCGAAAATGAATGAATGCGGTGTACCAGCATCAAAAGGTACACACAAGTTGAAATAAAATTACGAGTATACCTGAAATCATTCGGACCACCGGATCGTCGATCCTCCTCATCATATGAATCTGGGACTTGCTGGTCCCCGAACCGGACGCTCCCGTCTGATAAATACGGGCTCCAACTCTATTTGCTTCCATTGCCTTAGACGACGATGACAAAGCAGTCTGATTCTGAAACGCTGGTTGCTTCGGGGCCTGAGATGCCGTCGGAGCCGACTTGGAGTCCTTTCGGCAAAAACGGGCCTTATGCCCAAAATTCCCACAATTATAGCACGTGATAGACGGTTTCAGACACTCAGTGCTGAAATGACCCGGCGTTCCACAATTGAAACAGATGATGGCCGAACTGGCCGCTCGGGAATGAGATCCCGCACGATTATGCGCCGTAGGAGGTCGCTCAGAAACGATAGGACTCACACGAGGCTTCTTGAAGGTTGACTGACCGCCTTCGGATTGATTACGCTTCGTTGATTTCTTGCTGACAGATGAAGGTTGTTGTTCAGCACTTTCCTTAGCAGCTGGCTCATACGGGAGAGTTCTCTCGATTAATCCGGTCAGAGTGGCGCAATGATGATTGAGCAACTGCACATGGGTCATCATGGCCTGCATAAAAGTGAGTGGATCAACCCGAACATCTTCTGATCGAGCCGAGTCCTGGGCACAATTTCTCGGCAGCGAGTGATTATTTCTCGGGTTTCGGTCCGCACCGCGGCCTCTCCCCGTGCATCCCCTGACAGCTCTCTCCATACTGAAGTAGGAAGGTCGCATAATGATTATATTACCCGCATGATTAGCACGTTATGATTATGTCATGAGATGATGAAAATGAGTATACATGCTCTAACTTAGTGATTATATGAATGATTTACTGAAGTTACATGATTATCTGATGAAATTCTTGAAATGATTATCTTGAATAACTTAACAAGATTGATAATATGATCATCCAGATTGACAACTGAGTAATGAAATGAATTGAGTAATTAATGAGTTAACATGATCGTCCTGATTACAATGAATGATGATGTTTGAGGATTGTAAATTGATGAATGATGAATGAATGACTATTGCCAGAAATTATACCATGGCGTTAGAAATCTTTCAGTTCTTTTCTGGTCGATTGGCTCGAATTTGCAGTCACACGTGACGCGAAAGTCCAATGATACTAGTCGATGACGATGATTTCAAATGAGACATGACTCGGAAGGTAGTATTCAAAACCACGCTCCGATACCAACTCTGTAACACCCCAAACTAGGCGGATATTACGGTCTGTGAATCCCCGACTGGGACCCACCAGGCGAATGAAAAGGATGAATTAAATAATATAATTGTAGTACCGAACCACATTATATTACCAAATACTCCGATGAGGAGTTTAAGTACAATACACCAGGACAATACCGAATACTAGTATATTTTATATGAAGATAAAATACACGACACTGAATGAAGCGGAGTATCCAAATGAAAGTCTGCAGCGGAAAATAAAGGACAATAACATGAATAACTGAAAGATCGGGCCCCCCTACTAGTATCACTAGGACTCCTCGACATCAACATGTTATTCCCGTGTGTTTGCCTTGCCATGACCTGAAAAACAAAATCCCCAAACGGGGTCAGTTAAACAGAACAACAATCCTCAAGAGTTGAAAATACACAATCATGATTATATCTGAAGTTATGAAATATCCTGTCGAAACATACGCAATCAAACATGCTATATGCATCAACTAACAGTACGGCTCAAAGGGGTGGCGCCACACTACGCCCGGGATGGAAATGTGTCCGTGCACAAGCCACCAACGAGTATCGATCGAATACACGTGTGGTCTTGTACCTAATCAGTCTCACGAGACAATATGACTCGTGTGCACAGTCCAATGTGAGGCCACCAACCAACACACGACTATAATGTGCCCGACATGAAAATCCTACACATACCAACCGGCACGCCAGTATGACCCGGAATGCCACGATATAACAAAAGTGACATCGAAAATGAATAATGACTCACCGAGGTGGAATGCTAACGAAATAAATGACAACTCAATGAAAAGATTGGAACCGTCGTTCCTTATGACTGAAACGATTAATTGATAACAACAAGTTTTGATACGGTTAATATAATGATGAATGAGTTATGATTATGAATGAACAACAACAAAAGGGATGAATATCCTTTTAACCGAGTAAGAATTAACTTACTCAATACCGGTGACAATTATCCTTCCACGAACAACGTCCTAATTGAGATATCGGTCGCTCGAACAACCTTGAATTATACAATATCCAACAACTCGTTCAATATACGAATTAAACACGAATATAACGAACTCAAAACGTCGATACGATTAAACTAAGTTCATTGGGGCATTATATCGAATACGTTGTATCCAAACTCCGATTGTTTACAACTAAACCTCAACAATACCAACCTCAAATCCCCAAGAAGTGTTTCAAACCAAAAAAACATCTCTAATACGATCAATAATCCGTTATGAATGTCCAAAAACGTGATTATAACAACAATTAGTCGAAAATCCCCAATTCCAACTCGATATTCAAGGTGTTCTTGAATAATTCCTCAATAATCCAATGAATCCTTATACAAACTCATAATCATATACATATCCCTTCATATATCATGATTATAACGTCCAAAACATCGTATCTCAACACAAAAATCGAAATCCAAGGTGTTGAAGAATATTACCTTTGAAGATCCAAGTACTTTAATCCGAAGAACACGCGTTAGATTGATTATCCGGGCTTCACGATCGAAAAGAGATGAAGAAAATCAAACACTCAAATGATTTGAGAAGTAAAAACCCTCCCTCAAGCTCTCTCTCACGGTTGAAGGTGAAGAAAAGGGGAAAAAATGAGCTGAAATGCTCAAAAAATGAATTTATAGGGGTTGACTACCCTGCCGGACACGGACCGTGCCGATCGGCACAGTCGTGTCGCACAGCTGGCCGACAGGGACTCGACCGTGTCCTGCTTGACACGGTCGCGGCGTGGAGGGCCTTCCGATAGTGACCCGTTCGACAGCGACTCGGCATGACTCGACCGTGTCGTGGGACACGGTCGGGCGTGCTGGGCAGTCGGTTCTGGCTTATCCGGAAGAGTTCGACTCGGCCGTGCCAAACGACACGGTCGAGTCCTGTGGGCAGACACTTCGGCATTTTCCGGACGAGTACGGCACGGGCCGTGTCGGACGACACGACCGAGTCCGGTCGGCAGTGATCGGCCAAAAGCTGAAAAAATGAGCAGGTGAGCTAAAATGACCATAACTCTCTCGTCCGGACTCCGATTGACTCACCGTTTGAACCATTGGAAAGCTAACTCGATGCTATATAATATTGCAAAGATTTAGAATTTTTGGAGTTACCAAAAATTAATGGTGATCTAACAAAGTCGAACTTATATGAGGAAAGTTGAAACAATGGACAATAACGATACACAACTCGAAGTTTTTCCGAACGGTGAACACGGTGAATGAACATGATTGATGAATGATTATAATTGAGTGAAAAAAAATACACTGATTGACAATTACAGACTGATAATTACTGAATGAAAATGAATGAATTACAACCGGGTATTACACAATGGTGATTCAACAGCTGCATTCTCAGTCGGGTTTAAGCCTCTTGAGAAAATATTTGATCTTATCGGCCTCCGTTTGGACAATTGACGAGGCAAAAGGAAGAAGTGCCTGAAATTTCTCGATAACAAATAGTACATCATCGTCTTCAGATGGGTCTGGGTTCAGCAATTCTCACAGCTTGGCCTCACAGAGTGCACCTGGATAGAAATGGTCTAACATGAGGTTTTTAAATTCCTCCCAAGTATATACACCATCAACTGGGCTCACTCAGGTATGGGCGCCCTTGCTAAGATAGTAAGCTGCTACGGAGAGCCATTCTCTTCTGGGCAGTCCACCATCTCGAATAATTTCTCAAAGTGTTCAATCCAATGTACAATATCAGCAGGCTCAGAGGAGCCTTCAAAAGTCGGGGGTCACTGGCGAGAGATGTCGCTGATGATCCAACTCACAGGTCCGCCGTGCACAGGAGGTGGTGGGTAAGGCCCCTGTTGCTGGCCAGTAGTAGCTCTATGCATTGTAATACCCGAGATTTTTATTTTCCAGTTGCCCTGAATTATTTGTCATTTGGTTCCGATTATTTGTTTCGTTATGATTATGTGGGATACGTTTTTCTATGATGCACTGTATGATGTGTTCTGTTGTAGAGTTCGCCAAGTGAGACTCGTATCGCGTGCATTTTTTATTAAATACGTACTTGTGGTATGTTATGTTACGTAATTTGCTCGTTATTGTTTTAAATTAGGACCAGTGCATTAGTGTAACCGAAACATTGTCGAACGCCTAACCGGCCTATCGGAGTTGGCCACGGCAGAGCCACGGCCGCATGATTTGGAACAGGGACTCACCTGGCTGAGTTACGGCTGTAAGTGAGCGGCATGCATGGGCTGGACGAAGGCCGGTTATGGTCGTAAGGTGCCGGTTATGGCCGTAAGGGCTGGCACTTACGGCCGTAAGTGATCGGCCATATAAGGCCTAAGCAGCAGGTCACTCGGCCATTTACCCCATTTTTCACCATTTTTCACCCTCCTCCGCGATTCTTCGGCAAGTTTCCGGAATTTTGGCTGGTAAACTCCTTGTGCATCAGTTGGGAAGCTTGATTGGTGTTTATTATCATCATTTAATCCTTGTTCTTCGTCAGATCGAGGTAATTTCTTGAAATCTCCTAGAATTTGACTTTCGGGATTTCTTCTTGATTTTCGTTGTTCGTCCGATTTTGATGAATCGGTTGATGTTATTGAGCACTAATAATCGTGTTCTATGGGTTGTATATCCATATTTCGAGTTTGTTTAACTCGATTGGTGATTTGAGTGTTCTTGGGAGTTACCGAACGTTGAGTGTTCGATTAAATGTCCCAATGAGTTTCCCTTCGATAGTTTGGTGGGATTTCCATTGTTGTTTACCTTGATTCTCATTGTAATCATATCTTTGTTGTTTTTGGCCAGGGGATTATAGGTGTTCGAGCGTTTCCGGTTGAGCCTTCCCATTTCTTCGCGTGCTTTGGACTTGAGGCGAGTATCTTGTCTATATTCTTTATACTTTGAGAATGTGATGTGTTATGAACTTAACGTGGACTTGTTAGTGACTGTATATTTAACCGTAACTTAATTTTAAATGAAGATGTGATTTTATGAAATTAATTACGAACGTAAACTTGAGTTTCATGAAGAATGATAACAACCATTTCATGTTATTTTGTACTCAAAATGGATACTAGAAATGAGTAGTTACCCGAGAAATTATGGAATCGCGTAATACTTGTATTATTCGCTAGTTAGCCTTTCTCTGGATGATGGTGTTCTGTGAATGTTGTGCCTTTGTTGAAGTTTTGATGCGTTAACTTATGTGTTACGTGTTTGCGGATTGTGGTGAATATTGTACCTTTGTTGTTGTGTATCTTAGTGAATTGAAATGTTATCCGGATAGGGTTCCGTCGAGGCCTCCGGAGGCGTGTTACTTGCGAGTACGGCCAGACGTTACGTTGTCACCATGAGATTATCAAATCGGGTAGGTCTGGAGAGGTCTCCGAGAATCATTACTTGCGAGTACAATGTCATGATAACTAATGGGCGTGTTTGAATGATGTTATCCGGGTAGGGTTCCGTCGAGGCCTCCGGAGGCACGTTACTTGCGAGTACGGCTAGATGTTACGAGTTGACCATACAGTTATCTAATCGGGTAAGTCTGGAGAGGGCTCCGAGAATCGTTACTTGCGAGTACGATGTCAAGATAACTTATGGGTGTATTTGAGTAGTTTTCGATGAGCTAATCCGGGTGGGACCTTCGGGGCCATGGAGACGATTTGACTGTTGATTTGATATCTATGAAATGTGAAGGTTTGATTCTTGGATCCCGGTTATATTGGTGGATATGATTTTGGTCTTTGAGGTTTTGGGTTGAGAATAAAATCATTTATATGATTTTGAAAGAAAACCCTTTTGAAGAGGAAAAATATTCATATTTCATATTTTACACTGAGACCCCCGAACTCTCTACATAATCTCTTAAAGTGATTTCTGGAGTAAGTCACATGATCCATTTTAAATCAAATGATTTTGAAAAGACTAGACTCGGGGATCGTGTTACTACCTTATCGAAAGGTTATTTTCATAACGGTTGTATTCTTAATGTATAATTGTATAGCTTGGTTACTTGCTAGCGATTTCCATTGCTAACCCCTCGTTGGGGGATTATGTTATGTTTTTCAGGTATTCCGATTTGAGAGAGAGCAACTACAGGATCGGCATGGAGAATGATGTAAAGCATCGATACTAGTCACAGTTGTAGTCGGTTGTCCGTCAATGATCTGTCAGTCTAAGTATTTATTTCTAGTTCTTTGTCATCCTTAAGAGGATGGACATGTTGTGTAAATTGTGATCGAGTTGTATTTTGGTTTATCAGTTGTACTGCTATGTTGTATTGAGAGACCTAATCGGTCTACGGTTTTATGTTTTGGTCGAATTGACCACGTGTGGGTTTGTTTTGTGGTTTCTTGCCTGGTAGATCCTTGCAGAAAGGATCTACGGCATGTAATGTCCCTAAACGGATTGGGGGTGTTACATAAATGGTATCAGAGCTTAGGTTTCCGAAAACCTAGGCAGTTGGGTCTAGTTGGGTCTTGTGGAGTCGCGTCTTGTCGTGTCACTCGGGTGAGCAATTGTGAACAAGTGTGATCGTGGTAATCTGTTGTGATCAATTGTGATTCGTTGTGATTAGTATTGTGGTGAAGCCATCATCTCCGTACGACCTGTGGACGTAAGTCTCCTCCTTTATGTGAGGTATCTGTATTTCATGATTTCATCTGTGCAAATTAATTGTGGTGCATAATTTTATTTGCGCGATGTTGTGTAATGGAGTTGTATTCGATACTTGTGACGCACTGTATGTGTATACAACTGGACGTATTGATGTTTTTTACTGTGAACCGCCGTGTGGGGTGGTATAATGAAATTTGTGAACCTTGATGGGTTTCGAAAAATGTACCGACGGTTGAGTCGGTGAGAAACTCAGATGGATGGTTTTGTTGTATGTTTAAACTTGATGCGTGCTAGATGTATTTGATTGAATTTGTTATTCTGTTTGCCGTTTGGGCATGTGGTTTTAAGTTCGATTATTTTTGTTGGACTGTCGTGATTATGCCGTTGCGGATAGGTTTGAGAACGTGTTTCTGAAGGGCCTTAAGGGTCAGAGAATTTTGGTGGAATTCAATTTTTGAAAATATTTTGATGGTGCAATTAAACGACGGCCTGTATGGATTTTGAAATCGGTTGGGTTTTGACAAGTTGATTCTATATTTTTAAATGACACCATCAGACGGTAAATGTATTTTAATGTGTTTCGGGCACTGTAAAATATTACCGTCATCTTTGGTTATGATCAAAAGGATTTTGGAAAATTCTGTTTTGCAAACGACTTTGGTTTTCGAAATTTAAAATGTTATGTGTCTGTTATACTGTTATGCCCGTTGGAGAATTTTTATAGTACTTTCTAAATGTCGAGATACACTGTTAGGAGTCGACCCTTAACCTTCGGGGTCGTTCTGAGACTGTTGAGTTGATTCTTCTATCTTACGGTTAGTTGTTGCGACTGTAAGCTTCTGACTGTCGCGGCAGTACCTTTGTTGTTGCAGTTCTGTCTGTGCTCGTTATCGGTCGTTAAATCCCTGTCGACCTAGTCATATCGCCCGTGTGTGAAGATTGTGAACTCTAACTGCGGTATCAGTATTGCACCTAGTTGTTTATCCTGTATGGGTATTATTGACATATTATATTATTATGGTTGTATGCCCAGAGGTTATGATTTCATAGTTCGGTTTAATTGTATTGTTTTATGATGTTACCCGGATGTGATAATTGATGAGTAGTAGTGATGATGTATATTTATAAGGTCATTTTGATGATATCATTTATCGAATAGATTGGTGTTTCAAAATGTTGTTTTGCAAATGACTTTCAAGATGAAACAGTTATGATAATTGATTCATAGTTTTGATCAAATGACCGAGGTATTAAAAATATTTCTTTTCAAAAACTCATTTCAGCAAAATTATTTAAACTCAGGAATTTTAAAATATTATCATTGGACAATTACCTCGGAAAACTTTGTTTTTAAAAAATATGACCTAGATTTGACCACGATGATATTTGTGGTTCTGACCGAGATTGCTTTGATAAAGGTCATGCGTTTTTGTTGATGTAGCCAAGTGAATGACTTGTAAATTTATATTCTTTCGTTGAGGTGATAGTTCGTGTATTTGTGTTGTGACTCAGAATGAGTATTTTATTGTGTTACTGTTGGTTGCCCTATATTGATTATGTGGTGTTTGTTTTGTCGTTCTGAACGGTTGTTCGTTCAGTATGCCGAGAGGTCGTGGCAATCAATCGCGTGATCAGGACTATGCTACTGGTAATGGCATTAGTATTGGTGTTGCTACTATACTCCAGCAGGTGGCAGACCAAATGACCTATTTGGCTCAGGCGGTTCAGCGTAACACTACCGTGACTGAGAATTTCGGGCCGACTCAGTGGCTTAGAGAAGTGGTTCGTATGCGTCCTCCTCGTTTTGCCGGCGTAGGTGATACTTTGGGCTGGGACGGTTGGCTTTTCCAATCGGAGAAGATTTTCAAGGCGGCTGGTTGTCCAGAGGAACGGAGGATTCCTATTGCTCAGTTCCTTCTGGATAGTGACACTGTTAATTGGTGGGAGGCCGTTGAGCCTCAGGATCATGATGTTACTTGGGAAGAGTTCAAGAAGTTGATGGAAGCGTAGTTCTGTCCGGAGCCGATCCGAGAGCAGAGGATCTGAGACTTTCATCTAGCCGAGCCACAGGATATACCCGTGTCGCAAGCTATTATCGATTATAGTCGACAGCTTGCTTACGTGAAGGGGCAGGTGAGGACCGAGGAAGACAAAATCCATCACTTCGATATGTGGTTGAGACCAGAGATTCGATAGTACATGTAGGATTTCACTTGTGCTACTTTGAGAAAGTATCAGAATCGAGCCATGGCGTATGAGATCGCATTGTTATCTACTAGGCCTTTGCATGAGCCGAAGAGGCAGAGGACGTTTGGAGATTTTAAGGACGGTGTGAGAGTCGGGACTTCTTCTCATCGAGTTTCGCATAGTCATACGGCGAAACCTTCCCTTTCTTCATTTGGTGGAACCAAGAGTTCCAAGTCATCTTCTTTGACTCCTAGTCAGACTGGGAGGTGTTTCAATTGCAACGTTGTGGGTCATGTGCAAACTAATTGTCCTTCGCAGTCGATTACTTGTTATAACTGTGGACTCGAGGGCCACAGGGTTCAGTATTGTGAATTATTCCATGAGGTTTCCCAGAATCGAGCTTCGGCACCATTATCAGGATCGACTCGTGTAGATCGCTGAGGTTTAATGGTTTGGCCACTTTGATGACTGCTTACTTCGACCTTCCTTTTTAAGTTTCGGGACGAAACTTCTTTTTAGAGGGGTAGAATGTAATACCCGAGATTTTTGTTTTCCAGTTGCCCTGAATTATTTTTCGTTTGGTTCCGATTATTTGTTTCGTTACGATTATGTGGGATACGTTTTTCTATGATGCATTGTATGATGTGTTATGTTGTAGTGTTCGCCGAGTGAGACTCGTATCGCATGCATTTCTTTAATTAAATACGTACTTGTGGTATGCTATGTTTCGTAATTTGCTCGTTATTGTTTTAAATCATAACCGGTGCATTAGTGTGACCGAAACATTGTCGAACGCCTAACCAGGCTGTCGGAGTTGGACACGGCTGAGTCACGGCCGCACGATTTGGAGCAGGGACTCGCCTGGACGAGTTACGGCCATTAGTGATCGGCAGGCACGGGCTGGACGAAGGCTGGTTACGACCGTAAGGTGCCGGTTATGGCCATATGTGATCGGCAGGCGCTGGGCAAAATTTTCACGAATGCCGGTTACGGCCGTAACAGTTGCCAGTAATGGCCGTAAGTGATCGGCCATATAAGGCCGAGGCAGCAGGTCACTCGGCATTTACCCCATTTTTCACCATTTTTCACCCTCCTCCGCGATTCTTCGGCATGTTTTTGAAATTTTTGCCGGTAAACTCCTTGTGCATCATTTGGGAAGCTTGATTGGTGTTTATTATCATCATCTAATCCTTGTTCTTCGTCGGATCGAGGTAATTTCTTGAAATCTCCTAGAATTTGACTTTCGGGATTTCTTCTTGATTTTTGTTGTTCGTCCGATTTTGATGAATCGGTTGATGTTATTGAGCATTAATAACCGTGTTCTATGGGTTGTATATCTATATTTCGAGTTTGTTTAACTCGATTGGTGATTCGAGTGTTCTTGGGAGCTATCGAACATTTAGTGTTCGATTAAATGTCCCAATGAGTATCCCTTCGATAGTTTGGTGGGATTTCCGTTGTTTTTTACCTTGATTCTCATTGTAATCGTATCTTTGTTTTTTTTTCCGAGGGGTTATAGGTGTTCGAGGGTTTCCGGTGGGGCCTTCCCGTTGCTTCGCGTGCTTTGGACTTGAGGCGAGTATCTTGTCTATATTCTTTATACTTTGAGAATGTGATGTGTTATGAACTTAACGTGGACTTGTTAGTGATGGTATATTTAACCGTAACTTACTTTTAAATGAAGATGTGATTTTATGAAAGTAATTACGAACGTAAACTTGAGTTTCATGAAGAATGATAACAACCATTTCATGTTATTTTGTGCTCAAAATGGATACTAGAAATGAGTAGTTACCCGAAGAATTATGGAATCGCGTAATACTTGTATGATTCGCTAGTTAGCCTTTCTCTGAATGATGGTGTGCTGTGAATATTGTGCCTTTGTTGAAGTTTTTATGAGTTAACTTATGTGTAGAGTGTTTGTGGATTGTGATCTATACACCTCAACAGGCGATCGGCACAAATACCGGGCGACCGAACCAGAGTCAAATAGACCAAGGCAGATTTTCCGATCGGAGGACCCAGAACAGGACCTAGCGCCGAGCGATCGACTGCCAAGGCGATCGCCTCCCAGCAACTAGAGGTCGTTCCGAATGCCCGATCAGGGACGACCGTCTCATGCCACGTAAAGCCAATATCCTCCAAGTCTGCAAAGGCCGAAACTCGGAATAGAGACCCACATGCAGATCCAGAAAAGGCGCCGCAGGATAAGGCCTTTTGACCCCATCCTATCACCATATTCTCACCTACCGACAGACCCGCCGAAAGGTCCAAGGTGGGACCTCCCGAGGCAACAACAAGAGACGCGTGTTGTCCTCTTATTGGTTCGCACAGCTAGCTGCCAGCAGCAGCCGCGGACTTTAAGGCAATCAGCCCATGTGCTAAAGACGATCGCCCCCTTATTATAATACAGAAAAGGCAATCGCTCGTCAAGATTAAGACATCCCAGCTCCTCCTATAAATAGAAGGCTTCCTGCACTTGGAAAACTCTCTGCTTTTCTGGCTGCTTTTCTCTGGACTCTTGGCTTCGCTTCTCTATCTTGGCCACGCCATAAACTTCGGAAATCTTTCTATCTCTCACTCTCGAAACCTCTTAACCCAAAGACGGTCGGCAGAAATGAGAACAAGAACTCACAGAGCTTCAACTCTGGTTCTTCCGGCAATCATCAGCACTCAAGAGCTAGATAACTAGGGTCTTTTACACTCATTGTAATTGTACTCTTACATTAATATTTGTACTCCAACGTATTCGTATTAATAATATCTCGTGAGAGCATTTAATCCCGGGCCTAACAAACCCGGCAAATCTTGTGTTATTTACTTCCCCACGGACGTGCTCTCGAATTTTGTTTGTTACTCATCCAGTCCAGCAATATCATCTCCGGATAATATTTTGGGTAACAACGCACTAGAAGAAGGGGGCATCTACCTCATTTTTATTCCGACCGTTTTGAAGAACACTCACTGTTCTTCGGAACATATACTTGAAGAAACAGTCACTGTTCTTCAAAGAAAAACCTTCAGATTCATGACGTCTGCCACTACATCCAACAGAGCCACTCTCCGATCCGCCGGACGCCTTATTCCAGCTCAATCCGAGCCTCGACCTACGGCAGAGGGTAGCCGCGGCGGCGCGAGACTCTCGATCCCGCCCCCGAGGGACAGCCTTAGCCTCTCGCTCGATCAGTTCCAAACAGCAGAGCAGATCGACGAGGCCATGGCCATCCTACGGGAGCGATGGAGAGCATGCGGTGCGCCCGCTATTACCCCATCAGCCATCCGCCGCGCGGGTAAACGGAAGCTCAAGGGGTTACTTGTCGAGAGATCGTCAGGAAGCCCCGATTCTCGAGAAGAAACACTCGCGAGGTGGGGCGGTTCCGTTTTCAGCCGCCTAGGAAGCGACCCATCATGGCGACCGGGGCATTCTGGCCCCAACCATGAGACGACGGAGCCTGAATCCGTCACGAGGAGTTCAGCTTACCCAACTCCCAGAAGGCAGACCAGCCATCTGGCTCCTCCTCGCCGAAGAACCGAGATCGGTGGCAATGACCTCATCAACAGCGGATCCAGGGGATCAGTACATGATCGCCTCGACTCCCGCTCTGAGAGCCAAACCACGAGCGACCAAGCTACGGTGATGGCCGCAATGCAACGCCAGCTCGATGGCATGAAGGCGCTCCTAGAAACTGGGGCAGGCGCCAAGAGAAAGATCGTTGGGCCGAGCGAGCCGTTCGCGGCCCAGATCGAACTTGCCCCCATGCAGCCAAGGATCGCTCCTCCTCGAACACCTTTGTACGAGGGGAGGTCAGACCCCGAGACTCACCTGAGCAAGTTCCGGATCTACATGACCGTATGCAGGGAATTAGACACGACCAAGTGCCGAATGTTCCCCTTGACATTGGGCGAACTGGACCATAGGTGGTACATCTCACTGCCACCGCGATCAATCAGTTCCTTTGAACAACTGGCGAGCTACTTCACATCATACTTCGCCGCCAAGGTCGCTCGACCAGAAGGTCCCCACCGCATGATGAAAATCAGGCAGGGGGAAGACAAGTCCGATGAAGACTACATCGACCAGGTGGATGAGATAATCCTCAACGGCGAGCCCGTGTTTACGAGATCGCCTCTACTCGATCTAGGGGATTCAATGGTCTTTCGCCCATGTTCAGGCACCTTACGAAGGACATCCCCCCGACCTACGCAATCTTCCACGCCAAGGCCGCAGACTTTTTAGCCAGGCGGAGGTTGCTCGCCCTTCGCCAAGACGAGGGGGCAGAGACGGCGATCACCAAGTCCAACAAGGTGGTCGCCAAGCCACACGGTGATTTCAGGACCTTCGAGGATGTGGAAGCCCATCTCTACCGCAACCTCAATCTATCTCCGGCTCATATTTTCTACGCCATCCAGGGGCGCGAGCGGCTAAGCAAGCCGAAGGCGGTAAGGGACAACGGTCATCTGGACCGCAACAAATTTTGTGCTTACCACAAGAGTCCCGGCCACAACACCGATCAATGCCGCGACCTCCTCAGACAGCTCTGGAGATTGTTCGAGGAAGGCAAGCTGGACAGTCTAGTAACTTAGCCGGAGTCCCGGGCAGAAAGGATCAAGTGCCGCGATTGGCGTCAGAACGATGATCGCCAGTCTCCCAATACGATCGCCAGAATCAAACACGGCGAGCCAGAGGATTCGTACGAGTCGATCCTCCCGATCAACCCTGGCAGCCAGATCTTTATGCTTCAATCAAGAGGTGGAGACTTCGAAGGTCTTTCCCAGTTTCCACCATGTCAAACGAAAGGCCACTGCCCAAAGCAATGTCTCTGAAAATGGAGGACTCGCTCCCCATCTAAAGTTCATCATCTAACATGATGGACCCAGGCACGAGATCGCCTCCCTCAGCACAACGTATACCATAGAGGATGGCCATCTAACATGACGATCCGAGGTAGAAAAGTGCAGCCATGGTCCTGGAAGTCGATGGAACCGACAGCTTCATCCATGCAAGGTTTCTTTGGGCTGCGATCGCTCGCCCTTCGTTTAGATACGAGGCGGGCGTAGCCGAAGGACCCTCCAAACAAATCAGTGGACATGCTCGCCCGCCCTCAAAGGTTCATCATCTAACATGGCGGACCCGGGCAATGCGACGCGTCCCTACCCCCGTCACAACGTATACCATCGAGGACCGCCATCTAACATGACGATCCGAGGTAGAAAAGTGCTAACACGCCGTGGACGTGGAGTTGATTAATCCGACGACACCCCATGCAAGGACTCCTCCAGACCAAGACCGCTCGCCCTTCGTTTAAATACGAGGCGGGCACAGCCTAACGGAGGACCCTCACAATAAAGTGAGTCGCGAGACAAACCTACAGGTGGAATGTCCCTCGCACACAAGACACGGTCATGGAGGTCGGTCCATTGAACTCCGCGACCGTGCACGGTTCCTCAAGGTCGAAACAATTGGCTTTCCACGAGAGATCTGCAAAATTGAAAATCACAAGAACAAGACCGAAGATAGCTCGCCAAATGATCAGGTCGCCCAAATCCGAGACCAAAGTCCGCTCAATGGATCGCCCGTCATTATCTTAAACGATCGCCAGTGGAACCACCTCACCCCATGTCTTCAACATCGGAGCAAGCTAGGGGGCAATTGTTGTGTCGAGATTTAACACCTCGACAGGCGATCGGCACAAATACCGAGCGACCGAACCAGAGTCAGATAGACCAAGGCAGATTTTCCGATTGGAGGACCCAGAACAAGACCCAGCGTCGAGCGATCGACTGCCAAGGCGATCGCCTCCCGGAAACTAGCGGTCGTTCCGAATGCCCGATCAGGGAAGACCGCCTAATGCCACGTGAAGCCAACATCCGCCAAGTTTGCGAAGGCCGAAACTCGGAATATAGACCCACGTGCAGATCCGGAAAAGGCACCACAGGATAAGGCCTTTTGACCCCAGCCTGTCACCATCTTCTCACCTACCGACAGACCCGCCAAAAGGTCCAACATGGGACCTCCCGAGACAGCAACAAGAGACGCGTGTTATCCTCTCATTGGTTCACACAGCTGGCTGCCAGCAGCAACCGCGGACTTTAAGGCAATCAGCCCATGTGCTAAAGACGATCGCCCCCTTATTATAATACAGGAAAGGCGATCGCCCGTCAGGATTAAGACATCCCAGCTCCTCCTATAAATAGAAGGCTTCCTGCACTTGGAAAACTCTCTACTTTTCTGGCTGCTTTTCTCTGGACTCTTGGCTTCGCTTCTCTATCTTGGCCATGCCATAAACTTCGGACATCTTTCTATCTCTCACTCTTGAAACCTCTTAACCCAAAGACAGTCGGCAGAAATGAGAACAAGAACTCACAGAGCTTCAACTCTGGTTCTTCCGGCAATCACCAGCACTCAAGAGCTGGATAACTAAGGTCTTTTACACGCATTATAATTGTACTCTTACATTAATATTTGTACTCCAATGTATTCGTATTAATAATATCTCGCGAGAACATTTAAGCCCGGGCCTAACAAACCTGGAAAATCTTGTGTTATTTACTTCCCCATGGACGTGCTCTCGCATTTTGTTTGTTACTCATCCATTCTAGCAATATCATCTCCGGATAATATTTTGGGTAACAACACCTTTGTTGTTGTGTATCTTAGTGAATTGAAATGTTATCCGGGTAGGTTCTGTCGAGGCCTCCGGAGGCGCGTTACTTGCGAGTACGGTCAGACGTTACGTTGTGACCATAAGGTTATCAAATAGGGTAGGTATGGAGAGGGCTCCGAGAATCGTTACTTGCGAGTACAATGTCATGATAACTTATGGGTGCGTTTGAATGATGTTATCTGGGTAGGGTTCCATCGAGGCCTCCGGAGGCGCGTTACTTGTGAGTACGGCCAGACATTACGAGTTGACCATAAAGTTATCTAATCGGGTAAGTTTGGAGAGGGCTCCGAGAATCATTACTTGCGAGTATGATGTCAAGATAACTTATGGGTGTATTTGAGTTGTTTTCGATGAGCTAATCTGGGTGGGTCCTTCGGGGCCACGGTGACGATTTGACTGTTGATTTGATATCTCTGAAATGTGAATGTTTGAATCTTGGATCCCAGTTATATTGGTGGATATGGTTTTGGTCTATGAGGTTTTGGGTTGAGAATAAAATCATTTATATGATTTTGGAAGAAAACCTTTTTGGAAAGGAAAAATATTCATATTTCATGATTTTACACTGAGACCCCCGAAATCTCTAAATAATCTCTTAAAGTGATTTCTGGAGTAAGTCACATGATCCATTTTAAAGCAAATGATTTTGAAAAGACTGGACTCGGGGATCGTGTTACTACCTTGTCGAAAGGTTATTTTCATAACGGTTGTATTCTTGATGTATAATTGTATAGCTTGGTTACTTGCTAGCTATTTCCATCGCTAACCCCTCGTTGGGGGATTATGTTATGTTTTTCAGGTATTTCTATTTGAGAGAGAGCAACCACAGGATCGGCATGGAGGATGATGTAAAGTAGCGATACTAGTCACAGTTGTAGTCGGTTGTCCGTCAGTGATCTGTCGGTCTGAGTATTTATTTCTAGTTCTTTGTCATCCTTAAGAGGATGTACATGTTATGCAAATTGTGATCGAGTTGTATTTTGGTTTATCAGTTGTACTGTTATGTTGTATTTTGAGAGACCTAATTGGTCTATGGTTTTATGTTTTGGTCGAATTGACCACGTGTGGGTTTGTTTTGTGGTTTCTTGCCTGGTAGATCCTTGCGGAAAGGATCTACGGCGTGTAATGTCCCTAAATGGATTGGGGGTGTTACATGCATCGCATCCATCAATTGACCAATCTTGGTCATCTGAGCCATCATGCCCTGCATAACAATGTAAGGATCGACACGCGCATTCTCGTGTCCAGTGTGGTGCGATTGGTCCCTAGAAGGTAAATCACTGCCTGCAGAACTCTGCTCCACATTCGAACGCGTGTTGGCTCGTGGTCTCGGGATTCGGCCCCTTCCGCGGCCTCGTACCCTTCTGCCACGGCCTCTCAAATTTCTTTCCATACTGAAAGAATCAAACAATAATAACAACCATAAGCACAGTTCATGACCCTCTTTATGACCAATCAAAATTCATGCCAAGTTAATAGCAACAAAGGAACTACCTATTCAAGAAAATAGTTCATAATGAATTATCGACACTACGAGTGCCACAAATAATATCATATCGACATTGAGTCGAATAATTTCAATTACATAATCAATCCAGAATTTACCTCGAAATATCAATTAGATAAATCCTGCCACAGATCCTCGGAATATCAAGCTCAACAAAGAGATCCATTACGATATTAATATCACGCCAGTAATTAAATCATGGCTCATAAAGTACATACCGTATTTAGCTCATAGGGTCAGGCGCTTGCATAGGTCACACGTGACACGAAGGTCTCTTGATACTAGTTCATTTCACAACGACTCTTAAAGAGAAAACGACGCTCTGATACCATCTTCTGTAACACCCACTAGGCGATACCAAAATACAGATTAAATATATATATTACCTTGTGATACTGAACCACAATAAATAGTCATTACTCCGATTAGGAGTTTATAAATAGTATGACCAAGGGCCTTAACATACACAGGATCCAAATACAAGTATAAACCATATGGAGATGGAATATACTTCAAATAACAATACAATCGATCAATAGTTTAAATGAAACAGAAAATAACATTACACAGTTTTCAAGCATAACCGGACAACAAAAGATTTGGGGGCCCCTAACTAGTATCCTTCGAACCCTTCGCCATCACCATGCTCTTCCCGTGCCTTGCCTTTGCCAGGACTTAAAATACAACACAAGTATTTCGCCCAAAACACGGGGTCAGATATACATGATAAATGATTCTCCAGACATTATACAATTCACATATACTAGATCTCAAATCTCGACTATTGAACATACCCCTCGGGCGTATGAACAATCAGTCACAAACCATCGAGCATATCAAATCATACATGGACTATGAATGACCAAACAATATGGCTCAAGATGGACATCACAGTACGCTCGATCCGGAAATGTGTCTGTGTAAATGTCCACCCCGTATACGGAATCCAGAATATACATGTGACAATGTACCTAATTAGCCTCATGAACTACGTCTCGCATGCACAGTCTAATAAGGAAACATCCACGTATGACTATATATGTGCCTGGATAAAAATCCTACACAATAACCAATCGGCACGTAGATATGATTCCAGATATGTTACGATACAACATGACAATGAATTCAATAAATCACATGTCCGATTAAGGATCAAGAAACTCACCAAAGTGACAATAAGGATCAACAAGATCAACGGTTCAAAGGTGATGAACTTGGGAATGCAATCCCATGATGAAAAACGGAACATCATCAAGAACAATATCGAACTACGAATAACAAATTCATAAGTGTTTCATATACACGAAACGTATAACCATCACAAGAATTCAATCATCCTTATAACCAAGCAAGATAACTTGCCTCAATTCCGTAGGTGAACGATAGTCTTTCCCCAAACGATCAAACGGATGATGTCCTCAACTAAATACTCAATCGAACAAGCAACCTTGAATGAAACGTAATTCATTCAATAATACATTCACACAATATTGATATCAATTCGTAGGAAACAAGACCCGAAACCTACTCGTTCAATTAATTCTATTTCAATGAACATTCTATCAACTATTGGTGAAATTCAATACATATGGTTTGTCTTCCACAAATCGGATTACTATACTAAAATTTCCTTTTAATACTCTTGTTATCACTATAAACAAGTGTATACATTAAACACCTTCAATTCACCATTAAAAATCGGATTAACCAATTTCTTTAACATATACGTCCTTTATTACACAAGGATCGTTGAGAACTAACATTATCACCAATAATCAATAATATCTTGCTAAGAACATTATCAACTTATTAATATGGTGATCAACACATACCTAAGGTATCAACACAACCGATTTTTATATATGAGAGTTATAGTTGTGTTCATCAAAACCATATTATCATCTCTCAAAGACTTTGCTAAGCCAAAACAGAAATGAAGTTATAGTTTTTAGGCTCAAGAACATCACCCTAATCTCTAACATTCATCAAGTTCTTAACATGGTGTTCTAATACATTTTATGTCAAAAATTCCATCGATTAAACTTAACTACGAAGAAGCTAATAATTATTATTGTCCTAATGATGTTAATAACCCAACAAGAAGATAACGTACGTACGTTATCGCATGAAGATAACGTACGTTAACCCCTTTACGTACGCTACACCTAAAATGTTACGTATGTAATCTATATCCAGAGGCTACTGCCTCAAAACACCAACCTCATTACATATGTTATAGTCTCATCATTATGTACATAATGTACGTCAACTTGGCTGCCTCGAAAGGGCCAAATATCCGGATCATGTCTGACCCCCCACGCCGAAAGTTGAGATCAGATAAGATACCAAGCATTACGGATGTAACTAGCATTCCATTACGTACGTAAAGCCAACATCAGCGTACGTTAAGTTAAATCCTTAGCCTACGTTAAATACAGAAAACCTAGCCAAAAAATGAAACAATCTACAAACGTCAAGAAATCGACCATAATGCGAATGACAGTTATAATCAAGTATATTCTGATATATCCCAACATAAATAAATATTAACTAAATATAATATGATTACAACGATATTCAAATTATCCAAATAACACAACAGTAGATAAGGAATTACTGACGGATATTTCAGTAGAGAGAGGTCGAGAGAGAGGTCGAGAGAGAGATGAGAGTTCGGCCGTGAGATGAGAATCAGGAGAGAAGAAGAGTTATTGTGGCCAATTAATTAGGGAGAGGGTATTTATACCCACGAATTTTCTAGTATTATTAATTGAGCCCCTAATTCCTATAATTTTTCAATTTAACCCTAGCCTAATAATTCCTTCTATTTCAGTCCCCATATAGTTAATTCTTACGGATTAACCCCAATTAGCCTTATAACTCTTTCAATATCAGTCCTTAAATACTTAGTTCCTTCAATTTTACTTCAATCAGCTTTTCTACAATTAAAATTCAGCCTTATTTATCCAAGTCATTAAAAATATAGACTTTTCTAATAATATTAATATTCAATTTAAGTTATGTCTTGTATATTATTTTAAATTATAGTATTATATTAATAATAATCTATTATTATCTGTAGATAATAACAAGAACTTACGGGCCTAGGATTGTCGAGTCAAGCATCTTCATTACATTCAAGTTCAAGTACTGCATTTTATCCAGTGTGGAGAAATTATTACGCTTTTGTCTATTTTAATTGCTTTATATATTGTCTTGTATGCGCACGTGAAATCAATTAGAAGCACTTAAATGTGCAAATCAGTCAAAATCACTTAATTGTACAAATCATTCAGAAGCACTTAAATGTGCAAATCAGTCAGAAGCACTTAATTGTACATAAAGCCTTCGGGCTAGCCGGCGAGCTTCAGAATTTATCAGTCATGTGCTAATATATTTAGAAATTAACTTAGACATATTGCGTACCCTCCACACTAAGCGCGTTGAAAGCTCACCCCATTATTTAACCCTTTCAGGTTGAGGAGATCGATATGGCCTGCGCTTGAGTGTCGGATGATCAAGCTTCCTGGTTAGATGTTTACTTATTTACTATTATTTTTCGCATGCTATGCTTTATGAACAAGTGTTCAACTTATTTTCAATTTCACATCAAAGTATGTTTTTATTTAAAGGTGACCTGAGAATATTACTTGTGATTATTAAGTTTGTTTGTTTGTTTTAAAAATGTAGTTCCGCTGCAAATTTTTATTTATTCTTTTTAAAATTAGAAGAACTATTTTCCTAGAATAGGATGCTACATAAGTGGTATAAGAGCGGGTCTATGGTTCTATAGACTCGTTAAAATGGTTTCCCTTTCCAAACTAAAATTTCATTTTCGCAAGTAGTCAAATATTTTTAGCAATTATGATCATCCACCTTTGTCGCTCCACGTCGACTCCAAGGTGAATTAAGTAACTATGATTCATTATGTGATTAATGTAGTTTACCAGATCAACCATGATTCATATATTAAAGATGCATCTTCAGTCTATTTTGTAGATAAGAATTTTATGATAAAGTATTTGAGCATGAAATTATTTTCTTATAAATTTATAAATATATGTGTGACAAGCACTAATCATCATTGCTAGAAATCTCTGGTTCTCAACCCATAGATGCAATATAACTCTCTATTTTATTTCTCCCTCTCGTTGGGTAAGTACTGAGGGATCGTTGCGTGTGATATGCCTTAGGATAATGGCAACTCGTGGACGTGGACGCCCAGCTAATCGAGATGCAGATAATCTCGGTGGTCAGGATGCCAACCTTGGTGCTGCTGGTGGTGGTAACGGATGTCAGAATAACCACAATAATAATGTGCCAGCTCCTACTCAGCATAAGTTGTTCAACAATTCCGACGTTTCACACCACCATCATTCAACGGTCGGGAAGGACCAGCTTTTGTTGACGAATGGTTCAGGTCGCTCGAGCGCACCTTTGAGCTTATTGGGTGCACTGATGCACAAAGAATTCTTTGCAGCCAATATCAAATGGTGGAGGATGCTGGACGCTGATGGATGAGCTATTGGCGTTTGAGGCCGGCAGTCGAGCGTGCTGCATTAACTTAAGATCAGTTCAAGGAAATAGTGATGGAACAGTACTACCCACAGCATTACCGAGAGAAGATGGAGAGAGAGTTTTGGAATCTCGAACAAGCAGGAATGACAGTTGAAGAATATGAGAGAAAATTCAACCAAATCAACTGTTGGGATTCGGTGCCTAAAACGAAGGCCCAGCGGAAGCGGTAAAAATGAAAATTAATTCGATCCGAATCCCTACGAGGATCGATCGAGCTACGCATATACGAATATGAAATAAACAAAGGAAGAATCGAAATAATACCCTTGTCGTCCGTTGATTATATGGATTTCCTTCTCTTGAGCTATTCCCCAAACGATCCAAAATGCTCCAAGCCCTTGGATGATCCAACGCCGAAAAACCGCGTCTCTACTTGTCACGCGTCGGAGAAATGAACGGAATGACAACACTCGATTAACCTCTAAGGTTACGGCTAAAATCAAGTGATGAAACTTTAATTATAACACTCTAAGTGTTAAAATATATATCTCTCAATTAATTTCTTGATTTTTATCCAAGAACAACAAGAACAAGATGAAGAATGAGATGAAGACTTTGGAATGAACTCTAAGTCCTTTCTCACTGTTTCTTTTTCTCCTACTTACGTATGGAATCAATAATTTGTAAGAGAGTCACAAGTCTTCTCCCTTTATTCATTCTTTATTCACCAACAACCCACTAAAGATCTCATCTCACATGAGAGATGCCTTTCAAGTCATTGTCTTCCATTTAAAAATGGAAACAAAAGACAAGATGAAAGGAGGTGGAAATGGGGGGGACGGCCATCTAGAAAGGTAGGTGGAGTTTGGTCTGTTTCGGACTCCCGCGAGTCCAAACAGATAAACTCCGAATCCGTTCTCATGTATTTATATCAATTAATTAATCCAATTAATTAATCATATCAAATACATAATAACATAATTAATTTCTCCAAGAAATAATTATTTTCATGAATTAAATTAATCACCCGGTAATTTATTTAATTCATTAGGCCGTAAATTAATTTATCCAATAAATTAATTTAGACATCCAATGTCCCAAATTTAATTAGACATCCAATGTCCAATAAATTAGATATCCAATATCTAATATTAATAATGAGAGAACAAGCTTTATTCATTCCGTCGTCAATCCTATTGCGCGACTCGGTAGATCCGTCTCAGTCAGCAATGGGAGGAACCAAAGAGTAGTAGCACCACCTAGCCAGCCTGGCGGCCTACACTGTACCCCAACTGAGAACGAAAGATTGGGATCATTCAAGAACCATTCTGTCGTGAATACCAGTATACGTATAAACCCTTCTTTCAAATGTCCCGATCAAGTTATAGGGTCACAGTCAGTCAAACCCTATCTATTACTTGACGCTATGCATGCGTTAATGCAAATCGAGATCATCGATCTGTCGTGTATCTAATACAACTAGCTCCAATGCTTTGGCTAAAGACTTATGATCTCATCTGCCAATAACCGCATAGGACATATAACCCGCTCACTAACGGGAGAAAGAATTCTATCTTGGTATTCAGTAAGACCTGCTACTTGCCCGTCAAGATGCACGTCGAGGTTGACCCCCGCCTTCCGGTTTACAGGGTCAAACTACTCTAATGAAAATCTTGACGTCACAAGCACATCCCTACTAAATCCTCAAGTCGAAGGTTCACGAATACCTATCACAACCTTTCGATTCCGTCATTGACTGTCCCGGAGTGAAATCCGTGTGACGAATCGAGGGTGAGTCGGTTCGAGTATACTAATCCAATTAGCATACCTATAACGTGTGCTCCCACTAACCATTAGTGTTCGACAGGCACTCTCCATGTCAAAGAACACGTCATACAAGTCTTCACATAAACTTAACGCCCAGTCAAGTTTCATCGACTTGCGAACGATTAAGTATTTGAGCTATAACCTTTCCAGTGCCGACCCCCTTATCCAATAAGGAGTGGAACGTTTTGCTCTCAAATATACGGACTAGTTTCTATATGTTTATTTACGAGTTAGGAATGCCAATAACTACCAGTAAATAAAGAAACATTCATTTGCCTTATATAAATGGTTTACATATTTACAAGTACAATGCCCTCACTCAATATCCTCTGAGTGGCATTCGAGGGCATACTCCCAACAATCTCCCACTTGCACTCAATGCCACACACTATGGTATCTAATACCCATATTCTCCAGATGACGCTCCAAGCTAGTCTGAGAAAGTGGCTTGGTCAGTGGATCAGCGACGTAGTCGGCTGACTCTACTCTATGCAGCACAATGTATATCTTTGCGAACAAATTCTCTCACGAGATGATACTCTCTCTCAATATGTTTGGTACTATTATGAAACCTCGGCTCCTAGGCCTGTACTACCACTCTGGAAGCGCAGCACAAGGTGTCATGTGAAGTTTACCCAGTAACTTCTAAGTCCGTCCTTTGAAGGCCCCCGAGGCCGCTTTATACTCAGCCTAACAGGTGGAATAAGCAGTCGCGCTATACTTGGCACTATGCCAAGATACTGCTCCTCCATTAAGAGTAAATGTAGCCAGAAGTAGACATAGAATCGTCTTTCTGTCCTTGGAAGTTCAATACAGTGAATCCCATCACATTCAGTTCTCCACCGCCATATATAAGAACCATATCTCTAGTCCTTCTAAAGTACTTGAGAACGTTCTTTACGGTAGTCTAATGTTCCCTGCCTGGGTTTGCCTGAAACCTACTCACCACGCTTACAGCATGCGCAATGTCAGGTCTCGTACACAATATAGCATACATAAGGCTACCCATGGCCGAAGCATATGGTATATTACTCATTTCCTTCCGTTGTTCCTCACTTTGAGGACACATCTACAAGGAGAGTTTTATTCCATGTCGCATCGGTAGGAACCCTCTTTTAGAATCATCCATCTTAAATTGCTTTAAGATTTTATCTATATAGAGGGCTTGGGAAAGACCTATTGTTCTCTTCGCTCTATCCCGGTAGAGTCGAATACCAAGAATATAGGTAGCTTCTCCCAAGTCTTTCATGGAGAAATTACTCAAAAGCCAATCTTTCATAGAACTGAGCATTCCCACATCATTTCCTATTAGTAGAATGTCATTTACACATAGTACTAAGAATATGATCTAGCTCCCACTAACCCTCTTGTATACACCAGGTTCCTCTTCGTTTTGCATGAAGTCAAACTCTTTGACTGCCTCGTCAAAACGAAAAAGGTCCCAACTACATGAAGACTGCTACAGTCTATTTCATGGAGTCTACATCCACCATTGCTAGGTCATTTGGTCGCGGGTCGGTCTCTTGTTTATCACCTGGAACCTCGTAGAAAACCAGTTCCTCCAATGTGCATAAAACTATACCTCTCAGGTAATTGAGACACCCTACATGACCTACGAGGTGGTTGTACTTGTGTTATAGAAGGTTTGGTTCCATTTTCTTGCACAGGTGTCTCCCGAGGAGTTTCATTGTATTCTTCTAAAGAAATACTTCTACCTGCTACGCCTTCCTGAATGAACTCATCTTCCAGGAAGTGTGCTTGTAAAGCAACAACGATCTTTCGATCTTTGGGCATGTAGAATAAATATCCCATCATCCCAGATGGGAATCCAATGAAACATCCCTTTGCGGACCTAGCTTCCAACTTCTCCACCTTAGTCTTCTTGACATAAGCGGGATATCCCCAAATCCTAATGTGATTAAGACTTGGTTTCCTGTCCTCCCACATCTCATGTGGAGTTTTAGGAATGGATTTGGAAGGACATCTGTTCAAGATATACGCGGCAGTCAGGAGTGCATACCCCCACAGGTAAATTGGTAAGTCAGTGTAGCTCAGCATGGAATGGACCATGTTCAACAAAGTCCGGTTCCTTTTTTCTGACACACCATTTAGCTGAGGAGTACCTGGAGGTGTTAGTTGTGAAACTATTCCATGTTCCTTAAGGAACTCGTCAAACTCCGTACTCATATACTCGCCAACTCGGTCCGACCGAAGTGCTTTGATATGATTACCAGTTTGTTTCTCGACTAGGGCCTTGAATTCCTGGAATTTCTCAAAAGCCTTGGATTTATGTTTCATTAGGTATACATAACCATACCTAGTATGATCATCTGTAAACGTAATGAAATATTGATATCCATCACGTGCTGCTTCCAAAGCACCACAAACGTCATTATGGATTAATCCCAGTTTATCAGCGGCTCTTTCAAAAGGCCCTGTGAAGGGGGACTTAGTCATTTTACCTTTAAGGCAAGATTCACAAGTAGGAAAGGGATCCGATCCCAATGGACCCATAAGTCCATCCTTTTCCATCTTATAAACCTTGATCTGACCAACATGACTAAGTCTAAGATGCCATTTCAAAACTTGATTGGTTTCATCCCTACCACGTTTTCTAGTCATAGTATTCACAACTACTTTGTTGCTGAGATTTAGATGATACAATCCATTTAACAATGTAGCAGTACCCACTAGTTTATTTCTGAAATAAATTTTGCAGGAACCATCACCAATGAAAAATGAAAAACCTTTTCGGTCCATCACCGGAATAGATACAATGTTTTGTGCCCCTTGGGCAAAACAAGTACATCTTCTAAAGTCAAAACAAAGCCGGATTCTAAACCCAAAAGAAGTGATCCTATGTCGGTCGCCTCGACACTATGCCCGCTTCCGACTGTGATCATAACTTCTCCATCTCCAAGCTTCCTACTTTGTTCCAGATCCTGATTCACGGTACAAATATGAGAACTAGCACCGTAATCCAAGATCCAGAAGTAGAAAATACAAGAGTGCGAACAATTTGTTTCCAAAACTAAAAGTTCTGTACCTGAAGTGCCATGAAGAATCGGACAGTCTCTAGCCCAGTGGGCCAGCTCACCGCACTTGAGACAAGCATCCTTCTTCTTCTTGTTCTTCGGAACCATCGGGGCCTTGCCCTTACCCTTAAGGTCCTTTGCTTGTGGTCTAGTCCGCTTCTTGGTCTTTTTCTTCTTATTCTTAGACTTCCGAAGTCCAGAAGAAATCACAAGGGCCGACTCCTTCATCCGCGGAGTCTTCATTTTAGACTGAGCGGTCACAAGTTTGTTCATTAGCCCAGCTAAATTACATGCAATCTCATTGCAGTTGAAGTTCATAACAAACTGTGAGAAAGAATCAGGGAGAGACTGTAGGATAAGGTCGGTTTTGAGAGAAGTATCCATTTTAAAATCAAGAGCCTCCAATCTCTCGATCATGGATATCATTTTGAGGACGTGTTCCCCAACCTTCTCACCTTCCTTCATCCTTGCACCGAACAGTTGCTTGGATATCTCATATCTTGCAGTTCTGCTGTGCTCACCATAAAGCTCGGTTAAGTGAGATAGAATCTGCCTAGCAGAAGTCATTTTCTCATGAGCTCTCTGAAGCTCATTAGACATGGAATCCATCATATAAGCACGGACTTTCACGTCATCCTTAACCCACTTTTCATGGTTTTCAATCTCTTCCTGATTGGCTCGGGTCCGCACAGGAGGCGCCGGAATGTCCGTCTCCAAGACGCATCCCAGTGCCTCTATACTGAGGACAATCATCATATTGCGGAGCCAATCCACAAAGTTAGGTCCCATTAAGGTGTTCTTTTCGAGTAGAATTGCGAGTGGATTCATTGTCATATTGAGATTTGTCTGCATTAAGTATAACAGATTAATTAGTGACTTGTTATATTATGATCTGAGTATAGAATTAAGGTCTTTTCTATTCTTGTTACCCAGCTCCCACTATTTTTATCGGAACAACACACTCCCATGTGAAATCCGGAAGTATCGTCGCACTACTTCATAGTGGTGATCGAGTTCTTTATAAATCTTAATAGAGGGCAACCGAACAGGTTTCTAGTCTATTCATTTTCATAAAGTGGTGTCCAACACCAACCCATCTAATGAATGATTCAATCTTCTTTTTCCCCTTGTTCACTCCCCTCAACCTATACGGTTTCTATGGTTCATGAACAAGTTAAGTTTATACCATCGACGCAAATCAGTTTCACAATTGAATCTTATCCGGCAACCTATCAGGTTTCTAGGGATAAAATTTGCTCCAACCGAAGGCATCCAATGCGCTCTCGGTAATTTATCCGTCCTCCCCGAACGACTACCCCGATAACTCGGAAGCATAGCACATCCAGTTTGGATTTCAATTTCCCGAAAACTCGATGGAGGGAAGGAAAACCTTGAAACCTTATAAACTTAATAATTTGTTGTGGGAGAATTTTCGCGATTAACGTTACACTTTGCACATTAATCATTTTAGCGCGTTTGTTGCTTTCATACAATATGAAACAACCATTCACAACCTAGTTGCTACCAACATGTGGTTCATGGACCGTTCCTAGAAAACAAAAACTCCGTAATCTAATTATAAGTCTTCGTCTTGAATCTTCGTCTTCTCGAAACGGATCTTCCTCCGGTCTTCGTCATTACATATAAATTTTACATTGAAAAATTGCATACTAGATACAAATATTTCTAGTAAAATAAATAGGCTCAAAACGGCCATTACAACCCAATCGAATAAAACGAACGATTCAAACTAAGTCCATGAACCACATCCCCATTCAAAAGCATTCATCCAATAAATACTCAATAAATGGATAGCGAGAAGATTACATATGATCCAATCAATAATCAACAATAAATAGAATTGATCCAATCAATTCAACAATAATCAACAATTTAATTTTCGTCCGTAGTGTACCCTTAAAATATTTTCTTTGAATTTTCCTTCATCAAAAATTCTAAATTAATGATTTTAATACAGAAAAATTCAATAATCGAAAATATACTGAAAAACGAGACCCAAGGTGCGACAGATCGAAACCGCCCAAAGAAGAGCACCGACCGGCAGCCTACAGGCCACGCCCGGCTCCAGACAGAAAGGGGGCCCGGCCATGCCGGACACGGCCGTGAGATACAAGACTACCGGCCGGATACACGAGCACTCGGCTCGTCTGCACCACGCCCCGGGACTCGGCTCGTCGGCCAAGTGTCCGGCCGGATCCAATGAGCACTCGGCTCGTCATAAAGAACACGCCCGGCAGACTCGGCTCGACATGAAGTGTCCGGCCGGATCCGGCGAGCACTCGGCTCAATACAACGCGCTCGGCCGGACTTCGGCGAGAATACGGCAAGCGTCTGGCGGATCAATGAGCACTCGGCTCGATACGGCAAGGCGCTCGGCGGACTCGGCGAATCTGACAAGCGTCCGCCACGGGCGGACGTGCTCGGCCATACTCGGCACCGTATGGAAAATCGTCCAACGATTCGATACATTTCGTTTTGCAGATTTCTAAAATCTTGTTATTCCTGATCTGAATATTATTAATATAAATCATATTTCCAAGAAAAACCTGATTTATACCATAACATAAAATCACGGAAAAACGACACTACGACGAACAATAAAATATCTACGATTATCAAAATGATTCTAAATCACAAAATAAGCATTCCAAATGCTAAATATCGTATATACGATCGCAAGACCTCGCTCCGATACCACTGTTGGGATTCGGTGCCTAAAACGAAGGCCCAGCAGAAGCGGTAAAAACGAAAATTAATTCGATCCGAATCCCTACGAGGATAGATCGAGCTACGCATATACGAATATGAAATAAACAAAGGAAGATTCGAAATCATACCCTTGTCGTCCGTTGATTATATGGATTTCCTTCTCTTGAGCTATTCCCCAAACGATCCAAAATGCTCCAAGCCCTTGGATGATCCAACGCCGAAAAACCGCGTCTCTACTTGTCACGCGTCGGAGAAACGAACGGAATGACAACACTCGATTAACCTCTAAGGTTACGGCTAGAATCAAGTGATGAAACTTTAATTATAACACTCTAAGTGTTAAAATATATATCTCTCAATTAATTTCTTGATTTTTCTCCAAGAACAACAAGAACAAGATGAAGAATGAGATGAAGACTTTGGAATGAACTCTAAGTCCTTTCTCACTGTTTCTTTTTCTCCTACTTACGTATGGAATCAATAATTTGTAAGAGAGTCACAAGTCTTCTCCCTTTATTCATTCTTTATTCACCAACAACCCACTAAAGATCTCATCTCACATGAGAGATGCCTTTCAAGTCATTGTCTTCCATTTAAAAATGGAAACAAAAGACAAGATGAAAGGAGGTGGAAATGGGGGGGACGGCCATCTAGAAAGGTAGGTGGAGTTTGGTCCGTTTCGGACTCCCGCGAGTCCAAACAGATAAACTCCGAATCCGTTCTGATGTATTTATATCAATTAATTAATACAATTAATTAATCATATCAAATACATAATAACATAATTAATTTCTCCAAGAAATAATTATTTTCATGAATTAAATTAATCACCCGGTAATTTATTTAATTCATTAGGCCGTAAATTAATTTATCCAATAAATTAATTTAGACATCCAATGTCCCAAATTTAATTAGACATCCAATGTCCACTAAATTAGATATCCAATATCTAATATTAATAATGAGAGAACAAGCTTGATTCATTCCGTCGTCAATCCTATTGCGCGACTCGGTAGGTCCGTCTCAGTCAGCAATGGGAGGAACCAAAGAGTAGTAGCACCACTAGCACCAAGGCGTCTACACTGTACCCCAACCGAGAACGAAAGATTGGGATCATTCAAGAACCATTCTGCCGTGAATACCGATATACGTATAAACCCTTCTTTCAAATGTCCCGATCAAGTTATAGGGTCACGGTCGACCAAACCCTATCTATTACTTGACGCTATGCATGCGTTAATGCAAATCGAGATCATCGAGCCGTGTATCTAATACAACTAGCTCCAATGCTTTGGCCAAAGACTTATGATCTCATCGCAATAACCGCATAGGACATATAACCCGCTCACTAACGGGAGAAAGAATTCTATCTTGGTATTGAGAAGACCTGCTACTTGCCGTCAAGATGCACGTCCCCGCCTTAGGTTTACGGTCGAACTACTCTAATGAAAATCTTGACGTCACAAGCACATCCCTACTAAATCCTCAAGTCGAAGGTTCACGAATACCTATCACAACCTTTCGATTCCGTCATTGACTGTCCCGGAGTGAAATCTGTGTGACGAATCGAGGGTGAGTCGGTTCGAGTATACTAATCCAATTAGCATACCTATAACGTGTGCTCCCACTAACCATTAGTGTTCGACAGGCACTCTCCATGTCAAAGAACACGTCATACAAGTCTTCACATAAACTTAACGCCCAGTCAAGTTTCATCGACGTGCGAACAATTAAGTATTTGAGCTATAACCTTTCCAGTGCCGACCCCCTTATCCAATAAGGAGTGGAACGTTTTGCTCTCAAATATACGGACTAGTTTCTATATGTTTATTTACGAGTTAGGAATGCCAATAACTACCAGTAAATAAAGAAACATTCATTTGCCTTATATAAATGGTTTACATAATTACAAGTACAATGCCCTCACTCAATATCCTCTGAGTGGCATTCGAGGGCATACTCCCAACATCAACTTCTTTGTGGAGCACATGGTGGATACAGATCGAAAGAGGGCCCTTAAGTTCCAGAGTGGTTTACGCCCGAGTATTCGTCACATCATGTTTGGTCATGGGATGCTACTGTATACCGAGACAGTGTTCCGAGCTCAAGAGGTTGAGGCTAGCCATAATCTGGATCAACAATAGCTTGTGAAGCCTAATACCGGTAAGAGGTATTGGAATGGGAATCAAAATAAGGTCGTGACTTCTAATAAGCAAGCAAAGGTTGATCAGAGGTTGGGACCTAAGCCTCAAACTAGTAAGCCGGAGTGCTCGAAGTGTGGTAAGAATCATGGAGGAGATTTCATGTACGGTAAAGGTGTCTGCTACAGATGCAAGGATCCAGGGCATTCATCTTCAAACTGTCATCTCCAAAAGGCCAAAGGTCAAGGTTCTAGAGGGAAAGCTCGCATCTATACTTTGACCCAAAAGGACGCAGATAAGAATTCCGGAATGGTGTCAGGTATGTTGACTTTATCTAATTTACCTGTTCTCACATTGTTTGACACTGGTGCCCACACTCTTTTATTTCTGCAAAGTTTTATCATGCCATTGGTCATAGAAGCGTTAAAACTGTTGAGCCTCTTGAGGTTATCTTACCGTCAGGAAATACGATCCTCACTAATATAATGATTGATGAGAATATTGAGATGGGAGGAGGAGAATTTGACGCTAGCTTGTATTTGATTAACTTTATGGATTTTGACGTGATCCTTGGTATGGACTGGCTCAATAGACATGATGCCGATATAAGGTGTCGTGAGAAGAAAGTGACATTAAAGTGTTCCGAAGGAGAGTCGATCACCTTTTATGGTACTAAGAGTAGGACATTACCAAGAGTAATCACCATGAAGGCACTGAGAAGTCTAAGGAAGGAGAAATGTCAAGGTTACTTGGTGAGTTTAGTCAACACTCATACTAATGAGGTGTCCCCTGCAGACGTACCTATAGTACGGGAGTTTTTGGATGTGTTTCCCGAATATTTTTCGGGAGTCCCACCGGACAGGTAAGTGGAGTTTAGTATTGATTTGGTCCCCGGGGCAGCCCCAACATCCAAAGCGCCATATAGAATGGCTCCGAATGAACTTCAAGAATTGAAAGTCCAAATTCGAGAGCTGCTGGAGCTCGGATTTGTTCGTCCTAGTGTGTCACCATGGGGTGCACCATTGCTGTTTGTAAGGAAGAAGGATGAGTCAATTTGGATGTGTATTGATTACAGGGATCTAAATCGACTCACAGTGAAGAACAAGTACCCATTACCGAGAATCGAGGACCTTATTGATCAGTTGAGGGGATCTGGAACCTTTTCGAAGATTGATTTGAGGTTCGGGTACCATCAACTGAAGATTAGGGAGTGTGACATTCCCAAGACGGCTTTCAGGACCCGTTATGGGCATTTTGAATTTGTAGTGATGCCATTTGATTTGAGTAATGCACCAGCAGTCTTTATGGATTTAATGAACAGGGTGTTCCAACCTTACTTGGATAAATTTGTGATCGTCTTCATAAATGACATCTTGGTGTATTCTAAGGACAAGGAACAACACCAAGAGCATTTGAGGGTTACATTTGAGACACTTCGCAAGGAGAAGTTTTATGCCAAGTTCAAGAAATATGAGCTTTGGTGAAACAGGGTTGGATTTCTTGGACATGTGGTGACTTCTAAAGGAATTAAGGTAGATCCTGACAAGGTTGTAGCAGTGAGTAGTTGGGGAGTACCCACTGTAACTGTTAGGGATATGCCCTCTAATACCACTGAGAGGATGAGAGAGTGAGAGCATTTGTATTGTAATTATGAATATTTAATAAGGCAATAATTATTTCCATATTATTGTATATCACTAGCATTGTGATTTGGCATATAGAATAATAGTCCTTGCATTTGAGAGCAAACATTCTACTCCTTATGGAGATAAGGAGATAGGCACTGGAAGTGTTTAGAGCTCGAATGCTTAAATCGTTCGCAAGTCGATAAAACTTAACTGGGCAATAAGTTTAGACAAGACTTGTATAACGTGTACTTTGACATATAGAGTGCTGGTCTTCACTAAGGGTTAGTGGGAGCACACATTATAGGTATGATAATGAGATTAGTATACTCGAACAGGACTCACCTCGATTCGGTCACATGGATATCACTCAGGGTTTGTCAATGAATGGATCGAAAGGTTGTGATAGGTATACGTGGACCTTTGACTTGAGGTTTCAGTAGGAGATGTGCTTGTGATATTAAGTTAGTCATTAGAGTAGTTCGATCCAATCGCCGGTGGGTGGGGTCAACCTCGAAATGCAACTTAGTGGGCAAGTAGCAGTCTCTACTGAATACCAAGACAGAATTCTTTCTCCTGTAAGTGAGCAGGTAAATGTCCTATGCGGTTAATGGCAAATGAGATTATAAGTCTTTGGCCAAAGCATTTAGAGCTAGTTGTATTTGATACACGAGAGATCGATGATCTCAGTTTGCATTAACAGAAAGCATAGAGTCAAGTTACAGTAGGGTTTGACTTTACTGTGACCCTAATACTTGACCAGGACATATGATTGAAGGGTTTATACGTATACGGTATTCACGACATAATGGTTTTGGAATGATCCGATCATTCGTTCTTAGTTGGGTTACGGTACGAAGCACTAGACTGGCTAAGTGTTACCCGTACTCCTTGGTTCCTCCCATTGCCGACTAAGACGGACCTACGGAGTCGCGCACAAGGATATTTGATGGATAAATATGTATTTATTATCTCTTCATTAATATTGGATATTAGATATCTAATTTTATTTATTTGATAAATCATGCGGTCTAGTGAATTGAAATTAATTACCGGGTAATTAATTTAATTCATAAATAATTATTTCTTGGAAATATATTATTATAATTTTGTATTTGATAAAATTAATTAATTGGATTAATTAATTAAGTATAAATACATTTGGGATCAAACGAAGTGTATTTAACGGACTAGACACGTGAATGTCCGGTACACGAACCAAGTGGCTCGGCTCGTTTTCTCACCTAAACTCAAGTGAGCCGCCCCCCTCTCATGCTTAGAAATTCACCATGTGTTGTGTGGGGTGTGTTAGTCATATTTTACAAAGTTGAGGACAAAATGCATGAGATTTGGAATCTAATTAATCATTTTGATATCAATTTGTATTATATATTTAGATGTCTTTCACACCTCATTCATGAGTTGAAAAACACACCCCCACAAAGACAAATTCAGCCGTGAGCAATAGAAAGTGAGGGAGAAAATTTTTCTTTCAATTTCTTGTTCATCTTTGAGAGAAAGAAAAGGAAGAAGAGAAGAGAAGAAAAATACAGTATCAATTCCTAGCCGTGTTCTTTGAGAACGAATTGATATTTTATTTTTCCGATCAATATCCGACGCGTGATAACGTAGAGACATTCGGCATTTTCGGTGTTGGATCATTCAACAAGCTACAACGAATTAGATTCATGTTCGTGTCGGTAATCGAGAAAAAGCTTGCTCGGGTTTTTTCCTTCGAAGATTATATTATCAAAGGACTACGAGGGTAAGTATTCTTTGATTTTCTTCCTCTTTATTTATATTCTTTTATATGATGCTTGATCGGTCCGTTTTTGGGGTTTGGTTTTATCCGGTTGGACCGGTTTATTTTCCGCTGCGTAATTTAATTTTAATCACCGAATCCCAACAGTGGTATCGGAGCGAGGTCTATGCAATCGTATATTCGATATTTGCATTTGGAATGCTTGATTATTTTTTATGATTTAGAATCATAATCGTTTTAATTGTTGATGTTTAATTGTTCATCTAAAAATTATTTTTCATGATTTTATGTTACAATATAAATCTATTTTTCTTTTGAAAAACTGATTTAATTGTGTAATATAAAAATTAGAAAAATATTATTTTGGATTCGGACGAAAAATGAGCCGGAAAATTGGCGGACCGGCCGGCAAATTTCTTAGGGGTTCATTTGGGCTGGGTCAATTTTAAATTTGTCAATTTAAGTCAATTTCTTGGGCTAATGATACTGTCGGACCGCGGCTTGGCCCGGTCCTTGTGTTTTCCGACTCGCTTTTATATTTCGTTCGGTAAATTAATTTTCCGCAAATTAAATTGGATTTAATATGACTAAAATATAATTATGGTAATTTTATTTTTAGGGAATTAATTTAATGAAATATTTATTTTGTCCGGAGCAAATTAAAATTAACGGTTAAGTGAATTAATTAGATTAATTCTAATTGTTGGATTAATTTTTGTTGATTAGATCAATTTTAGATTAATCATTATTGCCATTTATTTTAATATAATTGTTGCATTAATTTTGAATGGGGATTTAGTTCATGGACCTAGTTTTGAATCGTTTGTTTTGTTCGATTGGGTTGTAAAGGCCGTTTTGAGCCTATTTATTTTACTAGAAAATTTGTATAGGATGCAATTTTTCAAATGTAAAATTTATATGTAATGACGAAGACCGGAGGAAGATCCGCTCGAGTAGACGAAGATTCAAGACCGAAGACATGTAATTAGATTACGATGTTTTTGTTCTAGGAACGGTCCATGAACTGCATGTTGTTAGTTTTAGGTTGTGTATGTTTTAATATTGTATGACAAACAAACAAACCGAAAAACCGTGCTTATAAACGGATTAATGTGCAAAGTGTAACAAATAATCGCGTTAATACTCCCACTTACAAACACTAAGTTATAAAGGTTACGAGGTTTCCTACCCTCCGTCAAACTCATGGAAAATTGAAATCTAAACCGGAATATTATTCTTTCGAGTATGTCGGGGTAATATTTTTGGGGAAAGTTGATAAATTCCTAGAGTGCATTAGATGCCTTTGGTTGTGACAAATCAAACCCCTATAAACCGTATGGGTTGCCGGGTAAGATTCAATTGTCAGACTAATAGGAGTTGACGGTTTAAACTTAGATAGTTCAGCGAGCCATAGAAACCGAATGGGTTGAGGGCAAGTGAACTAGGGGTAAAAGAAAATCGAATCATCCATTAGATGGGTTGGTGTTAGACACCACTTTATAAAGAATAATAGAATAGAAACCGTATGGGTTGCCCTCTATTAAACTTTGTAAAGAAATCGATCACCACTATGAAGTCACCCAAGACTTCCGGATTTAACATGGGAGTGTGTAAATGCCGATAAAATAGTGGGAGCCGAGTTATGAATAAAGAAAGTCCTTAAATTCTTTACTCGGATCATGATTAAACAATCACTAACGAATCTTAAATTATTCTCTGCAGTTAACAAAACTCTCAATATGACAATGAACCCACTCGCTATATTACTTGAAAAGAACGTCCGATCGTCCGAACTATGTGGGTAGCCGAACTTGAGGATTGTCCTAACTATGGAAATGCTGGGATACGTCTTGGAGGCGGACATCCCAGCGGCTCCTGCAAGAACCCGAGCCAATCAGGAAGATGTCGATGCCCATGAGAAATGGGTAAAAGACGACATAAGAGTGCGAGGGTACATGTTAGGCTCAATGACAAATGAGCTTCAACGAGCCCATGAAAAGATGACGTCTTCGAGAGCCATCTTATCGCACTTGGCTGAGCTCTATGGAGAGCATAGCCGAACTGCTAGATATGAGATATCGAAGCAATTATTTGGTGCCATGATGAAAGAAGGAGAGAGGGTTGGGGAACATGTCCTCAAGATGATCTCGATGATTGAGAGATTGGAAGCTCTTGATTTTCAGATGCATGCATCTCTCCAAACTGACCTTATCCTGCAGTCACTTCCTGACTCTTTTTCACAATTTGTCATGAACTTCAACTGCAATGAGATTGCATGCAACTTAGCTGGGCTAATGAACAAACTGACGACTGCCCAGTCTCAGATGAAGACAAAGGGAAAGGAAGCTGCACTTGTGATTTCTTCTGGGACTTGGAAGTCCAAGAATAAGAAGAAAAAGAACAAGAAGCAGTTAGGTCCAATAGCCAAGATCGATAAGGGAAAGGGCAAAGCCCCAATGGTTCAAAAGAGCAAGGGGGCCAAGAAAACGGATGTATGCCTCAACTGCGGTGAGCTAGGCCACTGGAAGAGGTACTGTCCAAAGCTTGACCGTAATGCGCCTTCAGTTACGGAACTACTGGTTTTAGAAACAAATTTTTATGTAACTGTATATTCTACTTCTTGGATACTTGATTCCGGTGTGAGTTCTCACATTTGTACAATGAATCAGGATCTGGAACGAAGTAGGAAGCTGGATTCAGGGGAGGTGATGGTCACCGTCGGAAGTGGGCATAGTGTCGAGGCTTCTGATATCGGATCCCTTATGTTGGATTTAGAATCTGGTTTTATTCTTACTTTAGATGATGTACTTGTTTTGCCCAAGGGGCACAAAAATATTGTATCAATTCCGGTCATGGACCGAAAGGGATTTCACTTCTTTATTGGAGATGGGTCCTGTCGTATTTATTTTAGAAATAAATTGGTTGGTACTGCTACATTATTAAATGGTTTATACCATTTAAATCTAAAGAATAAAACAACTGTGAACACTATAACTATAAAGTGTGGTAGGGATGAAACGAATCAAACACTTAAGTGGCATCTTAGACTTGGTCATATCAGTCAGACCAAGGTTCATAAAATGGAGAAATATGGGCTTACGGGTCCATTGGGATCAGATCCCTATCCAACTTGTGAATCTTGCCTTCAAGGCAAAATGACTAAGTTACCCTTCGCAGGGACTTTTGAAAGAGCTGCTGAAAAACTTGGATTGATCCATACCGACGTCTGTGGCCCTTTTGAAGTGGCAAGAGATGGCTTTCAGTATTTCATTACATTCACTGATGACCATACCAGGTATGGATTCGTGTACTTAATGAAACATAAGTCTGAGGCTTTTGATAAATTCAAGGAATTTAAAGCCCTAGTTGAAAATCAAACAGGTAACCGTGTTAAGACTCTTCGGTCAGACCGGGGTGGTGAGTACATGAGTACCGAATTTGATGAGTTCTTAAAAGAACTAGGAATAGTGTCACAATTCACTCCTCCAACTACTCCACAATTAAATGGTGTATCAGAAAGAAGGAACTGAACCTTGTTGGACATGGTTCGCTCCATGCTTAACTATACTGATCTACCGATTTATCTGTGGGGTTACGCGCTCCTTACTGTTGTGCATATCTTGAACAGATGTCCTTTCAAATCCATTCCTAAGACTCCACATGAGATGTGGAGAGGTAGGAGACCAAGTCTTAATCACATTAGGATTTGGGGATGCCCTGCTTATGTCAAGAAGACTAAAGTAGAGAAATTGGAAACTAGGTCTGTGAAAGGTCATTTCATGGGATATCCAGGGGATTCCATGGGATATCTATTCTACATGCACGAAGATCATAGGATCATCGTTGTTATACAAGCACACTTCCTGGAAGATCAGTTTATTCAGGAAGGAGGGGCAGGTAGAAATATTTCTTTGGAAGAAATAAAAGAAACACCAAATGAGACACCTATGCAAGATATTAGAACCCAACCTTCTTAAATACAAACACAACCTCGCAAGTCTAGTAGAATTTCAAAATTACCTAAGAGGTATGGCTATCTGCATCAAGAGGAACTGGGTGTCCATGAGATGACATAAAGTAGTCAAGAGAATGATCCTTCTACATACGACCAAGCGATGGTAGATGTTGACTCCACCAAGTGGAAAGAAGCTATGGAAGCTGAGATAGACTCAATGCATGTTAACCAGGTCTGGACTTTAGTAGATCGTCCTAAAGGCATAGTGCCTATTGGAAACAAATGGATCTATAAAAGAAAGACTGATAGAGAAGGCAAGGTTGATACCTATAAGGCCAGACTTGTGGCAAAGGGTTATTCCCAAAGAGAAGGAATCGATTACTTCGAGACCTTCTCGCCTGTAGCTATGATTAAGTCTATTCGCATGATGCTTGCCATAGCAGCCCACTTAGATTATGAAATATGGCAAATGGATGTGAAAATGGTATTCCTAAATGAATTCCTCGAGGAGGAAATTTACATGGAACAGCCTAAGGGATTCATATCTCAAACCAATATTCATAAAGTATGCAAACTTCAGCGTGCCATTTATGGACTGAAGCAAGCTTCACGGAGTTGGAATATTCGTTTTAATGAGACAGTCAAAGAGTTTGATTTTGTCCAAAATGAAGAGGAGCCCTGTATTTACAAGAAGGTTAGTGGGAGCAGAATTGTGTTCTTAATACTATATGTAGATGACATTCTACTTATAGGAAACGACGTAGGAATGCTCAGTTCTGTGAAAGATTGGCTTTCTAAAGAGTTCTCAATGAAAGACTTGGTAGAAGCTACCTATAATCTGGGTATTCATCTCTACCAGGATAGAGCGAAAAGAATGTTAGGTCTTTCCCAAGCCCTCTATATAGAAAAGATCCTGAAGCGATTTAGGATGGAAGATTCTAAAGAGGGTTCCTTCCTATGCAACATGGTGCAAAACTTTCCTTAGATATGTGTCCTCAAAATGAGGAAGACAGAAAGGAAATGAGTAAGGTGCCCTATGCTTCGGCCATAGGTAGCCTTATGTACTCTATGATTTGAACTAGACCGTACATTGCCTATGCTGTGAGCGTAGTAAGTCGGTTTCAGTCAAATCCAGGGCAGGAACATTGGACTGCTGTAAAGAATATTCTTAAGTACCTAAGGAGGACTAAAGACTTGGTTCTTACATACGGCGGTGGAGAACTTAGAGTGATGGGTTATACAGACTCAGATTTTTCGGGGGACATGGATGCTCAGATGTCCACATCAAGGTATATCTTCACTCTGAATGGTGGGGCAGTTTCTTGGAGAAGTGCCAAGCAAAGTTCGACTGCTATCTCTACATGTCAAGCCGAATATCAGGCAGCCGCGGAGGCTGCTAAAGAAGCTTTTTGGATTAAGAAGTTCACTGAGGAACTTCAAGTGGTTCCTAATGCGGAGAAGCCTGTGACGCTGTTTTGTGACAACGACGAGTCTCACCACAATACCAAACATATTGCGAGAAAATATCATTTTGTTATAGAAATGGTTCAAGAAGGAAATGTTATACTGCAGAGAGTAGACACAGCAAATAATGTTGCTGATCCGCTTACCAAGCCACTATCTCAGAAGGTCTTAGAGAGACATCTGGAGAGTATGGGTATTAGATACCATAGTTTGGGGCATTGAGTGCAAGTGGGAGATTGTTAGGGATATGCCCTCGAATGCCATTCACAGGATGAGAGAGTGAGAGCATTTGTATTGTAATTATGAATATTTAATAAGGCAATAATTATTTCTATAGTATTGTATATCACTGGCATTGTGATTTGGTATATAGAATAACAGTCCTTGCATTTGAGAGCAAACATTCTACTCCTTATGGAGATAAGGAGATAGGCACTGGAAGTATTTAGAGCTCGAATGCTTAAATCGTTCGAAGTCGATAAAACTTAACTGGGCAATAAGTTTAGACAAGACTTGTATAACGTGTACTTTGATATATAGAGTGTCGGTCTTCACTAAGGGTTAGTGGGAGCACAGGTTATAGGTATGCTAATGAGATTAGTATACTCGAACACGACTCACCTCGATTCGGTCACATGGATATCACTCAGGGTTTGTCAATGACTGGATCGAAAAGTTGTGATAGGTATACGTGGACCTTTGACTTGAGGTTTCAGTAGGAGATGTGCTTGTGACATTAAGTTAGTCATTAGAGTAGTTCGATCCAATCGCCGGTGGGTGGGGTCAACCTTGAAATGCAACTTAGTGGGCAAGTAGCAGTCTCTACTGAATACCAAGAGAGAATTCTTTCTCCTGTAAGTGAGCAGGTAAATGTCCTATGCGGTTAATGGCAAATGAGATTACAAGTCTTTGGCCAAAGTATTTAGAGCTAGTTGTATTTGATACACGAGAGCTCGATGATCTCAATTTGCATTAACAGAAAGCATAGAGTCAAGTTACAGTACGGTTTGACTTTACCGTGACCCTAATACTTGACCGGGACATATGATTGAAGGGTTTATACGTTTACGGTATTCACGACATAATGGTTTTGGAATGATCCGATCATTCGTTCTTAGTTGGGTTACGGTACGAAGCACTAGACTGGCTAAGTGTTACCCGTACTCCTTGGTTCCTCCCATTGCCGACTAAGACGGACCTATGGAGTCGCGCACAAGGATATTTGATGGATAAATATGTATTTATTATCTCTTCATTAATATTGGATATTAGATATCTAATTTTATTTATTTGATAAATCATGCACTCTAGTGAATTGAAATTAATTACCGGGTAATTAATTTAATTCATAAATAATTATTTCTTGGAAATATATTATTATAATTTTGTATTTGATAAAATTAATTAATTGGATTAATTAATTAAGTATAAATACATTTGGGATCAAACGAAGTGTATTTAACGGACTAGACACGCGAATGTCCGGTACACGAACCGAGTGGCTCGGCTCGTTTTCTCACCTAAACTCAAGTGGGCCGCCCCCCTCTCATGCTTGGAAATTCACCATGTGTTGTGTGGGGTGTGTTAGTCATATTTTACAAAGTTGAGGACAAAATGCATGAGATTTGGAATCTAATCATTTTGATATCAATTTGTATTATATATTGAGATGTCTTTCACATCTCATTCATGAGTTGAAAAACACACCCCCACAAAGACAACTTCAGCCGTGAGCAATAGAAAGTGAGGGAGAAAATTTTTCTTTCAATTTCTTGTTCATCTTTGAGAGAAAGAAAAGGAAGAAGAGAAGAGAAGAAAAATACCGTATCAATTCCTAGCCGTGTTCTTTGAGAACGAATTGATATTTTATTTTTCCGATCAATATCCAACGCGTGATAACGTAGAGACATTCGGCATTTTTGGTGTTGGATCATTCAACAAGCTACAACGAATTAGATTCGTGTTCGTGTCGGTAATCGAGAAAAGACTTGCTCGGGTTTTTTCCTTCGAAGATTATATTATCAGAGGACTACGAGGGTAAGTATTCTTTAATTTTCTTCCTCGTTATTTATATTCGTTTATATGATGCTTGATCGGTCTGTTTTTGGGGTTTGGTTTTATCCGGTTGGACCGGTTTATTTTCCGCTACGTAATTCGATTTTAATCACCGTATCCCAACAGTAACACCCCGAGATATTCGAAGTATATTACAGTGTCGTGGACCCCTACGTGGGACCCACCAATCTAAAACAAGAACACACCACTCGACTAACTGTCTCGGTTAGCGAGGAAACATACATTAACAATACAACATATAACAACACGCCCGGAGCAGCCGGCGTAATAAACATCAACCGACAAATATAGTAGCTTCAATGAATAACAATCACAATTCAAATAGAAAAGCCTAAGTACTCGCGAGTACAATCTATAAGTTTAAAAGTAAACAACAACCATGACGAAAGAAACAACGGAAGTAAAAGAACTCAAGTGCACATGTCAATGACCCTGGCCAGCATCCTCGTACTGTCCTAGTGCCCGCTCGTCTGGCTGAACATAACCTGAAATCCATAACAACAATTTCCCCAAAATGGATCCCCAAAGGGGTTACCAATTACGCTAGTACAAGTAATCAAGGCAAACCAATCGCTTACACATTTCATAGAACAATGCATCAAATTCATTTCAAAACCAAAACCACACATGTCTTTTCCGGAAACAAACAGTCAATCAATTTGCCTTGTGAACAGGGCTATACCATTGATCCCGCTCGCTGAGATAGACTCGATGCATGTAAATCAGGTCTGGACTCTAGTAGACCGCCCCAAGGGCATAGTGCCCATTGGGAATAAGTGGATCTACAAGAGAAAGACTGATGGTGATGGAAAGGTTGACGCCTATAAGGCCAGGCTTGTGGCAAAGGGTTATACCCAAAAGGAAGGGATCGATTACCACAATACCTTCTTGCCTGTAGCCATGATCAAGTCTATTCGCATGATGCTTGCTATAGCTGCCTACCACGATTATGAGATATGGAAAATGGACGTAAAGATGGCCTTCCTTAATGGATTCCTCGATGAGGAAATCTATATAGAGCAGCCTAAAGGCTTTGTGTCCGAAGTCGATATTCAGAAAGTGTGCAAGCTTCAGCGTTCCATTTATGGACTGAAGCAAGCGTCGCGTAGTTGGAACCTTCGTTTTGACTAGGCGGTCAAAGAGTTTGACTTCGTGCAAAATGAAGAGGAACCTTGTGTATACAAGAGGGTTAGTGGGAGCAAAATCGCATTCTTAGTACTATATGTGGATGATATTCTACTAATAGGAAATGATGTGGGAATGCTCAGTTCTGTAAAAGCTTGGCTTTCGAGTAATTTCTCCATGAAAGACTTGGGAGAAGCAACGTATATTCTTGGAATTCGACTCTACCGGGATAGAGCGAAGAGAACAATAGGCCTTTCCCAAGCCCTCTATATAGATAAAATCTTAAAACGATTTAAGATGGATGATTCTAAAAGAGGGTTCCTACCGATGCGACATGGAATAAAACTCACCTTTAAGATGTGTCCTCAAAGTGAGGAACAACGAAAGGAAATGAGTAATATACCATATGCTTCGGCCGTGGGTAGCCTTATGTATGCTATGTTGTGTACGAGACCTGACATTGCGCATGCTGTAAGCGTGGTGAGTAGGTTTCAGGCAAACCCAGGTAGGGAACATTGGACTGCCGTAAAGAACGTTCTCAAGTACTTAAGAAGGACTAGAGATATGGTTCTGATGTATGGCGGTGGAGAATTGGATGTGGTAGGATTCACTGATTCGGACTTCCAAGGACTGAAGGATGACTCGATGTCCACTTCTGGCTACATATTTACTCTTAATGGAGGAGCAGTATCTTGGCGTAGTGCCAAGCAAAGCGCGACTGCTGATTCCACCTGTCAGGCTGAGTATCAAGCATCCTCGGAGGCTTCCAAGGAAGGGCTCTGGATTAAGAAGTTTCTGGGAGAACTTCAAGTGATACCATGTGCTGAGCTGCCTGTCTACTGCATCGCGACAACGACGGAGCTGTAGCGCAGGCCAAGGAGCCGAGGTTTCACAACAGCACCAAACATATTGAGAGGAAGTATCATCTCGTAAGAGAATTTGTTCGCAAGGGATACATTGTGCTGCACAGACTAGACTCAGCCGACAACGTCACCAATCCATTGACCAAGCCACTTTCTCAGACTAGCTTGGAGCTTCATCTGGAGAACATGGGTATTAAATAACATAATGTGTGGCATTGAGTGCAAGTGGGAGATTGTTAGGAGTATGCCCTCGAATGCCACTCAGAGGATGTTGAGTGAGGGCATTGTACTTGTTATTATGTAAATCATCAATATAAGGCAATGCATGTTTCTTTATTTACTGGTAGTTACTGGAATTCCTAACTCGTAAATATACATACAGAAACTAGTCTGTGTATTTGAGAGCAAAACATTCCACTCCTTATTAGATAAGGGGGTCGGCACTGGAAAGGTCTATAGCTCAAATACTTAATCGTTCGCAAGTCGATGAAACTTGACTGGGCGTTAAGTTTATGTAAAGACTTGTATGACGTGTTCTTTGACAAGGAGAGTGCCTGTCGAACGCTAATGGTTAGTGGGAGCACACGTTATAGGTATGCTAATTAGATTAGTATACTCGAACCGACTCACCCTCGATTCGTCACACGGATTTCACTCCAAGATAGTCAATGATGGAATCGAAAGGTTGTGATAGGTATTCGTGAACCTTCGACTTGAGGATTTAGTAGGGATGTGCTTGTGACGTCAAGATTTTCATTAGAGTAGTTCGACCCTGTAAACCGGAAGGCGGGGGTCAACCTCGACGTGCATCTTGACGGGTAAGTAGCAGGTCCTACTGAATACCAAGATAGAATTCTTTCTCCTGTTAGTGAACGGGTTATATGTCCTATGCGGTTATTGGCAGATGAGATCATAAGTCTTTGGCCAAAGCATTGGAGCTAGCTGTATTAGATACACGAGAGCTTGATGATCTCGGTTTGCATTAACGCATGCATAGCGTCAAGTACAGATGGGGTTTGACTGACCGTGACCCTATAACTTGATCGGGACATTTGAAATAAGGGTTTATACGTATACTGGTATTCACGACAGAATGGTTCTTGAATGATCCCAATCATTCGTTCTCAGTCGGGGTACAGTGTAGGCCACCAGGCTGGCTAGGTGGTGCTACTACTCTTTGGTTCCTCCCATTGCTGACTGAGACGGACCTACCGAGTCGCGCATTAGGATTGATGACGGAATGAATCGAGCTTAATCTCTCATTATAAATATTAGATATTGGATATCTAATTTATTGGATATTTGATGTCTAATTGATTTTGGGACATTGGATGTCTAAATTGATTTATTGGATAAATTAATTTACGTCCTAATGAATTAAATATATTACTGTGTGATTAATTTAATTCATGAATATAATTATTTCTTGGAGAAATTAATTATGTTATAATGTATTTGATATGATTAATTAATTGGATTAATTAATTGATATAAATACATCGGAACGGAATCAGAGTTTATCTGTTTGGACTCACGGGAGTCTGAAACGAACCGAACTCATCCCGGCTCCTTCTAGATGGCCACCCCATACCTAACCCCTCCCTTGGTCTTGGTCTTCTCCTTGTTAGGTGGAAGACATATGGCCACCAAGGGGACAATATCATATTATATGATATTAGGTGATTTGGTCCAAAAGTGAGAAGAATAAAAAGAAGACAATCTCTCCCCTCACATTATTGATTTCCAACGTGAGATAAGGCTTTCAAGGGAGAGAGAAAAACTTCTTCATCTTGTTCTTCTTCTTTATGTGTTCTTGAGAGTTTTTCTTAGAGAAAAAAATATCAAGATATAAAATTGAGAGATAAATTATACACTTAGAGTGTAGTAATAAAAGCTTCATCACTTGATTCTAGCCGTAACCTTATAGGTTAATAAAGTGTTGTTATTCCGGTCGTTTTTCCGGTGCGTGGCAAGTAGAGACGCGGTGCTTTCGGCGTTGGATCGTTCAAGGGCTTGGAGCGGATTAAACTCGTAGAGATCAAACAAAAGCTTGGGAAATAGCTCAAGAGAAGGTTACCATTTAATCAACGGACTTCGAGGGTTAGTTTCTTATGACTCTTGCTTTTCGTTTATATATTCGTATATACGTAGCTCGATCGATCCTCGTAGGGATTCGGATCGAATTAATTTTCGTTTTACCGCTTCCGCTGGGCCTTCGTTTTAGGCACCGAATCCCAACAGTAGCGACCTCGTGTATCTTTTAGTGTATTTCTTCCGTCATCTATTGATCTGATTCTCGTAATTGTTATGCGGAACCGCCGTTTCGGGGTTGCCGTGGATCTATTCTATGTTATTATGCGTTTTGAGATGTTCTGTTTGATATTTCGTTCATATTCCGGTGTTTTGGGCCGTTCATATTCCATGCCTAGCGCGTGCTAATTTTTCTGCATAGCGCATGGTATATATCCCTTAGTAGCACACGCTACGTCTGCTTCTTAGCGCGCGCTAGCGAGCAAGCCCTGCAAGTGGCAGTTCTGATTCCAGCCTTCTGGACTAGCGGATTAGCATACGCTACGTTGTCTAGCGCACGCTAATGTCGGGGGACTAGCGCACGCTAAGATGTCCGGTAGCGTGCGCTAGCGTGACTGTCCAGTACTGGACAGTTTGTTCTGGACTCGTCCAAGTGGCCAGCTAGCGAACGCTATAGCTCGATAGCGCGCTACCGAGTCGTTGTTAGCGCACGCTAAATTGTAGTAGCGTACGCTAATGGTCCAGGACAGTGAGTTCTGGACTGTGAAATAACTGGGTAACGCACGCTAACCTTTAGCCGTTAGCGCGCGCTATCCGGGTTGCTATATATACCCAGGAGTTGACCTTGGACGGATCTAATTCTCATTTCACCTCCTTCCTCCGCGGCTTTGGCGATTTTGGGCGATTTCTTGACGATTTCTTCCTCTAATCATCTCAACCATCATCTTCCTTGAGTTCTTGGTATATTATAACAACATCAACACGAATCTTTCATCCTAATCCAAGGTAAATATTCTTATAACCCTACTTTTGAGTAAATTGGGGGTTCTCGGGTTTTTCTTCGATTCGTTCCATACGGTCGATTAATTCATGTTGAATATGATTAATCTTGCTAGTATTCTTGTTTTCCTTATGGATTCATGGTATATTTCATGGTTGTTGCGTATTCGAGAGGGTTCGGTTGTGGTCTGCCCTCGTTGTTATATTTATACGAATATACATGAATTGTAGGCGGGTTTTCGGGTGTATTCCATTTCCGTATTCGTTTAGAGTTGGTTGTGATTATGTTCGTCAAATCATTAGGTTCGATTCCATTGGTTCCTAGCGTTCGTCGGTGATGTTCATTTCCATTCGTTGCGTCATCAATTATTCAAGGCAAGTATTTTTTGGAAACCTTTATGCTTAACGTGAAATGGTAATGTATATTGTGTGTGCTTTACTCACCTCGGGAGGGTCCGACGGGGCCTCGAGGGAATCTATGGCTTCGTCGTGGATTCATGAGTTTGTTTCGTTAGCCAGCTCGGGAGGGTCCTTAGAGGCCTCGAGTGGGATTCGTGGCTTCGTCTCGGTCCTAGGTGACGTGTGTGCTTGATTTGTTTTATGAATGTGGCCAGCTCGGGAGGGTCCTTAGAGGCCTCGAGTGGGATTCGTGGCTTCGTCCCGGTCCTAGGCAAATTGATTGTGACTGTTTGTTTTCGGAAAAGACATGTCTGGTTTTGGTTTTGAAATGATTTGGTGCATTTTACTATGAAACGTGTAAGCGAATGGTTTGCCTTGATTACTTGTACTAGCGTAATTGCTAACCCCTTTGGGACCCGTTTTGGGGAAATTCTTGTTATGGATTTCAGGTTATGTTTTGCCGGACGAGCGGGTGCTGGGACAGTATGAGGATGTTGGCCAGGGTCGTTGACATGTGCATTTGGGCCTTCTTATTTCTTTTGTGTACTTTGATATGGTTGTTTCCCACATTTATAAACTTATAGATTGTACTCGCGAGTACTTAGGCTTTTCACTCTGAACTTCGTTTTGTATTAACTCAAATTGCTATATTGTCGGTTGATGTTTATTACGCCGGTTGTTCCGGGCATATCTTTATATGTTGTATTATTTAAATGTGTGTGTCCTCGCTAACTGAGATGGTTAGTCGAGTGGTGATTCCTTGTTTTAGCCTGGTGGGTCCCATGTAGGGGTCCACGGCGCTGTAATATACTTCGAATATCTCGGGGGTATTACAGAAAATGGTATCAGAGCACTAGGTTTATGGATACCTAGGCTTGTCGGTTATTTGGGTCTAGTTGTGTTTGTTTTGCACATTGTCACACCGCCAAAGATCTCAAGATTTCCAGTGTTCGTAAGTTTTCCTTACTCGATTCTTTACTTTCTCATACCGTATTTCCGTTTCTTGAACTGTGGTTATTCTCCCTCTTTTACTTATCATCGAGTTGCTTTTTGCCACCTATTAACACCAGCATGGATGCTGGAAGGGGCCGTGGCCGTGGACGCGGCCGGGGACGTGGGGCAGCCGGTGGGGCGGCCACGTCGCATTCTTCGGTATCCGGCAGTACCGCTGACCATCACAGTCATGCATCTTCTCAGGAGCGCGCCGACCTTGGTATTGCGGTCGTTATGCAGCAAATGGTGAACCAAATGGCAGCGATAGCTCAAGTGGTTCAGAACCCGGATCCGGCCCATGCTAATCGGGGCGGAGTAGACCGTTGGCTCCAAGATGTCATCAAGATGCATCCTCCTCAGTTTTCGGGAGCATCAGACCCGATCGGCTGGGAGGGGTGGATCAAGGAGATATCTAAAGTCTTCGTTGCCAGCAACTGTCCCGAGGACCGTAAGGTCCCTATTGCCCATTACTTTCTCACTGGGGACGCTACGGATTGGTGGGAGGCCGTTGGGCCCAAAGACCATGTTGCTTCATGAGCCGAATTTCAAGAATTGATGGAGACTGAATATTTCCCGTGGCCGGTTAGATAGGCTCGAGTCCATGCTTTCTATGATGCTCAACCAAGGGACATTCCCGTATCTCGAGATATAGCCGATTTTAACAAGGAGTTGGGCTATGTGAAGACCCAGGTTGTCGAAGAGAGCGACAAAATTTTTCATTTTTCCAGGAGGATGAAATTGTCAATTCGAGACTACATGTCTGGGCTCGTCTGTACTACTTTGAAGGATTATCAGAGTCGAGCTCTTGTCTATGATATGTCGGTGACAGCCAGTGCGGCGGTCCGAGAGAGTAAGAAGCAGAAATCCGCTGGGAATTTCTCGGGTTACAAGGGTGGAAGTCAGCAGAAATCTCAATCTGCAAATATTTCTACGGGCGGTTCGGCTCGTTTCTCTAGGAGTTTTCGAGGTGCCGCTGGAACCCCCGTTCGTGATCCCACATGCTTTAACTGTGGCTAGCCGGGCCATAAAAACCGGGAGTGTCCTCGTTCGCCTTTGACTTTTCATACTTGTGGTCAGTCGGGCCACAAGGCTTCTTTTTGTGAACAGATCAGACTGATTCGCGGTGCCCGTTCTTGTCACCCAGCACCTATGGAGCCGAGTTTGAACCAGGGCTTATTTGCTCCGCAGCCTCCGCCGAGTGCCGGTCGAGGTAGAGGTCGGGGTCAGCCCGCTAGAGGAGGAACTTCCAGTGTCGGCTCTGCCTAGCCGCGTATCTATGAGATGAGGAGGGCCGATGATCCAGCAGCCACTGTGGCGACAGGTACCGTTTATATCCATTCCCATCCTGTCAGTGTGCTTTTTGATTCGGTTGCTATGCATTCATTCATTTCTCTGGAGTGTGTGCGCCGTTTGAGTCTTGACTGCCTATCACCTTGCGAGCCTTTCATCGTTAAACTTCCTTGCGGTGATAAAATCATAGGTGATCGAGAGGTCCGGGATTGTTCTGTGTTTATTTGTGAGAGGGCTTGGCTCTCTAATCTTATTGTTGTGGGTATCGAGGGTGAGGATTTGATTCTCGGGGATGATTGGCTCGAGCGGCATGGTGCAATCATGAACTACTGCACGAGAATCATCACTATGTTAGCCGAGGACAAGAGAGCACTCTTTTCATGGGCGAAAGAGGGAAACCGAGTTCGTTATTAACGCCTTGAAGGCGATGAGGCTCCTGCGAAAGGGGTGTACTGGTTATTGGTGCTATGCCTTGAAGGCGGAGGATGGTGGAGTCGAGTTTTCGTCGATTCCAGTCATTAGTGAGTTCCCTGATGTATTTCCTGACGAGTTACCGGGGTTGCCACCAGATCGTGAGGTCGAGTTTGCTATAGAGTTAGAGTAGGGCGCAGACCCTATTTCAAAGGCGCCGTATCGCATGGCACCTTCAGAGATGGCCGAGTTGAAGAAGCAGTTGAGTGAGCTTCTTGAGTCGGGGTATGTTCGACCGAGAGCCTCGCCTTGGGGCGCACCGGTCCTGTTTGTACGGAAGAGGGATGGTTCACTGCGTTTGTGTATCGACTATCGCGAACTAAACAAGGTGACCATCAAGAACAAGTATCCTTTGCCGAGGATTGATGACTTGTTCGATCAGTTGCAGGGAGCTGCGGTGTTCTCGAAATTGATTTGAGATCGGGGTACTATTAGCTCCGAGTGAGGGAGTTCGATGTGCCGAAAACAGCTTTTCGGACGAGATACGGACATTATGAGTTTGTAGTTATGCCTTTCGGGTTAACTAATACGCCGGCGGTGTTCATGCAGTTAATGAACAAAGTCTTTATCGAGTATTTGGATAAGTATGTTGTCGTCTTCATTGACGATATTCTTATTTATTCGAGTAACGAGGAAGAGCATGCCTATCATTTGCGGGTAGTGTTAGACATTTTAAGGACCGAGCAACTCTATGCGAAGTTCTCGAAATGTGAGTTATGGCTGAAGGAAGTGATGTTTTTAGGTCACGTGATTTTAGTCGAGGGGGTTCGTGTGGATCCGCAGAAGATTGAGGCAGTGTTGGATTGGGCACCGCCCAAGAATGTGAAGGAGATCCGTAGTTTCTTGGGTTTGGCCGACTACTACCGCAGGTTCGTCGAGGGTTTCTCGAAACTGGCTCGGCCGCGTACACAGTTACTCCAGAAATCAGAGAAGTTCGTTTGGAACAGTCGAGTTTTGAGGAGCTGAAGAGGTGTTTGACTTCAGCCCCGATTTTAGCATTGTCGTGTGGCAACGGGGGTTTTGCTGTTCTAAGTGATGCTTCGGGTCAGGGTCTTGGGTGCGTATTGATGCAGCACGGCAAGACCATTGCTTATGCATCGATACAGTTGAGGCTGTATGAGCTTAACTACCCTACTCATGATTTGGAGTTAGCGGCAGTTGTTTTTGCGCTCAAGATTTGGCGTCACTATCTTTTCGGCTCTGCATGTCAGATTTTTACCGATCATAAAAGTCTAAAATACATATTTACTCAGCGGGAGTTGAATATGAGACAGAGGAGGTGGTTAGAGTTGATTAAGGATTATGACCTCGAAATCCTTTATCATCCGGGCAAGGCGAACGTCGTGGCCGACGCCTTGAGTCGGAAACCAGTTGCGTTGCGAACGCTTGAGATCTTTACGTCTCAGCTTGAGCTTCGGCGGGTTTTGATCGAGTTAGATGTTGAGGTTTTGTTGCCTGGAGTTGTCGGGCAACTTTGTTCTTTAGAGATTTCATCGTCTTTGATCGATGAAATTAAGCTGAAGTAGTTGGAGGATTCGATGATTTCTCAAATCCGAGAGAACATTCTTAAAGGAAAGTCTCCTGGGTTTGTGATTCACGAGGATGGTGTTTTGAGATTCCAGAGTCGGCTTTGTGTACCGAGCGACTCGGAGTTGAGACAGAGTATTTTGCGTGAGGCCCATGCTATACCTTACTCTGTTCATCCTGGTTCGAGTAAGATGTACAAGGACCTGAGAAGGAATTTCTGGTGGAATGATATGAAGGAGGAGGTCGCGCAGTTTGTAGCGAGATGTTTGACTTGTCAGCAGGTCAAAATCGAGCATCAGCGATTGGCCGGGTTGCAGTCAGTTCCTGTTCCGGAATGGAAATGGGAAGACATATCGATGGATTTCATTACGAGTTTGCCGAGATCGAGGTCGGGCATGAATATGGTTTGGGTGATTGTTGATCGTCTGACCAAGTCGGCACATTTTCTGGGCATCAAGGACACTTGAGGCCCGGAGAAATTGGCTCGTGTGTTTATCGTGCAGATCGTGAGGCTTCACGGTACTCCGAAGTCTATTGTTTCGGATCGTGATGGCCGTTTTGTATCGCACTTTTAGCAGGCGGTGCATAAGGCGTTGGGTACTCGTTTGCGTTTGAGTACCTATTTTCATCCTCAATCAGATGGACAGTCGGAACGCACTATCCAGACGTTTGAGGATATGTTGCGTGCTTGTGCTCTCGATTGGGGTAGTGACTGGGAGGAGCATTTGGCATTGATCGAATTCACGTACAACAATAGTTGGCACGCGTCGATTCGAATGGCACCGTATGAGGCACTTTATGGGCGGCATTGTCGATCACCGATTTGTTGGAATGAGGCGTCCGATTTGGTCGGGACCGAGCCAGATATCGTTTTAGAGACGAGGCGGAAGATAGAATTAATTCAGGAACGGATGTTGATTGCCCAGAGTCGACAGAAGTCATATGCCGATGTCCATCGTCGACCTTTGGAATTCGAGGTGGGAGACCGCGTTTTACTGAAGGTGTCGCCGACGAGAGGAGTTTTTCGTTTCGGGAAAAGGGGAAGTTGAGTCCGAGATTTATTGGACCCTTCGAGATTCTCGAGTGAGTCGGTGGGTTGGCATATCGTTTGGCATTACCCCTGGCCCTGAGTCATGTTCATAGCGTTTTTCAAGTTTCCCAGCTGAGGAAATATGTCACGGATCCTAGTCACGTCATCGATTATGGTGAGATTAATGTCGCCGAGGATATTACTTTTGAGGAGCATCCTTTGAAGATTTTGGAGCATCGTGAGAAGCGACTGAGGCATAAGACCATCCCTTTGGTCAAGGTGCAGCGGTCGAGACATGGTGTCGAGGAGGCAACTTGGGAAACCGAGGATAGCATGCGTGCTAGGTACCCTGAGTTGCTTATTTCTTAAGTTTTGGGACGAAACTTATTTTTAGAGGGGTAGAATGTAATATCCGTATTTTTTTATTTTCCCGGTATTTTCATTTTTCGGTGTATTTCTCGTTTGTAGCGACCTCGTGTATCTTTCAGTGTATTTCTTCCGTCATCTATTGATCTGATTCTCGTAATTGTTATGCGGAACCGCCGTTTCGGGGTTGTCGTGGATCCATTCTATGTTATTATGCGTTTTGAGATGTTCCGTTTGATGTTTCGTTCATATTCCGGTGTTTTGGTCCGTTCATATTCCGTGCCTAGCGCGCACTAATTTTTCTGCATAGCGCACGCTAGATATCCCTTAGTAGTGCATGCTACGTCTGCTTCGTAGCGCGCGCTAGCAAGCAAGCCCTGGGAGTGGCAGTTCTGATTCCAGCCCTCTGGACTAGCGAATTAGCGTACGCTACGTTGTCTAGCACATGCTAATGTCGGGGACTAGCGCACGCTAAGATGTCCGGTAGCATACGCTAGCGTGACTGTCCAGTACTGGACAGTTTGTTCTGGACTCGTCCAGGTGGCCAGGTAGCGCACGCTATAGCTCGATAGCGCGTGCTACCGAGTCGTTGTTAGCGCACGCTAAATTGTAGTAGCACACGCTAACGGTCCAGGATAGTGAGTTCTGGACTGTGAAATAACTGGGTAGCGCACGCTAACCATTAGCCGTTTACGCGCGCTAAGCCGTGTGGCTATATATACCCAGGAGTTGACCTTGGATGGATATAATTCTCATTTCTCCTCCTTCCTCCACGGCTTTGGCGATTTTGGGCGATTTCTTCCTCCAATCATCTCAACCATCATCTTCCTTGAGTTCTTGGTGTATTATAACAACATCAACACGAATCTTTCATCCTAATCCAAGGTAAATATTCTTAGAACCCTACTTTTGAGTAAATTGGGGGTTTTTGGGTTTTTCTTCGATTCGTTCCATACGGTTGATTAATTCATGTTGAATATGATTAATCTTGCTAGTATTCTTGTTTTCCTTACGGATTCATGGTATATTTCGTGGTTGTTGCGTATTCGAGAGGGTTTGGTTGTGGTCCGCCCTCGTTGTTATTTTTATACGAATATACATGAATCGTAGGCGGGTTTTCGGGTGTATTCCATTTCCGTATTCGTTTAGAGTTGGTTGTGATTATGTTCTTCGAATCGTTAGGTTCGGTTCCGTTGGTTCCTAGCGTTCGTCGGTGATTTTCCTTTCTGTTCGTTGCATCATCAATTATTCGAGGCAAGTATTTTTGGAAACCTTTATGCTTAACGTGAAATGGTAATGTATATTGTGTGTGCTTTACTCACCTCGGGAGGGTCCGACGGGGCCTCGAGGGAATCTATGGCTTCGTCCTGGATTCATGAGTTTGTTTCGCTAGCCAGCTCGGGAGGGTCCTTAGAGGCCTCAAGTGGGATTCGTGGCTTCGTCCCGGTCCTAGGTGACGTATGTGCTTGATTTGTTTTATGAATGTGGCTAGCTCGGGAGGGTCCTTAGAGGCCTCGAGTGGGATTCGTGGCTTCGTCCCAGTCCTAGGCAAATTGATTGTGACTGTTTGTTTCCGGAAAAGACATGTCAGGTTTTAGTTTTGAAATGATTTGGTGCATTGTACTATGAAACGTGTAAGCGAATGGTTTGCCTTGATTACTTGTACTAGCGTAATTGTTAACCCCTTTGGGGACCCGTTTTGGGGAAATTCTTGTTATGGATTTCAGGTTATGTTTTGCCGGACGAGCGGGCGCTGGGACAGTACGAGGATGTTGGCCAGGGTCGTTGACATGTGCATTTGGGTTTTCTTATTTCTTTTGTCTACTTCGATATGGTTGTTTCCCACATTTATAAACTTATAGATTATACTCGCGAGTACTTAGGCTTTTCACTCCGAACTTCGTTTTGTATTAACTCAAATTGCTATATTGTCGGTTGATGTTTATTACGCCGGTTGTTCCTGGCGTATCTTTATATGTTGTATTATTTAAATGTGTGTGTCCTTGCTAACTGAGATGGTTAGTCGAGTGGTGATTCCTTGTTTTAGCCTGGTGGGTCCCATGTAGGGGTCCACAGCGCTGTAATATACTTCAAATATCTCGGGGGCGTTACATAAATATGTAGCCAGAAGTAGACATCGAGTCGTCCTTCAGTCCTTGGAAGTCCAAATCAGTGAATCGCACCACATCCAATTCTCCACCGCCATACATCAGAACCATATCTCTAGTCCTTCTTAAGTACTTGAGAACGTTATTTACGGCAGTCCAATGTTCCCTACCTGGGTTTGCCCGAAACCTACTCACCACGCTTACAGCATGCACGATGTCAGGTCTTGTACACAACATAGCATACATAAGGCTACCCACGGCCGAAGCATATGGTATATTACTCATTTCCTTTCGTTGTTCCTCACTTTGAGGACACATCTTCAAGGAGAGTTTTATTCCATGTCACATTGGTAGGAACCCTCTTTTAGAATCATCCATCTTAAATCGCTTTAAGATCTTATCTATATAGAGGGCTTGGGAAAGACCTATTGTTCTCTTCGCTCTATCCCGGTAGAGCCGAATACCAAGAATATAGGTTGCTTCTCCCAAGTCTTTCATGGAGAAATTACTCGAAAGCCAAGCTTTCACAGACCTGAGCATTCCCACATCATTTCCTATTAGTAGAATGTCATCTACATATCGTACTAAGAATGTGATCTTTCTCCCACTAACCCTCTTGTATACACAAGGTTCCTCTTTATTTTGCACGAAGTCAAACTCTTTGACTGCCTCGTCAAATGAAGGTTCCAACTACGCGACGTTTGCTTCAGTCCATAAATGGAACACTGAAGCTTGCACACTTTCTGAATATCGACTTCGGACACAAAGCCTTTAGGCTGCTCCATATAGATTTCCTCCTCGAGGAATCCATTAAGGAAAGCCGTCTTTACATCCATTTGCCAAATCTCATAATCATGGTAGGCAGTATAGCAAGCATCATGCGAATAGACTTGATCATGGCTATGGGCGAGAAGGTATCGTGGTAATCGATCCCTTCTTTCTGGGTATAACCCTTTGCCACAAGCCTGGCCTTAGGCGTCAATCTTGCCATCACCATCAGCCTTTCTCTTGTAGATCCACTTGTTCCTAATAGGCACTATGCCCTTGGGGCGGTCTACCAGAGTCCAGACCTGATTGACATTCATTGAGTCTAACTTAGCTTCCATAGCTTCACGCCATTTTGCGGAGTCTACATCCACCATCGCTTGGTCATAGGTCGTTGGGTCGGTCTCTTGGCTATCACTTGGAACCTCATGGAGACCCAGCTCCTCCAAGTGCACAAGCCCATACCTCTCAGGTTTATGAGACACCCTACTAGACCTACGAGGTGGTTGTACTTGTGTTTTAGAAGGTTCGGTTCCAGTTTCTTGCACAGGTGTCTCCCGGGGAGTTTCATTGTATTCTTCTAAAGAAATACTTCTACCTGCTCCGCCTTCCAGAATGAACTCATCTTCCAAGAAGTGTGCTTGTAAAGCAACAACGATCTTTCGATCTTCGGGCATGTAGAATAGATATCCCATCGTCCCATACGAGAATCCAATGAAACGTCCCTTCACGGACCTAGCTCCCAACTTCTCCATCTTAGTCTTCTTGACATAGGCGGGACATCCCCAAATCCTAATATGATTAAGACATGGTTTCCTGCCCTCCCACATCTCATGTGGAGTTTTAGGAACGGATTTGGAAGGACATCTGTTCAAGATGTAGGCGGCAGTCAGGAGTGCATACCCCCACAAGTAAATCGGTAAGTCAGTATAGCCCAGCATGGAACGGACCATGTTCAACAAGGTCCGGTTCCTTCTTTCTGACACACCATTTAACTGAGGAGTACCTGGAGGTGTTAGTTGTGAAACTATTCCATGTTCCTTAAGGAACTCGTCAAACTTTGTACTCATTTACTCGCCACCTCGGTCCGACCGAAGTGCTTTGATATGATTACCAGTTTGTTTCTCGACTAGGGCCTTGAATTCCTGGAATTTCTCAAAGGCCTGGGATTTATGTTTCATTAAGTATACATAACCATACCTAGTATGATCATCCGTAAATGTAATGAAATATTGATATCCGTCACGTACTGCTTCCAAAGGACCACATACGTCGGTATGGATTAATCCCAGTTTATCAGCGGCTCTTTCAAAAGTCCCTGTGAATGGGGACTTAGTCATTTTGCCTTTAAGGCAAGATTCACAAGTAGGAAAGGGATCCGATCCAAATGGACCCATAAGTCCATCCTTTTCCATCTTGTAAACCTTGGTCTGACCAACATGACCAAGTCTAAGATGCCATTTCAAAACTTGATTGGTTTCATCCCTACCACGTTTTCTAGTCATAGTATTAACAACTACTTTGTTGCTGAGATTTAGATGATACAATCCATTTAACAATACAGCAGTACCCACTAGTTTATTTTTGGAATAAATTTTGCAAGAACCATCACCAATGAAAAATGAAAAGCCTTTTCGATCCATGACCGGAATGGATACAATGTTTTTGTGCCCCTTGGGCAAAACAAGTACATCTTCTAAAGTCAAAACAAAGCCGGATTCTAAACCCAAAAGAAGTGATCCTATGTCGGTCGCCTCGACACTATTTCCGCTTCCAACTATGATCATAACTTCTCCAGCTCCAAGCTTCCAACTTTGTTCCAAATCCTGATTCATAGTACAAATATGAGAACTAGCATCAGAATCCAGTATCTAGGAAGTAGAAAATACAGTAGCAGAACAATTTGTTTCCAAAACTAAAAGTTCTGTACCTGAAGTGCCATGAACAATTGGACAGTCTCTAGCCCAGTGGCCCAGCTCACCGCACTTGAGACAAGTATCTTTCTTCTTCTTGCCTTTTGAAACCATCAGGGCCTTGCCCTTTCCTTTAAGGTCCTTAACTTGTGGTCCAGTCTGCTTCTTGGTCTTTTTCTTCTTATTCTTAGACTTTCGAAGTCCAGAAGAAATCACAAGGGCAGACTCCTTCATCTGCGGAGTCTTCATCTGAGACTGAGCGGTAACCCAGCTAAGTTACATGCAATCTCATTGCAATTGAAGTTCATAACAAATTGTGAGAAGGAATCAGGGAGAGACTGAAGGATAAGGTCGGTTTGGAGAGAAGTATCCATTTTAAAATCAAGATCCTCAAATCTCTCGATCATGGATATCATTTTGAGGACATGTTCCCCAACCTTCTCACCTTCCTTCATCCTTGCACTGAATAGTTGCTTGGATATCTCATATCTAGCAGTTCTGCTGTGCTTACCATAAAGTTCGGTTAAGTAAGATAGAATCTGCCTAGCAGAAGTCATTTTCTCAAGAGCATTCTGAATCTCACTAGACATAGAAGCCATCATGTAAGCACGGACTTTTATGTCATCCTTAACCCACTTTTCGTGGTTTTCGATCTCTTCCCGATTGGCTCTGGTCTGCACAGGAGGCGCCGGAATGTCCGTCTCCAAGACGTATCCTAGTGCCTCTATACTGAGGACAATCATCAGATTGCGGAGCCAGTCCACAAAGTTAGGTCCAATCAGGGTGTTCTTCTCGAGTAGAATTGCGAGTGGATTCATTGTCATATTGAGAGTTATGTCTGCATTAAGTATAACAGATTAATTAGTGACTCGTTTAATTATGTTCTGAGTATAGAATTAAGGTCTTTTCTATTCTTGTTACCCAGTTCCCACTATTTTTATCGGACCAACACACTCCCATGTGAAATCCGGAAGTATTGTCGCACTACTTCATAGTGGTGATCTGGTTCTTTATAAATCTTAATAGAGGGCAACCGAACAGGTTTCTAGTCTATTAATTTTCATAAAGTGGTGTCCAACACGAACCCATCTAATGGATGATTCGATCTTCTTTTTCCCCTTGTTCACTCCCCTCAACCTATACGGTTTCTATGGTTTGTGAACAAGTTAAGTTTATACCATCGACGCAAATCAGTTTCACAATTGAATCTTATCCGGCAACCTATCAGGTTTCTAGGGATAAAATTTGCTCCAACCGAAGGCATCTAATGCGCTTCCGGTAATTTATCTGTCCTACCCGAATGACTACCCCGATAACTCGGAAGCATAGCACATCCGGTTTAGATTTCAATTTCCCGAAAACTCGATGGAGGGAAGGAAAACCTTGAAACCTTATAAACTTAATAATTTGTTGTGGAAGAATTTTTGCGATTAACGTTACACTTTGTACATTAATCATTTTAGCGCGTTTGTGGTATTCATACAATATGAAAAACCATTCACAACCTAGTTGCTACCAACATGTGGTTCATGGACCGTTCCTAGAAAACAAAAACTCCGTAATCTAATTACTAGTCTTCGTCTTCTCGAAACGGATCTTCCTCCGGTCTTCGTCATTACATATAAATTTTACATTGAAAATTGCATCCTAGATACAAATTTTTCTAGTAAAATAAATAGGCTCAAACGGCCTTTACAACCCAATCGAATAAAATGAACGATTCAAAAACTAAGTCCACGAACCACATCCCCATTCAAAAGCATTCATCCAATAAATACTAAATAAATGGAAAGCGTATAGATACATTGATCCAATCAACAATACGAACCGATCCAGTCGATTCACACAATCGGTAATATGAAAATGTTCAAAATAATTCGGTCGATCACAAGTATTCCAATTAATCAATTTTCCCTTATAAAATGAAATACCATAAATCATTTTAATCATATTAAATCTAATTTAAAATGAGGGAAATCATTTTTATGAATACATGAAGCAAACAAGCCCGAAACGGGTCCAAAATGGGCTGAACCGCGCCCGAAAACGCCACCAGGCAGCATGCAGGGCTACCCACCGGCCCTCTGAGCCTGGGTCGCGGCCCCCGGTACAGTGCTTGCCCAGGCGGGCTGCAACAGCCCTGGGCTGCGGCCCCCGAGCCCTGGGCCGCGGCCCCCTACTTCCGGACCCCTCCCGGACCGTCCAATGGAATTTCGGGGCTAGTTTTTCGACCGGATATCCAATATCTATATTCTCCAACATTCATATCTTCAATATAAATCATATTTCCAAGAAATAGAAGATTTATATTTTGACATAAACCTATGAAAAATACAACTATAACGAACGAAAAACATATACTACGATTATGACTAAAATGATTCCAAATCATTCACCATCTAATCAAGAATTCCAAATGCTAATATCGTATATACGATCGCAAGACCTACTCTCCGATACCACTGTTGGGATTCGGTGCCTAAAACGAAGGCCCAGCGGAAGCAGTAAAACAAAAATTAATTCGATCCGAATCCCTACGAGGATCGATCGAGCTACGTATATACGAATATATAAACGAAAAACAAGAGTTATAAGAAACTCACCCTTGAAGTCTTTTGATTAAATGGTAACCTTCTCTTGAGCTATTCCCCAAGCTTTGATCGATCTCTACGAATCTAATCCGCTCCAAGCTCTTGAACGATCCAATGCTGAAATCACTGCGTCTCTACTTGCCACGGGCCGGAAAAACGACCGGAATGACAACACTTGATTAACCTCTAAGGTTACGGCTAGAATCAAGTGATGAAGCCTTTTATTATTGTACTCTAAGTGTATAATATTTATCTCTCAATATATCTTGAATTTTCTCCAAGAAAACTCAAGAACAAGATGAAGAATAAGATGAACACAATTGAGAAAACTTTTCTCTCTCTCTCTCTCACTATAGACTCACGTATGATGGTGTGTTTAGAGAAGTGAGGAATAGTCTTCATTTATTTTACTTTCAAATCCCACACAATCCCTTTATCCTTATTATAAGAGATATCATATCTCTTAGGTGATTAGTCTTCACCCACCAAAGGAAGACAAAGACTAAAGGTAAGAGATCAAAAGTGGGGGCCGGCCTCTATAAGGAATCTGACGAGTTTGGTTCGTTTCGGAATCCCGAGAGTCCAAACAGATAAACTCCGATTCCGTTCCAATGTATTTATATCGATTAATTAATCCAATTAATTAATCATATTAAATACATAATAACATAATTAATTTCTCCAAGAAATAATTATATTCATGAATTAAATTAATCACCCGGTAATTAATTTAATTAATTAGGCCGTAAATTAATTTATCCAATAAATCAGTTTAGACATCCAATGTCCCAAATTAGATATCCAATATCTAATATTCATAATGAGAGATTAAGCTCGATTCATTCCGTCGTCAATCCTATTGCGCGACTCCGTAGGTTCGTCTGAGTCAGCAATGGGAGAAACCAAAGAGTAGTAGCACCACCTAGCCATCCTGGCGGCCTACACTGTACCCCAACTGAGAACGAATGATAGGGATCATTCAAGAACCATTCTGTCGTGAATACCAGTAAACGTATACACCCTTCTTTCAAATGTCCCGATCAAGTTATGGGGTCACGGTCAGCCAAACCCTATCTGTACTTGACGCTATGCATGCGTTAATGCAAATCGAGATCATTGAGCTCTCGTGTATCCAATACAACTAGCTCCAATTCTTTGGCCAAAGACTTATGATCTCATCTGCCAATAACCGCATAGGACATATAACCCGCTCACTAACGGGAGAAAGAATTCTATCTTGTTATTCAGTAGGACCTGCTACTTGCCCGTCAAGATGCACATCGAGGTTGACCTCCACCTCCCAGTTTATAGGGTCGAACTACTCTAATGAAAATCTTGACGTCACAAGCATATCCCTACTAAATCCTCAAGTCGAAGGTTAACGAATACCTATCACAACCTTTCGATTCCGTCATTGACTGTCCCAGAGTGAAATCCGTGTGATGAATCGAGGGTGAGTCGGTTCAAGTATACTAATCCAATTAACATACCTATAACGTTTGCTCCCACTAACCATTAATGTTCGACAGGCACTCTCCATGTTAAAGAACACGTCATACAAGTCTTCACATAAACTTAACGCCTAGTAAAGTTTCATCGACTTGCGACCGATTAAGTATTTGAGCTATAAACCTTTCCAGTGCCGACCCCCTTATCCAATGAGGAGTGGAACGTTTTGCTCTCAAATACACGAACTAGTTTCTACATGTATATTTACGAGTTAGGAATGCCAGTAACTGCCAGTAAATAAAGAAACGTCCATTGCCTTATATTAATGATTTACATAATTACAAGTACAATGCCCTCACTCAACATCCTCTGAGTGGCATTCGAGGGCATACTCCTAACTTGCATAATGTCGAGCTAGATTATACTCGGATGGAGAAGCTGGCGTATTCCTGGATCATGTCACCCAGAAAGTTAAGACCGTACTTTTGGAACATAAGATCATCGTTTTACCCAGTTTCCCCCTCAAGCCAGTCATGCATCAGCCCGAAACCTCAAGTATATCGTATGGAAATATTATTGGTATGAGTATACATATTCAGGATGTCGAGAAGTCGAGCACGAACAGTTAGAGTTGGCTAGGTGTGGCCTACATGACGTACGCGAATTTCCAAATACTATATGCTATTATGTGCAAGCATAACGTACGTTAAAAGTAAGATTGACATATATAAGATCATATCAGATAGGATCCAAGCAGTGGCCGGCAGGTGGGTCTACTAGCTGAGTCGATAGCACTTAACGTACGCTAAGCATAGGGCTAATGTACGTTAATTGATCTTCATTCCATACATAACAATGGTTTTATGTAACATTCATATCAGTCCAAAAGAATCTAGTGGGCGGTCCTGGGCTTGCGCTTCCTGCTCGCCCCAACTAATGTCACCTTCTTGAAGTCCATTCTAGGTTCTTACCGATAGAAAACTACAAGAAAATATTAGTTAGTCGAACGCATTACCTTCTAGGTAGTCAGTTTTTTGTGAACTAGACTTTGTAGATCTCAACCCGACATCGGATAGGTTCTCCTCAATCACCAGCTTTTGCCGATGCCTTGAGCCAGAATCCAATCTGTTGATCGCCTTAATCCGTCTAATGAAAAGTGGATCAGCTTATCTCGACCTCAAATTCTCTGCATGGCAAACAAACAATAAGAAATAATAAAAAATGGTGAACTAAAAATACTTGAGAAAAAACCTACTTGTGCTAGAACAATAAGCGAGGGGAACGGAAATCTTCTACGTCTCTCCCAGGAAGTAGTGCGACTCTCACTCGCCCTCGATAAAGAAACTATGGTTCTTCTAGATATTCGAGGAGAATAGCACCCCCATCACGACATCCATCGACCCAACCCTTCGAGTCATATAGAACAACCTCGAGATTTTCTTGGCAATTCGCCATATATATGTTGTTCAGGTCCGCGAAGGTCGGTCGTGGATGCCCTACCTTATAAAACGGCACCAGCTGTCCATCAGCCGTATCTAGGAATTTTGATTGATTTGATCGATCGGGTGGCCCCACCCTTCCAGAACTCCTCCAAAGTACAAGGTAGAGGAGATCAAACTCCAATGATCAACATAGGACGCCACATCACCAATCAGCCGATAAGAGCCTGTATCGTTCTCTCCATAAAGTACGACCTAAAACACTTCACTTTTGTTGACACGATGAAGGTCTTTTGCCACTCCCAAAGATCAGACACTGACATCGAGCTGGAATCTTATCTGGCCTCCGTCGCTCCTCCAGAATTAGTTTATGGAGCGGGCCTCTCCTATATTCCCTCCGGATAATCCACCACAACAAGATCTAGCCGAACTTCGCCACCTCTTGTCGCCACATCGGTGGGCAACTTACCCCTTGCCGACTTCTAGGCCCGTCTCGCAGCCTTCGCGGCACTTCTCTCTACCTTCTTCCACCAGAGAGGCCCAATCCATTGCCCTTTACCGAAATCGCAAGGAAATGGAGCTCACGAACCCGATATGCTCTGTGACGGCTCCCAAATAACTATTCCCTTTCAGGAAATCTGCGGCATCAGCCACTCACCGTTGTCATTAGAGACCTCCTCCTTTGAAAAACTGTCGCCCATCTTTGGGCTCCTCTCCAAGTGGTCGTTTTGGCTATCCATTTCGGAAGACATATTTAGGGATTGAAGAAAACAGGGATAAAAAAGAAGTTATTTTATATATCAAAGCGGAAGATCTAAAGAGATCGACTAAATAGCCTATAGGCGGACGAATGTTAAAAAATAAGTCGGGTGATCTAAGCTCCCTCCCTCTCTTTCGCCGAAAATTTCTAAGCTCCCTCCTTCTCTTTCGCCGGAAATTTCTATCTCAAGGAATATATAGTGAGAGATGGACGGGAAATAGGGTATATATAGGAGAGGAATGTGAAAAGAAATGACGATTTGAACATCGAAACGTCTTGAGGCCTGCTCACTCTACGCAGAAGGCACCACATGTCCTTGCCAGTCCACACCTCCCTTCGAATTTAACCGTCGCATTAATGGCCGACCCACGGGTCCCTTCAAGACGTAACCGTTGCAATATACAAATAATGAATGATGCAACGGGTTGCCTTCCTCCATTTCACCTGGGCACATATCTGAAGCTCGCGAATTAACTCGACAATCAGTCTCAATCTCGGGGGCATTGCTAGTGACTGATCTGCTGTGGGCTATCTAATTATCATGTCGCCCTAAAACTGAAAAGTGGACCAATAACCAAGGAGATTAGTCCTTAGGGAATAAACGGATTACATAAATTATGAGCCAAATACTATCCTACATGGATATCTGGCCCAGGCACGAACCACAAGTTACGCAAGTAAATTAAATCGTCTGGACGGTGAAGAACGCTGACCACTTAGATCAGCAACATACCGAGTTGATAGCGTGTCCCAAGAGCGGATCTGAAAATCAACGGTCTTGATCGGAGAGATGACCAGTCTGAACTGATTAATACATACAGCACGCTACTGTAATACCCGTAATTTTGATTTCCGGTAATTTTCTATTTTTGGCGGAAGTCCATTTTGACGACTCGCTTGGGACTGTTTCGTCATCCTGAGAATGATTAATTCTAAACTTTTTGACATCCGAGTTCGTTTCGGTGTCGTTTTGTTGAGTTCCGTGCTTTTTAGCGACTTTTCCGCACTTGAGTTCAATTCTTGCGAATCTCGTTTTAAACTGCTATTTTGAGTTCCCCGTAAGTCCGTTTAACTTTGTTAGACGTGTTGTGAACTTCGGTTTGGTTATTCGATCACGTATCGTGATTTTCGTGCGTTTTGGGCCATTTTGTAATTTACCCAAAGTTATGGGTATCCGTATCTGTATTTGTTGTCTTGACCCTTTTCTTGGTCGCGTATAATTAATTATTACATTATGCTTTCATTTCGGGTCGTTGGTGTTGTCCGCGAACTTTTCGTCGTGTTCGTTCCGTACGTTTTTGGAAATCGAGTCGTCGAGTCCTGGTGGTCGGACACTGGTCGGACGGTTGCGGGACTGGCCGGACGGTTGCGGGTTCTGGCCGGACGATGGCGGGCACTGGCCGAGCAGGCACGGCAGGAACCGGCGTAGCGCACGCTACGGCCGGGAGGCCGCGCGCGCTAGCTCGGCAAGTGTAGCGCACGCTGTTAAGCAGCCCAGCGTACGCTATCGAGTCTGGGCAGAGAGGTTCTGAGGTTCTGGACTCAGGTAGGATCGGAAGGTAGTGCACGCTACTATCGGTCGTGGCGCATGCTAACCGGCAGGGGTAGCGCACGCTGTCGGACGACTAGCGTACGTTACCTGGGCGAGCTGTTTAGTCCATAGGTCACTGGACAGGTCGGCTAGCGCGCGCAGGCTTCCGGCCGTAGCGCACGCTAGCGGGGGTCGGGCGGTCAGGTCACGATCGGCAGGATTGTTCGGTGGTGCCGGGTCGTGCGGGCCCTAGCCGAGGGTACTCGGCCGATACTGGCCGATAGCGCACGCTAGTCCGGGAAGGCTAGCGCACGCTAGTTCCGGCCCAGTATAAATGTGACAGAGTAGTCGCATTTTCATTCATTTTTCACTTCCTTCCTTTTCTGTCCGAGGCTGGCGATTCGGAGGTGACGAAGCCATGTTGTTGAACAACAAATCCATGAATTTCTTGAGTTTGTAACATCAATCAATCATCCTATAACGTCCTTCGATCCAGCGAATCAAGGTTAGATCTTTAGAACCCTACTTTTGGGGAGATTTGTGGGTTTTCGCGTTTTTGTCCGATTCTTTCCGTTTTGTTGATTAATTCATGATGAATATGATTAATCTTGTTGGTATTCTTAGTTTCCCTACGGATTCATGGTATATTTCGTGGTTTTTACGGAATCGAGAGGGTTTGGTTGTGGTCCGCCCTCGTTGTCGTTTTTATACGAATATACATGAATCGTAGGCGGGTGTCCGGGTGTATTCCAATTCCGTATTCATTTAGAATTGGTTGTTATTGTATTCTTCGAATCGTTAGGTTCGGTTTCGTTGGTTCCTAGCATTCGTCGGTGACTTTCCTTTTCGTTCGTTGCGTCGTCAACTATTCAAGGCAAGTATATATTTATGATTGTACGTTCTCGACTTTGAAAGTAAGATATATTGATGGCATGATATGAACGAACCACTTTGGGGCGGGCTGACAGGTCCCCTAAGGGTTCCGTAGCCTCTTGGTGTGGTTCCACAGTATTCATATATGTATTGATAACGGATGATATGAACGAACCACTTTGGGGCGGGCCGACAGGTCCTCTAAGGGTTTCGTAACCTCTGGTGCGGTTCCACGGTATTCATGTATGTATTGATATGATGCTATGAGATTTAGTTATTCCGGAATACTAGTCTTGAATTGATGAATTGACGGTTACATTTACTTTATTGTCGAGGAGTATTGTATTTCATACTTGATATACTTGCACTAGCTATTCGACGGCTAACCCCTTTATGGGGGAAATACTTTTCATGTATTTCAGGTTCCAGGAGAGCGGACAGGCAGGTATTGGGCCGGCATGAAGATGATGGGAAAGTGTGATACTGTGTCTTTCCTCCGGTTATGTTTTGAGTTTTCCATTCAGTGTTGTTGTACTCGAATGGTTATTGAATACTCGAGTATTGTTTTCCATTTTCATTGATGTTTCGGCCTGTGTTTGCCGAGGTATTGATTTGTGTTGTGATGTCTTTGGATACATGGGTTATGTTTTGAATACCCTTTGTATTATCCTTCATTCCATTGTATGTAGACCTTCTCAGTCAAAATCTATAGTTCCGCGTATGTTTAGCCTTGTGGGTTCCACGGTGGGGCTCACGGCGCTGTAATATACCCTGAATAACTTGGGGTGTTACAGAATATGGTATCAGAGCTTAGGTTTATGGATACCTAGGCTGTCGGTCTTTTGGGTCGATTGAGTCGTCATTTGCCCACAGTATCACTACTCTGCCATCATCACAGTGCGACCGGTACTTGTAAGTCCTCTCACTCTTCTTGTATTTTCTTAATCGTTTCGTTTTAGCTTGGTATTCTTGGGAATTGGTCACTTCGAGAATGTGCGATTTGGATTATACCCACGCACGTGTGTGCCCTTCAGAATGTTGGATGTAAGGAGGAGGAGTCGTGGCCGTGGTCACGGACGTGAACTCTTCCTTGAGATTTTGTCAAATTGCTAATTGCGATATTAGTGTGTATCGGTATTGTGTTGAGACTTTGTTTGGGAGTCGCATGCTAGTACCACGGGAGATCATCGACTTCACAGACCTGTAAGTATGTTGTTCGGATTATTCGATAATTCTTGGTTATCTTGGTGATTTTGGATTTATATGTTGGATATCGTTGATGGATATTTGTGCTTGAGAACGTTGTGAACGTTTGATAATGTTATTGAATGCGTATATGTATTCATTGTGTCGTATGTTCGATTGGTATGTCGAGATATTGGTTCAGGATAGCTGAATATGGCTTGGCACAGTAACGATAGCGCATGCAATAAGTGTTTCATTAGCGCACGCTACTGGGTACAGGTAGCGCACGCTACGAAGTATTGATAGCGTACACTAAGAGGTTCGGTTACGTACGCTAAGGAGGACCCCTAACGTACGTAACAACTTACTGGGTTAGTTCCGGAAAGTGGCCGACAGGTAGGCCCAGGTTGATTTTTATATTCAGTTAGCGCACGCTAACGCATGTTGGTTAGCGCATGCTAACATCAGATCACCAATAATGGAATCTTAGCTTTCGGCGGGTGGACCCGGCCATGTTCGACGCGTGTCCAGATAAGGTCAGCGAGTGTTTGTCGTGTAGAGCTAGCGCACGCTAAAACCGTATGATTAGCGCACACTAATCCCATATCGGTCAAAGGAATCCCGGTAATTGCGGATGCTTTCGGAATGTGGGGGCACGATGCTGTAGCAAGTCAACGACGATTAGCGCGCGCTAAGGTCGAGGAATAGCGCACGCTACTGAGCATTTCACTGTAGCAAGTCAACGCCTGTTTGCGTACGCTAATGCATGGGCATTACGTACGTTAGATGAATTTCGAAGCAATGTAGTAGCTTCTGGACTGCCCGATAACGCACGCTATCAAGGAAGGATAGCGCACGCTAGTTCTGTAGCGCATACTAAATATAAGGTCTAGCGCGCACTAGTGATGTGTTTTATAAAGAGGATAGACGAGTGCTGAGAGGCATTTTGTCCATTCTCCTTCCTTCAGTCAATAGAGAGAGAGCCTTGGGAAGTACTTGAAGTTCCTAAACATTGAGAGATGATCCTCTTAAACAAGATTAAGATGGAGAACTCGGATTTAAGTATTGTTCTTGAAGTTTTTAATGATTCTTGGAATGGAGTTCAATTATTCTTCTTCGTGGTTCGTCCATACAAGGTAATCCTCGTATCCCTTTTATAGTGGTTCGTTTTTAAAAGATTACTACTTGGGAGGGAGCATGTTGGGATCATCATGTGATAATGTTATATGAGATTTATTGGAATTGTAATAAGAGATTTCGGATGTTGATATGATTATTGACATCTTCTTCATATGATGATAATGGTTTCGTTGCGATTCTTGAGGTTGTATGAATGGCATGATGAAGAAAATGGTAACATGGAGATATATATACCTCGGATATGTTGTTGTGAACGTGATTTCGGATATTTCATGTTCTTGAAAAACTCCTGAATTATACGAGGTGATGAAAATTTATAAGTGTTGATGTTTTGAAAATGAATATGGAATATTCATATATAGAGATAAATTATGTGTTTGAAATAATATTCGCATAGGAATACGAATGTGATTGTGAGTTTGATGAGACTATTATTCATCTCTGAATTTGGAAGCCCATACGTCTGGAGCAGATATTCAAGTCGAATGATTGGATTGTTTGATAACCTTTTTAATATGATTATCTATTGTTTTGAACCAGTCGGATGGTTCGAATTAACGATAGTCATAGGTAAATTTTAACGATGGATTTACGAGAAGGGAACCTTGTAAATTCGTATTTAAGAATTGAGTTTGGAATCGATAACATTTAGACTCTTATTATTGGTCCGAATTGGTTGCTGATATGATCATCGGATTTAGGCTCATATTGTGGACATGGATTCGTGAGGGTCTAAGTTGGATAGTTCGGACTGTGTTTAATCGAGATATTGTGGAACCGATGAGTTGTGGCCTTGTTGTATTGATATTGATCGACATCGAACCTGTTGATTATTAATCCTTCGTTTTACAATAAGATATGATGTTTGATCATGGATTATGACTGTTGTGTTGCGGTTGAGGTTGAAGAGTTCGTAATTAGCTTGGTCGGGACTGAGGAACTCGTAGACGAAATTAACTGAATTGGTAACAGTTCGTTGTATTGATTGTAATATCCGCAATTTCGAATTTCGGTAATTTTCTTTTTTCGGCGGAAGTTCGTTTTGACAACTCTCTCATGACCGTTTCGTCATTCCGAGAATGATTAATTCTGCACTTTTTGTCATCCGAGTTCGTTTCGGTGTCGTTTTGTTGAGTTCCGTGTCCTTAATCGACTTTTTCACGTGGGAGTTCGACTTTGTAACGTCACCATTAATTCTTGGAAACTCCAAAAATTCTGAATCTTTGCAACATTATAGAGCATCAAGTTAGCTTTCCAATGGTTCAAATGGTGAGTCAATCGGAGTCCATACGAAGGAGTTATGGTCGAAATAGCCAAGACTTCACGATGTGCCTTTTTGGTGTTGAAGGGGGTTGTACCGTGTGCCGCGGCACACTCAAACTGTGCCGCGGCACTAAGCTGATTCCTGGGCGTTTTTGTGGCCCTGGGCCGCAGCACACTTGTCCTGTGCCGCGGCACACGGGCTTTTTCTGCGTTTTTGAGCATATTTTCGAGGAGAAACATTCATTTTCTCCTCTCCTCTTCCTCCTACCCTTCTAAGCGATTTCAATGGCGATTTTGGGCGATTTGAGTGCTCCCAAACTTGTAGAGATCATCCACCTCAAGTCTTGTTGTAGATTTTCGACCTCTACTTGAATCCTTCATCCAAATCAAGGTATTTTGGCTTGAACCCTTGTTTTTGTAGATTTGGGGATTTTGCTTTTTGATTTCGATTCCAATCCGTTTTTAATCAATTAATTGTTGTATAAACGTTGTTTTGAACTTGTTCTACGGATTGGATACTCGTATCTTTGGTTCGTTCAACCCGAGGGGTGATTTCTTTGTTCTTGAAGGGTCTTGAACATTTAATGTTCGATTAAATATTCGAATGAGTTCCCTTTGATAGTTTGTTGGGATTTCCGTTGTTTTCGGCCTTGATTCTCGTCGTAATCATGTTTTATTATTCCTTACGGAGGATTATAGGTGCTCGATGATTCTGATGTTGAATTCCATTGGTGATTGATGATTCATGTGGTGTTTTCCCGTAGTAATTTCGGTGTTATCGCGTTCTAGATAGTGTTCGGGGATTTGAGGGCTACCCGGCCGTATCCGTTCACTTTTCCATTGCTCGTGATATTGAGGCAAGTACCTTGCCCATACTCTTCTTATTTTGTGGATATGATGATCGGTGATCGTCTTGGTGTGTTTGTTTGGTTGTTTGAAATGAAGTTTCAAAAGATTTCGGTTTGGCCTCGTTAAAGGTTTTCTTTCAAAATGCGTGTGTGTTTTGTGAACGGAGTGTTTTGGGAATTGATTATGATTTGATTATTTTGAACGTTGAAGGATTTGATGATGATACTCCTATTGTTTAAAGTTATGGAATCGTGTATTCCGTATTTAATCTTGTTATTGTGTTTTGAAGAGTTTGATAATGGTGTCGAGTTAATGGCCATCTCTAGTGAGTATTCTTAATGAACTTACATTCTTAGCATATTAGTTTTGCATGAGTAATGTGTGTGTGTGTGTGTATGCTCACTACGGGTTAGATCCGACGGGGTCTCGGTAGGGGTCCACAGAGACGTGGATCGACGAGCTTGCTTTTAACCACTACGGGTTAGATCCGACGGGGTCTCGGTAGGGGTCCACAGAGACGTGGATCGATGGTTAATTGTGGTGAATTTTACAAATGTGACTTATTTATGGCATTTCCGGAAATGAGCGCTTTTGAACGGTTTTCATGATTGCATGCATCGACTAAGTGTGTAAGAGGTAAGTTGTTCGTTTGGCTTACTTGACTAGGATGGCACTAGAGTATTTTGTTGTTTGTGTTAAATCCTTTATTTGTGGATTTTGATGTTGGGAGACGAACCTTGTGGTCGTTCTTGTGTACTGTGAGTTGATGAGATTGGGGCTAAAATCCCAACGTTTTTGTAAAGGTCATTTGACGGATTTGGGGCTAAAATCCCAACAGTTTGGTAAAGGTTATTTTACGGAAAGTAAACTTTTGGGGCGGTGACCCCTTTTGTCTTTTGGATTTTGAAAAGTAGGATTTGATAATCCTAAATTGTTTCCTATTAAAACTCCCGATGGTATTTCAAATCATTTTATAAATTGTTTCCCTTGATATTTTGATCTTGAAATTTTGGGAAGTCTTTACTCAAACTCTCGCCTCGGGAAGTGTTCATCTTGTTGTATTTGAACCTTTGAGGACTCCGAATTATTATCGCTCGTGGAATGTGAATTGTATGGCTCGTATTTGCACTTTGTTCTTGCACTAGCAAAACAGTGGAGTTTTGCTAACCCCCGAGTATTCGGGGGGTGGATGTCTATTTTTGCATTCAGGTTTTGGAGCATAACACAGGGACGGCACGAAGGATGATGAAAGATGATCGATACTAATCACATGAGGAACCGTATATTGTTTATTGGTTCAGTTGTACTTTATTTTCCGCTGCTATACTTTTCCCATTGTACGGGTGTGGTTGTATTTTGACCCCTGCGTGGGCATGATTTGTATTTGAGTTGTATGTATTTATTGAAAGACCAAATCGGTCTACTGAGTCATTTTAGCCTTAAGGGCATGGTTGAGTTGTTTTATGTTGTTACCAGCCTGGTAGATCCTTGAGGAAGGGTTCTACGGCGTGTAATATCCCTGAGCCGATTGGGGGTGTTACATAAATGGTATCAGAGCTTAGGTTGAGGAAACCTAGGCTGTCGGGTCAAGTCGTGTTGTTTGAGTCTTGTTTCGTCGGATTTTATCTGACTGAGTCGTGTCGCGACGCGTCGTTTGAGTTTGTTGGTCGTGATTAGTATCGTGGGGCGATCATCATCTTCGTGCGACCTGTGGAAGTAAGTCTCCCTTCTTTGTGTTGTGCCTCGTGTGACACGAGCTATTTTTATGATTATTTGTTAAGTGATGAAATCCTTATGTGGATTTTGATTTCACGATATGTATTTAATCGACTCTCGTATTTGATTTATACGAGGAGTGTAAATCGCTTGTGATGTCTTTTTATTGTTGTTTTTGTCCGTTCGATGATTTTCGAATCGATTTGCACGTTTTACAAGTTCTCTTGTGGAAGCTTTGTGCTTATACGCGTTCGACTTGTTCACTAGCCGGTGCGTGAGGGTCCTTAGAGGCCTCGAATGGGGCCGATGGATTTGTTCGAATGTGGTTATTTGACTCTAATATTTTGTTCTTATGAGGAGTAGTGTTCTTTGGATTGTGCATGTTGAATCGTATTTCTTTTATCCATTGCGTGAGTTCTTTTGTAATGACTTTCGGTATTTTACCGACCGAGTTTTATTTCAAAACCGATTCCCTTAACCGAGTTTTGGCATTATGGCCTTGATCATTTTGGCGAAATTCTTATGACGGTATTTAGCATTTTGTAAATGGCTTCGTGAGTTTTGAAATATTACCGTCATCACCTTTTTGGCATTTTTGTAAATGGTTTTTAGCACAGGGTTACGGCGGGACCCACGGCGCTATGATGTTCCGTGTGATTACAGAATTTTTGGGCATTCTAGCCTTTTTGGCATCGTCCTTTTTGGCATTGAATTATTTTCAAAACTTGAGTATCTTAGAAATAAATTTGAGACATATTTTTTTCAAATGAGTTATTTTCTTGTGGTACATCCAGTGCCACAATATATTTCAAAAAAATTCGCCTCGAGGACCAAAATGTTTTGAGATATTTTCAATGTTTTAGAAACACTTTTATTTAGACCCGAGGGTCGAATATTCAAAGTTTTCACTAAGAGAAAGTGTCCTCATTTTTATCAAATGCGAAATGGTTCTCCAAAGTCTCGATAACGATGTTTCACGTTTGTACTTTTTGAAAGGTGATACTCAAGATCAATCGGTGTTCTTCTAAATTATTATTAAAATGAGGTTTTCGTTTTTAAAACCTATCCATTCCCGTTTGAGGGCTGGGTATATATGTATGATGTTCGCGTTGTCATTTTGATGTTTGCTCTAGTATGACCGAATTGGCGGTGTGAGCGTTGAGTCGTTTTCCACACATTTGTTGTGTTAGCCCCTTGTGAGAGGTGGGATGTTGGTGTTGAATATTGTCGCCTCGTGGTGATTTCTGCGTTGTCGCGCATGTGCGAGCTGTTAGAGCTTGGGTTGGTATGGCCGTGTGCATCGGTGATCGTTCCGTTATGTGTCGGTTGTTTAATGTCTTGTTACCTTGCTCCGTTTTGTGAATTTCGTGGATGAGGTCGGGGGTAATACCCGTACTATTTTGACTTCTGTATTTTCTCTTTCTCCAGTCTATCGATTCGCTCATGTTCGTTGAAACTTTATGAAATTGTTCTGTATTTCGGTTTCATCATCCGAACGAACTGTGATCTTGTTGTGGGTCGATCTGGTTATCGTTGTGACCTTTTCGAGTTCGGTTCGATTCTTGTGAACCTTGTTCGGAAGTGACATCATTTGGTCCTATTAGTTCTTTTATTCGAAGTGGATCGGATTTGGAACTCCTGTGTTTTCGACTTTGTCGACTCGTTTATGCTCGTTAACATTTTCTGAACTTTCCTTGTCCCTTGCTTTTGTTGATCGGATGAGTGCGGTATTGTTTCGGAATAACTCGTTTGTCGTTGTGATTTTTTTTCGATTGCTATTTCCCTTTCCTGTGGATCTTATGTGAGTGCACATTTTGTTGTTTTTACCGGATCATGTTTCGTCTCGAGTCGAGATGTGAACTTAGGAGTTGTCGGTTGAACCTTATTGTTCTTCGTGATCCGAACAGGATTATTCGATTTTTTTTTGTTGACTCGATCATTGTGGTTTGATCATTGATTGTTCGGTTTTTGTTAATCTCGTTTCGTGATTGTTGAACGTTCAGACTGCTTCGTAATTCCCTTAAGTTCGGGAAATTAGTCTCGTTTTCGATCTTCCAACCCTTGGGCGGTGGAATTCCGTATTAGTTCAGCGATTGGCTCGCGTTTCGATTGATGTACCGTTGGGTTGGTCAATCATACTGAATTTCGTTCGTTGTGTTTTGTGATTGTCGGATAATTGACTTGGCTATATTATCCGTTTGATGACGCTTGTCATTTGTTGGTTTTATTGTATCCCTAACGGCGACGTTGTGTTGGTCGTCGTGGAGCGTGTTTTCACGCCGTATGTCTCTTTGCGTTTCTTGCAGCATTTCGCCGTTGGGCGCGATTTTTCTATTTTTGTGTATCTCGTCGAGTTTTCCTGGCGAGTATATTGCTCCCCCCTACTTGTTTTAAGTTTCGGGACGAAACTTCTTTTAAGGAGGGTAGAATGTAATATCCGCAATTTCGAATTTCGGTAATTTTCTTTTTTCGGCGGAAGTTCGTTTTGACAACTCTCTCATGACCGTTTCGTCATTCCGAGAATGATTAATTCTGCACTTTTTGTCATCCGAGTTCGTTTCGGTGTCGTTTTGTTGAGTTCCGTGTCCTTAATCGGCTTTTTCACGTGGGAGTTCGACTTTGTAACGTCACCATTAATTCTTGGAAACTCCAAAAATTCTGAATCTTTGCAACATTATAGAGCATCAAGTTAGCTTTCCAATGGTTCAAACGGTGAGTCAATCGGAGTCCAGACGAAGGAGTTATGGTCGAAATAGCCAAGACTGCACGATGTGCCTTTTTGGTGTTGAAGGGGGCTGTACCGTGTGCCGCGGCACACTCAGGCTGTGCCGCGGCACTAAGCTGATTCCTGGGCGTTTTTGTGGCCCTGGGCCGCGGCACACTTGTCCTGTGCCGCGGCACACGGGCTTTTTCTGCGTTTTTGAGCAGATTTTCGAGGAGAAACATTCATTTTCTCCTCTCCTCTTCCTCCTACCCTTCTAAGCGATTTCAATGGCGATTTTGGGCGATTTGAGTGCTCCCAAACTTGTAGAGATCATCCACCTCAAGTCTTGTTGTAGATTTTCGACCTCTACTTGAATCCTTCATCCAAATCAAGGTATTTTGGCTTGAACCCTTGTTTTTATAGATTTGGGGATTTTGCTTTTTGATTTCGATTCCAATCCGTTTTTAATCAATTAATTGTTGTATAAACGTTGTTTTGAACTTGTTCTACGGATTGGATATTCGTATCTTTGGTTCGTTCAACCCGAGGGGTGATTTCTTTGTTCTTGAAGGGTCTTGAACATTTAATGTTCGATTAAATGTTCGAATGAGTTCCCTTTGATAGTTTGTTGGGATTTCCGTTGTTTTCGGCCTTGATTCTCGTCGTAATCATGTTTTATTATTCCTTATGGAGGATTATAGGTGCTCGATGATTCCGATGTTGAATTCCGTTGGTGATTGATGATTCATGTGGTGTTTTCCCGTAGTAATTTCGGTGTTATCGCGTTCTAGATAGTGTTCGGGGATTTGAGGGCTACCCGGCCGTATCCGTTCACTTTTCCATTGCTCGTGATATCGAGGCAAGTACCTTGCCCATACTCTTCTTATTTTGTGGATATGATGATCGGTGATCGTCTTGGTGTGTTTGTTTGGTTGTTTGAAATGAAGTTTCAAAAGATTTCGGTTTGGCCTCGTTAAAGGTTTTCTTTCAAAATGCGTGTGTGTTTTGTGAACGGCGTGTTTTGGGAATTGATTATGATTTGATTATTTTGAACGTTGAAGGATTTGATAATGATACTCCTATTGTTTAAAGTTATGGAATCGTGTATTCCGTATTTAATCTTGTTATTGTGTTTTCAAGAGTTTGATAATGGTGTCGAGTTAATGGCCATCTCTAGTGAGTATTCTTAATGAACTTACATTCTTAGCATGTTAGTTTTGCATGAGTAATGTGTGTGTTTGTATGCTCACTACGGGTTAGATCCGACGGGGTCTCGGTAGGGGTCCACAGAGACGTGGATCGACGAGCTTGCTTTTAACCACTACGGGTTAGATCCGACGGGGTCTCGGTAGGGGTCCACAGAGACGTGGATCGACGGTTAATTGTTGTGCATTTTACAAATGTGACTTATTTATGGCATTTCCGGAAATGAGCGCTTTTGAACGGTTTTCATGATTGCATGCATCGACTAAGTGTGTAAGAGGTAAGTTGTTCGTTTGGCTTACATGACTAGGATGCCACTAGAGTATTTTGTTGTTTGTGTTAAATCCTTTATTTGTGGATTTTGATGTTGGGAGACGAACCTTGTGGTCGTTCTTGTGTACTGTGAGTTGATGAGATTGGGGCTAAAATCCCAACGTTTTTGTAAAGGTCATTTGACGGATTTGGGGCTAAAATCCCAACAGTTTGGTAAAGGTTATTTTACGGAAAGTAAACTTTTGGGGCGGTGACCCCTTTTGTCTTTTGGATTTTGAAAAGTAGGATTTGATAATCCTAAATTGTTTCCTATTAAAACTCCCGATGGTATTTCAAATCATTTTATAAATTGTTTCCCTTGATATTTTGATCTTGAAATTTTGGGAAGTCTTTACTCAAACTCTCGCCTCGGGAAGTGTTCATCTTGTTGTATTTGAACCTTTGAGGACTCCGAATTATTATCGCTCGTGGAATGTGAATTGTATGGCTCGTATTTGCACTTTGTTCTTGCACTAGCAAAACAGTGGAGTTTTGCTAACCCCCGAGTATTCGGGGGGTGGATGTCTATTTTTGCATTCAGGTTTTGGAGCATAACACAGGGACGGCACGAAGGATGATGAAAGATGATCGATACTAATCACATGAGGAATCGTATATTGTTTATTGGTTCAGTTGTACTTTATTTTCCGCTGCTATACTTTTCCCATTGTACGGGTGTGGTTGTATTTTGACCCCTGCGTGGGCATGATTTGTATTTGAGTTGTATGTATTTATTGAAAGACCAAATCGGTCTACTGAGTCATTTTAGCCTTAAGGGCATGGTTGAGTTGTTTTATGTTGTTACCAGCCTGGTAGATCCTTGAGGAAGGGTTCTACGGCGTGTAATATCCCTGAGCGGATTGGGGGTGTTACATTGATATCGAGGCAAGTTTTATACTTGTACTAATCAATGAGATTAATTTTATCATGTAGGCGTACGAATGTGTGTATCATTTCGAGACTTGGTCTCTTTATGAGTTTGTTGATATCAGGGGATTGTTTGATACGACACCCGTCGGCAAATTATGCCAAATGTTACTGTTGTTCGTAAATGTCCTGTTCAAGGCATTGCGATACTTGTTGGTAAAGTTGCTGTCGATAGCCGGTTCGCGGTATCGACGTATCGATTGTGATTGTGATGGATGTTCCATTGAGATATTGTGGTGATCGTCGTTATGGATATCGGTGTTTTTTCTATTGATATTGTATTAACCGATTGAGGGCATTGATGTATTCGATTATCATCTTCGTTATCGGTAACTGATTTAAATGTGCCGAGACATCCGTTGTATCGTTGTTATCGATTTGCCGTTCTAAGGTAATCGAAGTATTGAATTGGGACTGTCGAAGATAGTTCCCATCCATTGAGTCGTTATCGATTGGTCGTTCTAAGACAATCGAGGTATTGAATTGGGATCGCCGAGGATAGTGCCCATCCGTGAGTTACTATTGTCGTGTTGGCCGACTCAAGGCAGCACACTATTATTCTTGTGAACTCGGTAATTTTGTGATCGTCGAGGGTTGAGGATTTCCCGAATTGTTGTGTTGTGATTATTGCCCGTGTTAATCGGTCCATAGAGATTCTGATCCCAGGATGGTTGTTTTGAATATTGTTGGCCGTGTCGATCTTTCATTATTCGTGTGTCATCGTTCACTTGGTGAGTCGTATGATTCATATTGGATATGTTATCCTTTGAGATTCGTTGTCATGTTGTATCGTGGCATATCTGGAATCATATCTGCGTGCCGATTGGTTATGTGTAGGATTTTTAGCCAGGCACACGATGGTCATGCGTGGATGTTTCCGCATTGGACCGTGCACACGAGACGTAGTTCGTGAGGCTAATTAGGTACATTGTCACACGTATATTCTGGATTCCGTATACGGGGTGGACATGTGCATGGACACATTTCCGGATCGGGCGTACTGTGATGTCCCTCTTGAGCTTTATTGTTTGGTCGTTCATAGTCCATGTTGTATTGGATATGTCTGACGATTCGCGACTGGTTGTTCATACGCCGAGGGATATGTCCGACAGTCAGGTTTGTTTCTTTGAGATCTGTATTGTGATGATTTACAGCTTCGGGCTGTTCGGCTTTCAGGCCATCGTGATATACAGCTTCGACTGAGGGGCTTTCAGGCCATTGTGATGTATCGGTATTTTCCGTTGGAGCGTTCGGGCATTGTGATTCGTATCTATTTCGGCATTGATTTGGTTTACCTTCAGGTAATGTATTGTTGTGTTCTATATTGATGATTCGCCGTTTGGGCGTAAGTTTTCGGTTCTTGTGTATCTCGTTGAGTTTTTCCTGACGGGATATTTCTTCTCCCTACTTGTTTTAAGTTTCGGGACGAAACTTCTTTTAAGGAGGGTAGAATGTAATACCCGTAATTTTGATTTCTGGTAATTTTTTATTTTTGGCGGAAGTCCATTTTTACGACTCTCTTGGGACCGTTTCGTCATCCTGAGAATGATTAATTCTACACTTCTTGACATCCGAGTTCGTTTCGGTGTCGTTTTGTTGAGTTACGTGCTTTTTAGCGACTTTTCCGCACTTGAGTTCAATTCTTGCGAATCTCGTTCTAAACTGCTGTTTCGAGTTCCCCGTAAGTCTGTTTAACTTTGTTAGACGTGTTGTGAACTTCGGTTAGGTTATTCGATCACGTATCGTGATTTTCAGGCGTTTTGGGCCATTTTGTAATTTACCCAAAGTTATGGGTATCCGTATCTGTATTTGTTGTCTCGACCCTTTTTTTGGTCGCGTATGATTAATTATTGCATTATGCTTTCATTTCGGGTCGTTGATGTTGTCCGCGAACTTTTCGTCGTGTTCGTTCCGTACGTTTTCGGAAATCGAGTCGTCGAGCCCTGGTGGTCGGACACTGGCCGGACGGTTGCGGGACTGGCCGGACGGTTGCGGGTTCTGGCCGGACGATGGCGGGCACTGACCGAGCAGGCACGGCAGGAACCGGCATAGCGCACGCTACGGCCGGGAGGCCGCGCGCGCTAGCTCGGCAAGTGTAGCACACGCTGTTAAGCAGCCCAGCGTACGCTATCGAGTCTGGGCAGAGAGGTTCTGAGGTTCTGGACTCGGGTAGGATCGGCAGGTAGCGCACGCTACTGTCGGTCATGGCGCATGCTAACCGGCAAGGGTAGCGCACGCTGTCGGCCGACTAGCGTACGTTACCTGGGCGAGCCGTTTAGTCCAGAGGTCACTGGATAGGTCGGCTAGCGCGCGCAGGCTTCCGGCCGTAGCGCACGCTAGCGGGGGTCGGGCGGTCAGGTCACGGTCGGCAGGATTGGTCGGTGGTGCCGGGTCGTGCGGGCCCTGGCCGAGGGTACTCGGCCGATACTGGCCGATAGCGCACGCTAGTCCGGGAAGGCTAGCGCACGCTAGTTCCGGCCCAGTATAAATGTGACAGAGTAGTCGCATTTTCATTCATTTTTCACTTCCTTCCTTTTAATCGAAATTTGCGATTCGGAGGTGACGAAGCCATGTTGTTGAACAACAAATCCATGAATTTCTTGAGTTTGTAACATCAATCAATCATCCTATAATGTCCTTCGATCCAGCGAATCAAGGTTAGATCTTTAGAACCCTACTTTTGGGGAGATTTGGGGGTTTTCGCGTTTTTGTCCGATTCTTTCCGTTTTGTTGATTAATTCATGATGAATATGATTAATCTTGTTGGTATTCTTAGTTTCCCTATGGATTCATCGTATATTTTGTGGTTTTTACGGAATCGAGAGGGTTTGGTTGTGGTCCGCCCTCGTTGTCGTTTTTATACGAATATACATGAATCGTAGGCGGGTGTCCGGGTGTATTCCAATTCCGTATTCGTTTAGAATTGGTTGTGATTGTATTCTTCGAATCGTTAGGTTCGGTTTCGTTGGTTCCTAGCATTCGTCGGTGACTTTCCTTTTCGTTCGTTGCGTCGTCAACTATTCAAGGCAAGTATATATTTATGATTGTACGTTCTCAACTTTGAAAGTAAGATATATTGATGGCATGATATGAACGAACCACTTTGGGGCGGGCCGACAGGTCCCCTAAGGGTTCCGTAGCCTCTTGGTGTGGTTCCACGGTATTCATATATGTATTGATGATGGATGATATGAACGAACCACTTTGGGGCGGGCCGACAGGTCCCCTAAGGGTTCCGTAACCTCTGGTGCGGTTCCACGGTATTCATATATGTATTGATACGATGCTATGAGATTTAGTTATTCCACAATACTAGTCTTGAATTGATGAATTGACGGTTACATTTACTTTATTGTATTGTATTTCATACTTGATATACTTGCACTAGCTATTCGACGGCTAACCCCTTTATGGGGGAAATACTTTTCATGTATTTCAGGTTCTAGGAGAGCGAACAGACAGGTATCGGGTCGGCATGAAGATGATGGGCAAGTGTGATACTATGTCTTTCCTCCGGTTATGTTTTGAGTTTTCCATTCAGTGTTGTTGTACTGGAATGGTTATTGAATACTCGAGTATTGTTTTCCATTTTCATTGATGTTCCGGCCTGTGTTTGCCGAGGTATTGATTTGTGTTGTGATGTCTTTGGATACATGGGTTATGTTTTGAATACCCTTTGTATTATCCTTCATTCCATTGTATGCAGACCTTCTCGGTCAAAATCTATAGTTCCGCGTATGTTTAGCCTTGTGGGTTCCACGGTGGGGTTCACGGCGTTGTAATATACCCTGAATAACTTGGGGTGTTACAGCTACGTGGTCGAACTCAATGAGAGTCTCACCCATGCAAATCGAGCTAGTTGTTGTGACAACAAAGAGACAAAGGTCTGATCAATACCACATACTTGTCTGTGTGACCTGCTTGCATGTGCGACAGCTACTAGATAATGACACATGTCCGAACATGATTTTCTATAAATATCCTCAGCTCGAGTCCTTAATAATGATCCAGAATTTTACTGTCGAACTAGGCACTGAAAAAGCAAAACGCTAAGAACCGATATAAATTTCAAATCGCCAGATCAATAATAGAGTCAAATCTCATCGTCATTTTTATTTTTTACTGCAATTTTATCTCTTTATTGCAATTACACACTCCTACGTGGAAGATTCGTGTTTATGTATCAAATTAATTATCCACATCATTCACAAATGATTACGGATTTGTTGACTATGATAGGCATCAACAAAAACTAATGAAAATAAAATTTATTCAAGTTATATAAATTTGAAAGTCGTAAATACCATGTTGCTTGAATCTTACCTGTTACTTGAATCGTAAAAAAGTTATAAGATTTTTCTCTTATTTTGCTCCCTTATTTTGTATATTTTGTTTAAATTAAAAAAAAAACTGAAAAAGAAAGAGAATCAAACTCCCAAATTTCACGTGGTTAGAATATCCTGATTTTCACTTCGGCCGGCCGCACCCCTAATTTACAATAAGAATCCTATATCGAAAATCTCTAAGAAGTTCTAATAATAGTTTTATAGGACTATAGCATACACGAGACAAGTCAACACACTTACTTAGTGCTATGCAGAGAGCTTCATAAAAACTATTGGAGCTATTAGAAATTCCGATCCGTGCCTCACTCTTCCAGAGGGTTGAAATAGTCTAGATTCGTTCTGTCTGACATTATTTATTCATTATAATACTTTTCTGAATTTTAATTTTGACGGTGAGAGGGAGTCCACAGCAGTGTGCGGATGTTTCTTACCATTATTAATTTGTCCCTCCATATTAGAGATCTTTGTTCATTTGGCATCATCCGACACCTAAAACATGAATTACGTCACCACGAATTAGTCCTTACGCGTATCGCCACCTAAAACATGGGTAATAATATGCAATATCCTTTTAAATATGATGGAATATTTTTCTATTTCAAATTTAACAATAATTTTTTAATACTTAAATTATTAAATTTGGTTTTTACTCAAATGCATTCGAATAATATATTATATTTTCGAATAAAAACAGTTTGAGTAATCTTGTCAAAATATACAATACCGAATAAAGTAAACATTCGAATAACATGAGTTGGTCACTCGAGCAACACAATGGAAACATTCAACTGACACGATAGGCCATCCGAATAACTCGATTGTGTAACTCGGGGGACAACCAATAATTCGATTGAGTAACACGATTTTTCATTCGAGTAACTCGAATAATTAGTCTGCACGCGTATCGACATCCTTACAGTGTATAAAACATGAACTACGTCACCAGTTCACCAACTACTCCACATTGTTTCAGCAGCCATATATGAGATCAGTGTATAGATCACAACATCTACATCTTGATCTCCTTCTACTTCAAAAACCCTAAAAAAGGCTATGGCTTCCCAATCTTTCCACACTGACAGGAAACAACATCCACATGTTTCCCCGGTAGGTTTTGGGCCATATAATCCCCATTCTTTGAACTTTCCAAATTCCTCGCACAAAAGAGCCACAAAATCACCATTTCCACTCCTAGAAACATGGATCACCTCCCAAAAATTCCTAACCATTTGATTCCATCCGTAACTTTTGTCCGGATCCCATTACCTAAGCTCGAGGGCCTACCCTAAAATGCCGAAGCCACCGTAGATGTCCGAATCGAAGACATCGAGCATCTTAAGAAGGCGTTTGACGAAATGGAACACGAGCTCACACGTTTCCTAGGTAGCTCGAACGCCAACGGCATTATCTAAAATTTCGCTCCCCACTTGCTGCCCCCAATCGCATCCAAGCTCGGAATCTCTCGCTATTTCTTCTGTATTTTCAACGCGTGGTTCCTATCTTTCTTTGAAAAGACAGAGGCTTTGATCAACGGGCTAGAAGACCGGACGAGGCCCCGAGGATTTCTTGGCTCTGCCGGAGTGGGTGACTTTTGAAACTAAGGTGGCCTACTGTAATACCCGAGATTTCTGTTATGTAATTGGAACTTGTGATATTGTAATGATTGTACTTTGTCTGAGTACTATTCTCCGTATTTCATAATCCGATGTTGTCGAGCATTTAATTTCGTGTTTGTGATTTAAAGATTGTATTCTGCGCATGTAGCGCACGCTATCAGCTACGTCTAGCGTGCGCTAACGTGGATTCATAGCGCACGCTACTGAGGGTCATTAGCGCACGCTATGCGCGGTCAATTTGATTGAGACGTGCGGTAGGTGAGATCTGGCTGGGGGACCCCTGTCGGATCATGTTGGGATGTACCTGGACGGCTTTCGGGAAAAGCCGAGTCAACGCCTTAGCGCACGCTACAGGTATATGCGTAGCGCACGCTAAGTGCTGAGTACAGATTAGTCAGTGAGCCGTTAGCGCACGCTACGAACAGGGTCTAGCGCGCGCTAATAGCCATTTATTATAAATAGGACAGCATCCTATTCGTGATTTCAGTTCTCTCTTCTCCCATTACCCGAATTCTTACACTTAGAACATAACTTCCTTCATCCTATACACTTCATATCAACACCCTAGCTCGTGATTGAAGATCGTACATCGTTGAAGATTGGCGTTCAAGCTTTCGGTGTTGGATTGCTTCAATTTCCTCCGTGTTCTTTACTACCTTGAGGTAGGTGATTCTTCACCAATACTAGTAGTGTTCTAAAGGATGTTGATCATGTTCGTCCAGTCAGTTAGATTCGTTATTAGTCGTTCATCATATGTTAGAAGGATATTTTCGACGTTCGACACTTATTCATCGTATAATCCATTGAACCTTTTAGTATTTGGATTCCTAAGCATGTTATGTATCTTCAGAACCAATCGACCAGTATGTATAGATTACCTAGTTCGTATGTTTTACGTTAGGAATCATATGTTTTGGGACTTGGAATAATCGAAATTTAGAATATTTCTTGAAGATCTTAGATAAGATATGATGTTGAGATGATTATCCGTATAAGTTGTACCTCATGATCATGGAACTTCCACAAAACCTTTTTAGCATGACATGCTTGAGGATGACATGTTGTATCAACATAGAATTCGTGAATTCACCACCTTTCAACCCAGTTTTTCCGGTAGCAGTATTCTGCCATGCAAGGTTAGCGCACGCTAACATATGTGAGTTAACGTGCGCTATCGGGGTTCAGTTAACGCACAATACGTACGTAGCGTACGTTATGTATCAGCCGATTCGAACTGTCAGTTCGTAGCTAGCGCACGCTAGTCTTACACGATAGCGTACGCTAACAGGTCGGCTTAGCGCACGTTAAGCAGAGTACGTAGCGCACGCTAAGCAGTCCAGGCAGATTGTTTGTTTTGAGCTTTTCGGCCGTAGACCGAATTGTTAGGCCATCGTTCGACTTGAGATGATTTGTATATCATTCCTTTTGTTAAGGTTCGAGCTTGTTACGTTGATCGAAGGAGACGGCCTTCGAAGGTGTCGAGATCATTGAAGTGTTTCGTCCTTGCCATTTTCGAGGCAAGTATCATATGTCGAGTTCGATTTATCATGCTTGTGGTTTTGTTCATATTGTTGAATATGAGATGTATTTATGAAAATTCTCGTGATATTCGTGGTTATCTGTTCGTATTGATGAACATATTGAAATGCATATGTGTATGCATAGTTGATTGATTTATGGTATAAATGATCCGAGGGGATCATGAGGATCTATGCTGAGGGCGCTGGATCGAATGTCCACCATGCGTTGGTCCGACGGGATCATCATGGGGATCTATCTTGAGCGCCGGCTCGTTGGACGGGTTTTCCACCATGCGTTGGTCCGACGGGATCATCATGGGGATCTATGCTGAGGGCGCTGGATCGCTGGATTACCTTGTATTGTGTTGATGGGATCGTGAGGATTCGCATCGTTGGATTCCGGTGGCGGAAGTCCGTTTTGCATGTTTCATGATGCATTGATGATTTATTGTATGATGATACTTGTACTAGCATCGTTTTGCTAACCCCTTCGGGGGTGGACATTGTTTTGATGTTCAGGTAGCCGAGGAGCGGGGAGGCAACCACGATCGGCAAACGGACGATGGAATGGCTCGATGATGTGGTTGATGTTATTGTTATTGTGAATTGTCTTCTTGGTTCGTTTAGTACTCGAGTAAATCATTTTTAATAAGGTCATTTCGATATGGTTGTATAAGTTAACTCATTTGATCGGTTGAATCAAATCTGTATTTGAACTTCAGTTATTCGATTGGATTATTTTTACACTTCTTTTAAAATTAGCCTTGTAAATCCTTATAAAAAGGGTTTACGGCGCTGTAATTATTCCGAATATCTCGGGGTGTTACAGAATATAGTATCGGAGCTAAGATTCATGGATATCTTGGCAGTCGGGTTAGTTGGGTCTGTTTACGTTATTTGATTATTGGTCGTTCGTAACATCACTGCTGAGCCAGCATCGTCGTGTGGACCGTGGTTGTAAGTTTCCTAATCTCGAATACTACCGTTTTATTTAATTCATGTCTTGTAAACATTTGATGGATGTACTTTGAGAAAGTTTGTCCTGGATATTGAGTATTTATGTTTACAGTATGTTGAGAGGAGGTCGTGGACGCGGTCGTGGACGCGGACGTGGAAATGCGAGGCAAGAAGAGTCGGTATCTACCCCAGAGATAACCGCTAGTCGAACAGATTCCCATTCCGGGGGACAGCAGGGATCGGCAAATAATAATGCAGATCCTAACGTGCCGGGAGTACTTCAGCAGGTGGTTGCCCAGATAAACCAGTTTGCTCAAGTTGTGGATCGCATGCAGACGGCGATGGGACAGCAGCATAACATGGAAAATCGAGGAGATAGATGGCTTACCGAAGTGATTAAATTGCACCCTCCGAAATTTGACGGTTCCGCTGAGACGCTTTCGTGGGATCATTGGCTGAAGGAATTAGAAAAGATTTTTGCAGGGATTAACTGTCCCAACGATAGGAAGGTTCCGGTCGCCCAGTATCTTCTGACCGGGGAGGCTTTCGACTGGTGGGAGGCCATTCGACCGGAGGAGCACAATGTTGACTGGACGGAATTCAAATTGATGATGGAAGCGCAGTATTGTCCTCGTCCAGTTAGAGAAGCCCGAGTTCGGGAGTTTTTCTCACCACAAAATTTGGAAGCATCCGTGACGGACGTGATTAAGACCTTTAATCACCAGCTGGCTTATGTGTGCCACTTGGTCAGGACCGAGGCGGAGAAGATTTTTCATTTTGACATGCGAATGAATCCGGAAATTCAGAAGTATATGTCCGGATTTGAATGTACCACCTTGCGACAGTATCAGGATAAGGCGTTGGCCTATGATATGAAAGAGGCAGCAGTAGAGAAAGCGACGGAAGCAAAGAAACAGAAGGTGTCTCGCAACTTCACGGAGGATAAGAATAGCGGACCTCGCAGGGGTCAGTCCTCTTTTCATTCATCCAGGAGACCTCCGCATCCTTCCCGAGGTGGAAACAAGTTCCGGGCAGCACCAACTGTTTCAGACGCAGGAAAGAAGTGTTACAACTGTGGCAAAGCGGGACATGTTCGACGTGATTGTTTCGCGCCTGCTGTGACCTGTTTCGAGTGTGGACAGGAAGGACATCGCGCAACATTTTGTGGGAATGCGACCCGATCTTTTGGTACTCGCACTCCAGCTCCAGTCCCGAAGGAGACGAGTGTGAACCATACGCAGAGTGGATTTCAGCGGCCAGGAAGAGAGAGACATCCAGTCTTTGGGTCCGTTCCTCCGCGCTTTATGCGAAATGAGGAAATCGATGATCGAGAACACTGTTGCATCAGGTACGATTCAGATCCTTTTGCAACCAGTTAGTGTCTTGTTCGATTCGGGAGCTACGCATTCTTTTATATCTTTGAACTGTGTTAATCGTTTGAAAATCTCATGCTTGTATAATTGTGAACCTTATGTTGTGGGATTACCGAGCGGAGAGAAAATTGTGGGAACCCTAGAAGCTAGGGATTTCCCAGTATCTATAGAAGGAAGAGAGTGGCCATCGAATCTCATTGTAGTTGACATCTACGGTGACGATTTAATTCTCGGAGATGATTGGCTCAACCGTTATGGAGTACATTACAATTATCGAGAGAGAGTCATTTCCATCATTGCTGATGACGGATCTGAACACTTATTCCGAGGATGGAGACCAGGAAGCTCGGAAAAATTGATCAAAGCAATGAAAGCCGTGAAATTACTGAAGCATTGATGTCACGGACTTTGGTGCTATGCCATGAGGAAAGAGGAAGGAGTAGAGCTCTCGTCTATTTCAGTTGTGAATGAGTTCTCAGATGTATTTCCTGACGAACTACCTGGGTTACCTCCGCAGAGGGGAGTGGAATTCACTATCGAATTAGAGCCTGGAGCAGCTCCTATTTCCAGAGCACCATACCGCATGGCGCCAACCGAGATGTATGAACTCAAGAAGCAACTGGAGGAATTGTTACAGAAGGGCTATATCCAACCTAGTGTTTCTCCTTGGGGAGCGCCCGTTCTCTTTGTCCATAAGAAAGACGGATCCCTCCGATTGTGTATTGATTACATGGAGCTCAACAAGATGACAATCAAGAATAAGTATCCTATACCTCGGATCGACGACTTGTTTGATCAACTGCAAGGGGCAAGGGTATTCTCGAAGATTGACTTGCGATCAGGATACCACCAGTTGAGAATTAAGGAATCGGATATACCGAAATCTGCTTTCAGATCCCGGTACGGGCATTATGAATTTGTAGTAATGCCATTTGGACTTACCAATGCTCCTGCGGTATTCATGCAATTGATGAATCGGGTATTCTTGGAATACTTGGATAAATTTGTGGTCGTCTTCATTGACGACATCCTGATATATTCGAGGGACGCAGAGGAACATGCTAAACATTTACGTGTGGTTTTGAGCACCTTGAGGAAGGAACATCTGTATGCAAAACTTTCAAAATGCGAGTTCTGGCTTAAGGAAGTAACCTTCCTTGGGCATGTGATATCAGCCGACGGAGTTCAGGTGGACCCGAAGAAAGTCGAAGCAATCTTGGATTGGGAAGCTCCTAAAAACGTGAAAGAGGTCCGAAGCTTCTTAGGACTTGCTGGATATTATCGCCGCTTTGTAGAGGGATTTTCCAAAATTGCTCGTCCGCTCACCCAATTATTACTGTAAAACTCAAAAGTTCATGTGGAATGAGAAGTGCCAGGTGGTTTTGACGAACTTAAGAGGAGACTGACGACAAGACCCATATTAGCGCCGCCAGAGGGGACCGATGGATTCATGGTATCTGGCGACGCTTGAATCGAGTGCAGGTTGTGTATTGATGCAGAAAGATAAAGTGATTGCTTATTCCTCTCGGCAATTGAAACCGTACGAGATTAATTACCCGACTCATGATCTGGAGCTAGCAGCTGTGGTCTTTGCCTTGAAAATTTGGCGACATTATTTGTATGGCACTCATTGTCAGATCTTTACAGATCATAAGAGCCTCAAGTACATTTTCAGTCAAAAAGAGTTAAACATGAGGCAGAGAAGGTGGCTGGAATTGATCAAGGATTACGACTTGGAGATTCTCTGTCATCCGGGGAAAGCAAACGTAGTAGCTGATGCTTTGAGCCGTAAACCTGTTTCTCTTCGAGTGTTGGAAGCACTTACGTCCCAAACCAGTATTCAACGAGAACTGATCCGCGAGGGGATTGAGGTATGGGCACCAGGAATCCAAGGGCAACTTTATGTGATGGAACTGACTTCATCATTAGTCTAGGAGATCAAGTCTAAACAATTGAACGATTCTCTGATTCTTCGATTATATGACGAAGTAAAGAAAGGAAAAGCCCCAGGATTCGTGATACAAGACGATGGGGTTCTGAGATTTCAGAGTCGACTTTGCGTTCCCGAGGATGATGATTTGAGACGGACAATTTTGAAGGAAGCTCATAGCGCGCCCTATTCTATTCACCCAGGCAGTAGTAAGATGTATAAGGATTTAAAGCAAAACTTCTGGTGGGGGAATATGAAGAAGGACGTAGCGGAGTACGTTTCGAAGTGTTTGACTTGTCGGAGTTAAGATTGAACATCCGACCACGGAATGTTAAAGCCGCTTAGATCCCTGAATGGAAGTGGGAGGACATCTCGATGGATTTCATCACCAGTATGCCAAGGACTAGAACGGGAATGAACATGATTTGGGTTGTAGTTGATCGACTAACCAAGTCGGCTCATTTTCTGGGAATTAAAGATACATGGGGACCCGAGAGATTGGCACGAGTATTTATTGCGGAGATAGTCAGATTGCATGGGACGCCGAGGACCATTATTTCGGATCAAGATGGTCGCCGTGTCACATTTCTCGAAAGCAGATTCACGTGGCCTGGGAACTGAGCTCAATTTTAGTACGGCTTATCATCCCCAAACGGACGGTCAGTCCGAAAGGACTATTCAAACTGTAGAAGACATGCTTAGAGCTTGTGCTTTGGATTGGTCAACTGATTGGGAAGTTCATTTGCCATTAGTTGAATTCACCTACAATAATAGTTGGCATGCTTCAATTAAGATGGCACCATTTGAAGCTTTGTACGGGAGAAGATGCCGATCACCCCTATGTTGGGATGATTCTTCGGATTTGATCGGGACGGAACCAGAATTGATTATTCAGACTTAAGAGAAGATAGCTTTGATTCGAGAGAGACTGTTGACTGCCCAGAGTCGACAGAAGTCTTATGCAGATGTACGTCGTCGCCCTCTAGAGTTCGATGCTGGGGACCATGTACTATTGAAGGTGTCTCCTACTCGAGGGATTTTTCGTTTTGGGAGGAGAGGCAAGCTTAGTCCGAGATATATCGTACCATTCGAGATCCTCGAGAGAGTTGGAGATTTAGCATACAGGTTGGCCTTACCGCCATCGCTGAGTCACGTTCACAATGTGTTTCATGTATCCCAATTGCGGAAGTATGTACTGGACCCCAGTCACGTCATTGATTTCGACGAGATCGAGATAGCTAATGATGGCACCTTCGAAGAGAGACCAATTAAGATACTTGAGAGCCGGATCAAACAATTGAGGAAAAAACCAATACACTTGGTTAAAGTACAATGGTCACGACATGGAGTCGAAGAGGCCACTTGGGAAATGGAGGACAGTATGAAGACTAGATATCCGGAGTTGTTTTTATCTTAAGTTTCGGGACGAAACTTCTTTTTAGGGAGGAAGGATGTAATACCCGAGATTTATGTTATGTAATTGGAACTTGTGATATTGTAATGATTGTACTTTGTCTGAGTACTATTCTCCGTATTTCATAATCCGATGTTGTCGAGCGTTTACTTTCGTGTTTGTGATTTAAAGATTGTATTCTGCGCATGTAGCGCACGCTATCAGCTACGTCTAGCGTGGGCTAATGTGGATTCATAGCGCACGCTACTGAGGGTCATTAGCGCACGCTATGCGCGGTCAATTTGATTGAGACGTGCGGTAGGTGAGATCTGGCCGGGGGACCCCTGTCGGATCGTGTTGGGATGTACCTGGACGGCTTTCGGGAAAAGCCGAGTCAACGCCTTAGCGCACGCTATAGGTATATGCGTAGCGCACGCTAAGTGCTGAGTACAGATTAGTCAGTGAGCCGTTAGCGCACGCTACGAACAGGGTCTAGCGCGCGCTAATAGCCATTTATTATAAATAGGACAGCATCCTATTCGTGATTTCAGTTCTCTCTTCTCCCATTACCCGAATTCTTACACTTAGAACATAACTTCCTTCATCCTATACACTTCATATCAACACCCTAGCTCGTGATTGAAGATCGTACATCGTTGAAGATTGGCGTTCAAGCTTTCGGTGTTGGATTGCTTCAATTTCCTCCGTGTTCTTTACTACCTTGAGGTAGGTGATTCTTCACCAATACTAGTAGTGTTCTAAAGGATGTTGATCATGTTCGTCTAGTCAGTTAGATTCGTTATTAGTCGTTCATCATGTGTTAGAAGGATATTTTCGACGTTCGACACTTATTCATCGTATAATCCATTGAACCTTTTAGTATTTGGATTCCTAAGCATGTTATGTATCTTCAGAACCAATCGACCAGTATGTATAGATTACCTAGTTCGTATGTTTTACGTAAGGAATCATATGTTTTGGGACTTGGAATAATCGAAATTTAGAATATTTCTTGAAGATCTTAGATAAGATATGATGTTGAGATGATTATCCGTATAAGTTGTACCTCATGATCATGGAACTTCAACAAAACCTTTTTAGCATGACATGCTTGAGGATGACATGTTGTATCAACATAGAATTCGTGATTTCACCACCTTTCAACCCGGTTTTTCCGGTAGCAGTATTCTGCCATGCAAGGTTAGCGCACGCTAACATATGTGAGTTAACGTGCGCTATCGAGGTTCAGTTAACGCACAATACGTACGTAGCGTACGTTATGTATCAGCCGATTCGAACTGTCAGTTCGTAGCTAGCGCACGCTAGTCTTACACGATAGCGTACGCTAACAGGTCGGCTTAGCGCACGTTACGCAGAGTACGTAGCGCACGCTAAGCAGTCCAGGCAGATTGTTTGTTTTGAGCTTTTCGGCCGTAGACCGAATTGTTAGGCCATCGTTCGACTTGAGATGATTTGTATATCATTCCTTTTGTTAAGGTTCGAGCTTGTTACGTTGATCGAAGGAGACGGCCTTCGAAGGTGTCGAGATCATTGAAGTGTTTCGTCCTTGCCATTTTCGAGGCAAGTATCATATGTCGAGTTCGATTTATCATGCTTGTGGTTTTGTTCATATTGTTGAATATGAGATGTATTTATGAAAATTCTCGTGATATTCGTGGTTATCTGTTCGTATTGATGAACATATTGAAATGCATATGTGTATGCATAGTTGATTGATTTATGGTATAAATGATCCGAGGGGATCATGAGGATCTATGCTGAGGGCGCTGGATCGAATGTCCACCATGCGTTGGTCCGACGGGATCATCATGGGGATCTATGCTGAGGGCGCTGGATCGTTGGACGGGTTTTCCACCATGCGTTGGTCCGACGGGATCATCATGGGGATCTATGCTGAGGGCGCTGGATCGCTGGATTACCTTGTATTGTGTTGATGGGATCGTGAGGATTCGCATCGTTGGATTCCGGTGGCGGAAGTCCGTTTTGCATGTTTCATGATGCATTGATGATTTATTGTATGATGATACTTGTACTAGCATCGTTTTGCTAACCCCTTCGGGGGTGGACATTGTTTTGATGTTCAGGTAGCCGAGGAGCGGGGAGGCAACCACAGTACCGACAGGACGATGGAATGGCTCAGTGATGTGGTTGATGTTATTGTTATTGTGAATTGTCTTCTTGGTTCGTTTAGTACTCGAGTACGTCTGTTTTTAATAAGGTCATTTCGATATGGTTGTATAAGTTAACTCATTTGATCGGTTGAATCAAATCTGTATTTGAACTTCAGTTATTCGATTGGATTATTTTTACACTTCTTTTAAAATTAGCCTTGTAAATCCTTATAAAAAGGGTTTACGGCGCTGTAATTATTCCGAATATCTCGGGGTGTTACACCTACGGACTCTGAGGCCAATTGGATCGTGGGCGCCGCCGGGGACAACACTTCGGGCTTCTCGGACACGTATCGGACCGGTAACGTGGTTGTCGGATCGGATGCCATGATTATAAGGCACTGCAATGAGTTCGAGCCCAAATGGTTGAAGCTTCTTGAGGAGCTCCACAAGATCGAGGTGATCCCACTTGGACTAATGCCACCGTGTGGTCAGGAAACTAGTGATAATAGTGTGAATGAAGAATGGGTTTCAATCAAAGACTGGCTTTCCATCCAAAAGAAAGAATATGTGGTGTATGTTGCATTGGGAAGTGAAGTGGTATTGAGTAGAGACCAACTGAGTGAGTTGGCTTATGGGCTTGAACTCTTAGGGTTACCTTTTCTCTGGGCTTTTAGAAAGCCAGCCGAGCCGAGTCAGGATGACACTATTGAGTTGCCGGAGGGGTTTAAGGAGAGAGTTAAGGGCATGGGAGTTTTGTGGAAAAAGTGGGCACCTCGGTTCAGTAGGTGGTTTCTTAACGCACCGTGGTTGGAGTTCAATAGTAGAGAGGCTAATGTTTGGCAAACCACTTGTTATGTTGCCGTTTTTGGTGGATCAAGGGCTGAATGCGAGAGTTTTGGCTGATAAGGAGGTGGGGGTGGAAGTAGCTAGAAATGAGCAAGATGGGTCGCACACGAGAGATGATGTGGCAGTGTGTGAGGATGGTAATGGCTGAAAAAGAGGGGGTGAAGGGGTTTAGAGGCGAAGCAAAGGCATTGAGCAATTTTTGAAGACAGAGGATTACATGACCGTTATGTAAAGGGTTTTATTGAATATCTTGGAAAAATCAACTTGCAAGAAACAACCATGAAGAGGCTCGAGCAACAACATCATCTGAGCCTTAGTCCCAAAATGATTTGGGATCGGCTAACATGAATCAAACTTTGAAACCGTCAATGATCGTTACATAAATAACATAAAAGGAGAAAAAGAGGGAAAAAAATAAAGAAAAAAGCAAAAAAAAAAAAGAGAATGAATGTAAAAAAAACAGAAAAAAATGAAGTCCTGAAAAAATAAATTAAAAAATAACATGGAATAAAACAAAAAATACAGATTAAAAAGAAAAAAAATCAGATTCCATCCACCATCCGTAAAAAATTGTTTACTCCTCTTCCACTTGAAGTCTGCTTTTATAACATGATTTTTGTTCGGATTTTTTCGAAATAGAAGAACAGACTTTCTTATCTCCTATCCTCACTTATGGATATATGTGGTCAAAAACTATTTTCCAACTAATAAGGATATAACTGAAAAGAACGATTCCAAGAAACTTACTGTGTATTGTACAGGATAAAAGGTTGTATATTCCTTGATATATACTCTTCATAACGAAATAATTATTCCGGATTTTATTTACTAGAAGGCATGACCAGCAGGGCTGGAATTTATTCAAACAACATCATCTATGTCTTAGTCCCAAAATGATTTGAGGTCGACTAACATGAATCAAAATTTGAAATCGTCAATGATCATTACATAAATAACATAAAAGGAAAAAAAAAAAAAAAAGAGGAAAGAAAAAAAAGCAAAAAAAAAAAAAAAAGAGAATGAATATCAAATAAAAAAGGAAAATCCTGAAAAATAAATTAAAAGGTAACATGAAATAAAAGAAAATAGGGATACAAAAAAAAGAATCAAATTCCATCTACCATCCGTATTCTTTCCCGCCACATTTGCCTCTCCATCGCCATACTTTCTCCAATTCCCAGAAACCGCATATCATTTTCAATCATTTTTATCCAAATTTTCTTGGGTCTTCCTATACCTTTCACAATATTACTTGTACCCCAACTTTCTAGCCTCCTCACTGGGGCATCAACAGGTCTTCTTCTCACATGACCAAAATAAATTTCCTTAATTGCTTTTAAATTAGCATAATGAAAAATTAGTCAGACAAAACAAAGGATGAATACTACAACTGGATTCAGCTATTTAATTCACATTGGTAGATAAATACATAAAAGAGATATTTATGGCACACTATTTCTGGGGGAAAGTAGTTTATTTTCCTCCAAATCATGTTTCATTGTCGAATCACCACCCATCAGCTCCTGAAAGCCTTCGACCTTCACGGGTTGAGCCCTTGCCATAGTCATTGACATGTTCCTTTGAGCAGAATAACAATAAAAAATGAGAATCAAGTAGAAAGCATTGGTGCTTAAATCTTCTCAGCCGAATCCATCACTGTGATATCTAAAATAATTAAATAAGGACCAACAGAATCGGACTCACGGTGATTGAATTTGTGGGATTTGAAGAGAAGTCATTGGAGGCCCAAACGCATTGTTGTTATTGGCCGAAGCATGTAGAGATGATATTGCAGCAAGCTGTTGTTGCCTGAACTGTTGCTGTCTGGAATTCATTGTAGGAAAGGCATTTGTATCCAGTGAGAAATCGGATGGGTTTTCCATCTTCACTTGCACTACAGGTCTGTCCTTGTCCGTATTATTCACAGTCATCCCCGGACGAGGAGTCGACTGTTGCCTCCTCCTGATCCTTTCCGGTTGCTGCTGCTGCTGTTGCTGAAATGCCAGATATTGCGGGTTATTCATCTGTGGACTCATTTGCCTTGGATTCTGCAAAATGGCCAAAAGGGTAATTCTATAAAAAAATAAATCCCAAAGAAATCGAGATTATTTATTGCTTGGAGTTTTCACATGAACACTAAAATACATTTGAGCGACTATCGAGTACTGAAAATTGGAATATACATATATACCTGATATGGCTGCTGAATTGAAGGTTGTTGCTGTGGCTGCATGCCTAGTACTTGCTGCTGAGTTTGCTGTACAACATTCTTAGTGTTATCCTTCATAAGTTCTACTAGAGCCCCCAGATTACTGAAATAAAAGGAGAAAACATGTTGGACAACTGTGGAAAACTAAGGTGTTAATTAATCAATACTTGCAACGGTTTGGTAACAACTTCATACTGAAAATAATAAAATCTAAAGAACTAGTGGAAGAATATAAAAACCATTTCATGGAGAACACTATACAACAACATCTAAGCCTTAGTCCCAAAATGATTTGGGGTCGGCTAACATGAATCAAACTTTGAAACCATCAATGATCGTTACATAAATAACATAAAAGGAGAAAAAGAGGGAAAAAAGTAGAGAAAAAAGCAAATAAAAAAAAGAGAAAGAATGTTAAAAAAAAAATGAACAATGCTGAAAAATAAATTAACAGATAACATGGAATAAAAGAAAATAGGAATAAAAATACAGAAAAAAAAAATCAGATTTCATCCACCATCCGTATTCTTTCCCGCCACATTTGCCTCTCTATCGCCATACTTTCTCCAATTTCAAGAAACCGCATATCATTTTCAATCATCTTTATCCAAGTTTTCTTGGGTCTTCCTCTACCTTTCACAACATTACTTGTTCCCCAACTTTCTAGCCTCCTCACTGGGGCATCAACAGGTCTTCTTCTCACATGACTAAACCATCGTAATCGATTCTCCATCATCTTGTCTTCTATAGCCGCAACTCTTACCTTCTCTCTAATCGCCTCATTTCTGAGTCGATCCTTTTTTGTATGACCACACATCCATCGTAGCATACGCATCTCTGCCACATTCATCTTTTGAACGTGACACTGTTTTACAGCCCAACATCGGAGCCATATAACAGCGCAGGTCTAATTGCCGTGCAGTAAAATTTACTCTTTAATCTATGAGGGAAAATCGTATTTATGGAGAACACTATTTATAGAGAAAATCGTATCTTATTGACAAAACTCAAAATAGATGAATCCAACGTAAAACAACACATTTCATGGAGAACACTAAAGGAAATATCTGTATATTTCATATATCGCAATATAATAAGGCAGAGAAAATGCTGTAACTATCAACATAAAATTGGGGGAGGCCTCACACATTTTTCCATAACAGAGATGTCAATAGTCTAAACAAGCACATATAGCAGAAAGCAGAGTTAGTAAGTGTTTGATTTCAACATGTAGACACGTCTCATTTACCCTACTTTACTTATATTATATAATCAAATTGCATTTTCTGTGATTCGTCTCTGTAATTGGTTCGACACATTTTCTTCAAATGTGAGTTTTTGGGCTGCGGATGGACTGTATAAAATGGATGGCGGTTGCTGCTGCGTTTCCTTCAAACCCTACAATGCATCTGTTACATTTCAGCAGATTGCTTAGACGCGATGGTGTGTGGGAATGCATCTTATGACTGATCTGGAAGGCAAGAAATGACATTATTTTTTGTGGTGATCAGTGTGAAGGTGAAGGTCCTGGAGGAGTTAAACTGGGGCGTATGGAGCTGGGCTTTGGGGAAGATTTCAAACAGTAAGAAGCGGAACTTTCAGAATTGGCATGAGTGCCCTAGGAGTTTTATTCTAAATTGCTAATGCCTGCTGCTAGGAGTCTCTAATTTTGATGTAATCTCATAAGGCTTTAACACTTCTCCGTACTTTTATTTGGAGTTGGCTAATCCTCTTATCTAGCTCCTTTAGAATGAATTTACTTTCAACAACAACAACATCTAAGCCTTAGTCCCAAAATGATTTGGGGTCGGCTAACATGAATCAAACTTTGAAACCGTCAATGATCGTTACATAAATAACATAAAAGGAGAAAAAGAGGGAAAAAAGAAGAAGAAAAAAAGAGAATGAATGTAAAAAAAAAAAAGAAAAAAAATGAAAAATGAAAAATCCTGAAAAATAAATTAAAAGATAACATGGATAAAAAAAAAAAAAGGAATCAGATTCCATCCACCATCCGTATCCTTTGCCGCCACATTTGCCTCTCTATCGCCATACTTTCTCCAATTCCAAGAAACCGCATATCATTTTCAATCATCTTTATCCAAGAGAATGAATTTACTTTCATGATAAAAAAAATATATTCAAATTCTGATTCAACCTTTTACAACCTGCAGCATAAAATCAGATGCATGTTTTTCAAAAAAAAAAAATGCATATATGTGCAGATGCTAACCGGAATTATGTCTCATATATTCATCATCAAATGGTCCTATGGGAGTTGCTACATTCACAACCAGCAATGAGAAAACAAATCATAATCTCCAAGAACACAAAAGAGTATATTACTTACCTATATCCTGTTGTTTGAAGGAACATTTTTAGCAGCTCGGTGGCTGAACACTGCCTTCTATAACTATCAGCAAGGAGCTTTAAGGTACGCCCTAGTTTACCGATATGACAACTCAACAACTGTCTGAGAACTTCTAAAGAGGTGTCTGAAGAAGATTCGAACCCCAGATTGGTTAACAATCGAGCTACCACTTTCTGCGACGTCCGTGATGCTTGTTCTTGACAAAGAAGTTTCCTGCTCCCTTGATATCCCGTCTTACCATGACTTTGATGTCCTTGTTCCATGTTGAGATATTCAGATCCGATACCAAGCCTCTCGATCATAATAGGGCTGATCACCGAGCTTTTGGTCATTATCTGAGGTAAGTTGTCCAAAACCCCATTAAACTGCACTTTTTGAGTGTTCTCCAGTCCGCGTGTTTGCAGGACGGCACTATCAGGAACACAATTTAAAGTAAACATTGTTTCCGGAAAAAGTGGTGTATCATCAGCTGCAGTATTATCACCCATTACCGAGTTTGAAATATTGTCTTTAAAAGCTATTCTCCTTCTTTTGTGAGTATCAAGAACTCTAAGATAAGTAGACATCTGTTCAGGTGTCCGTTTTTCTGGTTCTCTATCACCAACAATCAGTCTATAGGATTTACTTACCCTATATTTCTCAAAAAACTGATTATACCACGTTTCTGGAAATTCTTCCATCTTAAGTCTTTGGGATACAGAGTCAGCTTCTGATTCACTAAATCTTGATCCGACACCTATTGATGTCTTGGAATGCCTCTGTACAATGTGAAAATAATGTTGACATGCATTATGAGTAGCAAAGAACATTAAAAGATGGGATAAAACACACTTTAGCATGATGAGCAGTGTATAGATGAATAACATGTGAATAACTTCAAAAGTAGTATAGATTAAATTAGCTATGGGTGATGGCTCAACAGAAAGGTTAAGGGGGATACTGATCCTCAGTAGAAGAAACTTCATCAGATTAAAGATGAGTGTAAGATAAAGCTTTCTTATGTACCAAATATGAACTTAAGGTAGAAAAGTCATTGGGGAAAAAAATATCAAAAGCTAAAGTGGAAACTCAGTATGCAACTTCAATTGAAAGAAGATGCAATTAAAATTTTCATAAAATAGCAGGAAGTGGAGAAACATCATCCATTTTCTTCATTTTGCGAGAGACAAAATGGGAAAGGGAAGGGGAGAGAGAGAGAAGATAAGGGGCATCCACAGTAAAACTTGTGCTTCTCTGTTTTTTCTTCAATGAAATTATGATGTTAACTAATTTTAGACCACCAATTGACACTAATCTTAATGCCACCGACCCCAGCATAATTGGAGGTAAGGTGCGGTTGATGATGACGATAACTATCACCTATCATATAATGCTACACTCATGTGGATGTCGTATAGACTGCATAGTATGCAACACTTCAAGAGGGAGAATGCATGTTTTGGTGGTTTAAGATTTTACACCAATCCAGCCATAAATCGGACTATCAGATTCAGCAACACAGATGTATGACCATTTCAAGTGCAAATAAATTTTCGGAAGAAAATGCACAAGTAGTTAAATTATCTTATCTAATATGCATACAAAAGAGAATATAATCACCAAGAGCTTATTATAAAGTACGAAGTAACCTCTCCCTGCATCAACGGAAAACTATATATTGTTGAAAACACAATTATAGATGATGCAATATGTAATGATTTTTGGGTCTTATTATTACTTAGTTCATGATTACGTAGATGATGTAAAACAAGCATCACTTAGAATATCTTCGTACTTCATCAAGGGAAAAAGATAAGAGTTGCGTTTATAGAAGTTAAGATGATGGAGAATCGATTAAGATGGTTTGTCCATGTGAGACGAAGACCTATTAGGAGGCTTGAAGATTGGGGTTCGGATAAAATTGTAAAGGGTACATATTTACCCAAGAAGACATGGATAAATGTGATTGAAAACGATATGAGGTTCCTTGCAATTGGGGAAAATATGGCGATCGAGAGGACAATGTGGAGGGAATGTATACAATCGGATGATGGAGTTTGGTTCCATTTTAATTTTTATTTTTATTTTTATTTTTTTTATTTTTTATTATTACTATTAATTTTATTATTTTTAATTTTTTTCTCTAGAGCCGATTTGATTTTCTTTACACTTCTTACTTCATTTATGTGTTCGTTTTCGTTTTGAAGCTTTCTTATTTTTTTGGCCGTCGGCGATTTCAAAGGATGATCCAGGTTAGCCGACCCCAAATCATTTTGAGACTAAGGATCGGGGGGGAAATGTTTTTATGACTAAATGAAAAATGTTACCAGACATCATCCCCTTATAAGGAGTGAAGATTATCCGACTAATATGTTGAGCTTGGATCTTCACCAAGCTGATGTGAAACAACAGGACTCCAACAAGGCCCTTACGCGTAGGCAAATCCACGGGTAATGTTACCATCATCAACTTGGATCTGCTCTTATACCATATTGGAGTTGGATCATTATCCCCTTAAAAGGCCTTATTCGAATGAAGGTAATCCATTATCCACCTTATATGTGGAGTCCGGATCTTCACCAAGTCGATGTGGAACAACGGGAGTTACAACACTTATAAAATAATTCAAGGTATTTTAGTTGTTAGGTTTCTAAGTAGGAAATTAAACCGCAATTAAGATAGTAAGAAATATGTAGGTTAGCAACCTGTATTAGCTAGTTTCTTCTACAGTACTCCAGTCTCTTACTTTCTTTTCTGTTACATATAAGGTGCACGGCGCGAGAAGACGGGCCCAGTTTAATTATTGTCAAATCATTTATTTTTTATTATGGGTTTTCTAATTAACTATCTGTTCAGCAGGCCCAAATGTTTATGGGCTTATCTCTTTATCCGTAGAAGTCCATATAATTAGAGTTAATGGCGTGATTAGGGTATGCACTTTTTACTGGATTATTGGGTAGCGGTTTTGCTGTTTGGAACCCTAGGTGTTATTTTCTGTTTCCTTCTTGTATTCACTTTTCTGCCTCTAACAACTTAGTGCGGTTAGCATGGAAACTATGACGAGAAGCGACGTCCGTGTGGAAACCCTAGAAACTACCGTGACTGCATTGCACTCTCCAATCGGGCTTCTCGAATCGGGGCACTCCTAATCTGATTCGTTCCTTCCAGCAGGCTCCGTGGTTACTCACAGCCCGACAAAGGTTCATCTGGCCCTCGGAATTACTCGAATTCTTTGGGTAGTAGACGGCCTTCCGAGTCCGTTGGGTCAGTCACGCAAGGGCACTCTCAAGGCCCAAAATATATGTCCCGCAACAAATTTATGGAGTTACGAGAAAAGGGGTTATGTTTTAAGTGCAAGGAGCCATATTCTCCTTTGCAAGTGTGCTCGAGCAAATCCCTTCGAATCATGATGTTGGGGGATGATGAAATTGTAGGGAAGAGATTCGAATGGTAATGGTCATAGTTATCAATAGCGCCCGTAGCGCTCGCTATAGCGAGTAGCGAAGCGTAGCGAGGCTTCATCGCTATAGGGCGCTATGAGCTACGCAGTTTTGGATAGCGAGCGCTATCCTCGCTATTCTCGCTATAGCCCCGATCGCGATAGCACCCAATAGCGGCGCTATTTCATTTTCTGTGTGTTTTTTTTCTGTAACATTTTTGTTGGTTGCCCTTTTCAATTCCAATAAAAAATGTGTTTTCAGGTAACATAAACCTGAAAAAAATATAAAAGCCCAAAATCTGAATATATTTTTAGGTAAGATGACATTTATATTATGTTTTTCTAGTATTGGAATTGATGTTCTGTGTTATTTGAACTTATATCCATGTTATTTTTCAGTTTATGCATGAACTCTTGAATTGGATTTAGTATATAATATATATTATATATTTATGTACTTGTGGCGCTTCACTTCCAAATAGCCCTCGCTATTCGTTATAGCTATCGCTATAGCCGTAAGGGACCTTGTCGCTATGGAGCGCTATTCGCTATTAATAACTATGGTAATGATATGGACACGGTGGATAATAGCCAAGACGAGGAGGACTTACCGCATCTGGAAGTGTCGGCAGTTGCAGCAGGTGGGTTTGACGTATAGTAGTCAATGGCGATTAGCGGCCCGTAGCGGTCACGTGCCCGTTTAGCTATATAGCGATAGTGCTACAATAGCAGCCGCTACATTATAATATAGCGACAAGTTTGTAAAGAAGTGACACATATGTGTATATATATATATAGATAAATAGATTTAGGATCAAATGAGAATAGTTTTTATCCTGCGAATTGCGAATATGCATGAGTTTTGTACTAATTATGCATGAAATATATGCATTTCGTGCATCAAAATTGTAATGCATTAAAATATGCATTATATGCATCAAAATATCGATGCATTAAAATATTGCATTCTATGCATCAAATTTTTGTGAGAATAAATCTAGGCCATCCATTTATCAAGATATATGGATGAAATTCATTCTTATTTCTCAACTTAAATTGCATTCTATATATATATATATATATATATATATATATATATACACACATAAGTAAGACAATAACTAAATTCATTAAAGTGAAAACAAAGTCTAGGTCATTAAAGATGAAACATCAAATGAAAATCGATTACTAGAATAAAAAACATTAAGAGCAAACAAAGTCTATTTCAATGTTCAATTAAATTTAACCATCTAAAATATTGAGGCCAAAGTCATCATCATCGGAATCGTCAATATCACAAGCTTTGTAGGCTTCGGCATCTTTTTCTTCTTCACTTTCCTCATCAAAATCGAAATCTCCTTCATCTATCAGTTTCATTTTCCCTTTCCTTTTGGACTTTGATGTAGATGGACTTCCCTTCCCATTTCCACCCTTATTAGCTCATGAATCTTGTGATTTTCTTAATTTATACAAAAACTCATTCACATCACTTGCTCTTGCAACATCACCCCATAGCAAATCATCTCCATCATGAACTGGAGCATCCTCCTCCTCGTCGTCAAATATTCGTGCCAACCATTCATTGGGATCCACCACACTTGTTTCATCAAGAATTATTGGATCAATTGTGTCCCGACAATCATATCCACATCGCAAAGCTCGATTATACTTTATATATACCAAATCATTGAGCTTTTGCTGCTCCAATCTATTTCTTTTCGAATGAAGTTGCACAAATGCAATACTTATTAGCTATATACATTTTGTTAAGCTACAATACTTGTAAGTTTAATTACTTACATGTTCAAACACGCACCAATTTCTTTCACAACCAGAAGAGCTACAAATAAGACTGAGCACTTTAATGGCGAATTTTTGTAATGTTGGTGTTGAAGTTCCATATCGACTCCACCAATGAGCTTACAAACAAAAAAGAAAGAGAAATCTTTTAGATAGCAAATAGTTGTGTTTACGGTTTACCGATAGCATTTGTGTTCCACACCGAAAAAACTAACTTTAAATTCTTTTTACCTAGCGCATACGTGTTTCTCATCTTGATTGCCATATGAATTCCAAAAACTTAAGTGCTTTTGTATAAAGAACTAGCTCGTTGTGCATCCCTATTTCCTACTTCTCGTCACGTGACAATCTTTAAATACACGAGAAAAATCCCTTTCTGACTTCTGCATCTTTCTCAACCTCCCCATTCTTATATTATTAAGCAGGGTTTAAGTAATACCCGGCTGCATGGAGTGGCATGTGAAGTTAACAATTCCACCTATTATCAATTATGTTGAAGATTCCTATGTATCTGTCTTCATTATTTCCAAATACGGCGGCAAATTCTTCCTTCGCTCGATCCATGGCCTCATAAATATACCCAATTGGGTTTTTCCTCCCCATCCACTAAACGAAGCACATGTATCAGTGGGCCAGCCACTTTAACAGCATATACAACCAAATTCCAAAAGAAGGCATCACAATGATACTAACAACTTGTTTACCTCCAACTTCTTTTGCAAATTTACTTTTCGTCTAAATATTAGAAGTAAACATACTTCTTAAATTTTTCTTCTGTTTGTGAAAACGACTCAATGTGAGAAAAGCTATAGCAAATCGTGTCGTGGCAGGCCTCACCATATCTCGATGGCCTGTGAAATCCCACATCATATTCAACACCATGGTTCGATTGTAGATATATGTATTAATTTTGATGGCTCACTCAAATGTTCTCTTTAAGTCGGGCAATTTGAAGGTGTCTTTAAATATCAAGCCGAGACAATGAGTTGCGCATGGTGTCCAATATAAATGTGGATACTTATCAGCCAAAAGCTTGCCGGCTAGAATGTTGTTCCTTGCACTATCTGTGACCACTTGGACCACATCATCCGGCCCCACTTTTTGAATGAAATGATCAAGCAACTCAAATATTTTTTGCCCTGTTTGTGAGTAACTAGAAGTTATATTAGTTATATTATTATTACTTAGTTCGGTTTTACGAAATTAAAGGAGAATGAACTTAGCGGCCGTCGGCCGCTATTGCGACTGCGCAATAGTGCAGAAAGCGGCGGTTCGCGGCCTCTACCCTAATCGCCTCTGCGACAAACATGGAACAGCGACGGGCGCCCGAGTCGCTACGCTAATCGCTATAGCAGCCGCTACGGCCGCTATTGACTACTATGGTTTGACGGGCCCCAAACAATGGAGTTGTGGGTCAAGATTAACAACGTTTCCATAGTAGTGATGTTTGATAGCGGCGTGTAGCACTGCTTCATTTCTACTGCGATGACCTCTAAATTGGGTCTTCCCTTCAGCAGTAAGGCCACCCTTCCGATGATTTTAGGGGACGGATAAATTGGGTCTTCCCTTCAGCAGTAAGGCCACCCTTCCGATGATTTTAGGGGACGGAAAGGAAATAGGAGAAACCAAAACAGACGGGGTTTGTCCTGACATTCACTTACACACTATGAAGCACGGGACTTCATTTTGAGCCTCATTCCCGTGCTAGGGACATTTCGGGGACGGGGACGGCATGGGCACACCGGGAAAACGTCCTCGGCACGAATCCGAATTATTAGGGACGTCTAGCATTTTGAGGACAGCGGGGTATACACCTGGTACGTCCTGGGTAGGTTTCGGGGACGTTTAAAATTAAATATATAAATTAGGGCAAACATGCATATTATTCCCACAACCCCGTCTCCGGCAAAGAGAGAAACGAGAAACAGCCAAAGTTTCTCTTCAGCTTCGCGGGTGACGCATCAGTCCTCACCGCCTCGTTCCCTGATGGCCAGCAGTTCTCTCAGGTCAGTCATCTCTCTTCCTCTCTCTATAGCGCCCGCTCTCTCTCTCTCATCTCTCTCTCCCCTCTTATCTCTCGCTCTCTCTCATCTCTTCAGTCCCGTCGGACCATCAGCCTTCACAAAGAAATTGGAAGGAGATGATGCCTCAGTCCTCACCACCTCGTTTTCTCTGATCTCTCTTTAAAACTGATGATTGCAAATTTGCAATTGACTTTTTCTTTCTCTTTCTTGGGCACACGGGTTAATGAGTTATTACTAGGCATTTATTGTTCATCTTTTTTTCTCGAGATCTGATTTCTGAAATTGATAATTGCAGTTGTTTTGTCTTGTAATATATTATATATAATTGTGTTTAGGAATTGTGTATTTAAAATCTGATTGTTTGTGATTTTGTGTATTTAGAATGTTAATTTAATAATTTCTGAAATTCTTTAATTCTTTTTTTGTGTGTGAAAAGGTGTTGTTTGCTTGATTTTATTGTTCTTTTAAGATTTTGAATTTTTAGTTAAGTTTTCTTATGATGTTATAATAGTAACTTATCACTTATGTATGAATTTTAATTTTGGAATTATGTATGGATTGGGATTCTAATTTAGGAGCTTTTTCCCGTATCTATGTCGTACCCGTTTTTTGAAATTTTGATTTTGCCGTTTTTCGTTATCGTTCCCGTCCCCATTTTTTGCCCCCGTATCCGTGCTGCCTAGGTTACACCTAAGAGGTACTGTTTTTCCAATTGAGGCGTACACATTTCTGATTGGTGGAGTCAACTTGATTGTGGGCATTACCTGGCTATCGACCCTTGGGGAGAATGCCAAATGGGCTAAGATGACTATGCAGATTGAGTATGCGGGCCAGCGGGTGACTTTGAAGGGGGAACCGGGTCTTGTTCTTCGCCAAATTTCATCGGCTGCTTCATTGAAACTGGCAGATGAGACCAGCAATATATTATGTGGCCAATGGAATTGTCTCACATCAGCACGTCATCACCCGCTTTGCCAGTTGATATTCAAGCCTTGTTAGGCAAGTTTCCGCATGTGACAAGCCCCCTACCAGGATACTGTTACTGCCTGGCCAATGAATGGTTCGCCATGCCGTTCGGGCTATGCAATACCCTTTCCACCTTTCGTTTTGCCATGAATGACCTCTAGGGGTGTAAATAAATCAAAATGAATCGAATGTATGGATGTTCAAACTTGTTTGATATTTTATCGAGCTTTAAACATTATGTTTGAGTTTGATTTGATTAGTAATCGAACCGAGCTTGAACGAGCTTTTATCAAGCCGAACGCGAATCGAGCTCGAGTAGTTTGATTTTTTTATATGTATTTTATAATTTTTATTCAAATCGGCCAGAGCTCAAGCCAAGCTTTATATTTAATCAAACAAAAAATTATGCTCAATCTTGGTTCATTATATTAACGAATAGAGCCTAAACGAGCTCTTTACCAATCGAACTCGAATCAAGTATCGAGTAGCTTTGTTTAAATTTCAGCCCTAAATTGACCTCTTCCACCCATGACTTCGCCAGTTCGTCTTGGTTTTTTTTTATGATGTCTTCATATATAACAGTTTTGATAGACAAACTCATTTGAGGCACTTGCAAGTGGTTTTAGGGTTGTTGTCACCCGCTTCCTATGTGATCAATCCGACGAAGTGTCGTGGGCCCAACTCTCGATTGAGTATTTAGGTCATGTGGTTTCGGCGGATGGAGTCAGGATGGATCCAACGAAGGTGCTGGCAGTACTGGAGTGGCTAGTTTCCCCGGACGATAAAGGGATTCTTGGGACTCACGGGTTAGTATAGGCGCTTTATTCGCGATTACGTGAAAATCGCCCAACCCCTCATATTGCTACCCCGGAAGGAGGCAGCACCGTTTAAGTGGACGGTTGAGGCGCAGTCGGCATTCGGAACACTTTAGCGGGCCATCACATCAGCTCTGTTTTGGCCATGCCCGACTTTTCAGTTCCCTTTTGTATTGAGTGTGATGCTTTGGACGGGCGTTTGGTGATTTTGATGTAGTATGGTAGATCCATCGCCTATTTTAGCACGTGTTGTCGGAGCGAAATGCAACCAAGTCCACTTATGAAAAGGAGTTGATGGCCCACTGATACATGTGCTTCGTTTAGTGGATGGGGAGAAAATAACCCAATAGGGTATATTTATGAGGCCATGGATCGAGCGAAGGAAGGAATTGCCGCCACATTGGGAAATAATGAAGACAGATACATAGAGATCTTCAACAAAATGGATAATAAGTGGAATTGTCAACTTCAGAGGCCACTCCATGCAGCCGAGTATTACTTAAACCCTGCTTATTATTATAAGAATGGGGAGGTTGAGAAAGATGCAGAAGTCAAAGAAGGATTGTTCTCGTGTATCAAAAGATTGTCATGTGACGAGAAGGAGGAAGTAGGGATACACAACGAGCTAGTTCTTTATACAAAAGCATTTAAGCTTTGACATTCATATGCCAATCAAGATGAGAAACACGTATCCGCCAGGTAAAAAGAATTTAAAGTTAGTTTTTTCGTTGTGGAACACAAATGCTATACGTCAGTTTGTTACAAACTTGTCGCTATATTTGAATTTAGCGGCCGCTATTGTAACGATATCGCTATATAGCTAAACGGGCACGTGACGGCTATGGGCCGCTAATCGCCATTGACTACTATGCTTGAAAGATCTTTTACATCAGATGATTGTGTCCCCAGCTCAACAGTATTGGGTAGCTAAGCTTTTGGATTTCGACTTAGTGATTGAATACATAGTTGTCATATCGTGTATCGTATCGCGTATCGGAGACCCCAAATATTGTATCGCGTATCGTATCGTGTAGCGTATCGGAGATACGGAACACAATGACAAAAAAAAATCAAAAACTCTAAAAAATATCAAAAATAAAGTAAACAATGAAAATAATTACTTGAAAAACCAAAATAGTAGTTATGTTAACATTATCAACGTACCAAAAGGTCATAACTTCAAGAAATAGTCTATATTGTTTTACTAAATACTAATTACTAAGTCACCAATTAATAATTAAACATTCCACTTTCTTAATAATGTATTCAAGACTCATTCATCTTCATCTTCATCTTCATCCACCCCAAGGTCATCAAAATCATTAACATCTTTCTAACCTCATCAGGGCACATTTCACATTTACTCACATTACTATGTGAGCCGGCAAGATGATGTTTCATACGAGTAATTCCATCCCAAAATCCTTTACCACAATGATTAAATGACAAATGCATCCTATTTCCATCAATTTTCTGACAATGTTGATAAGCATTATCTTCTTTCTTTTTACCCATTTTCAAGGACCTAAATATTAAAAAACACAGCAAATATATTAAAAAAATGATATTATGCATTTATGCTACTATTCAATTAATCCCATAGAAACTTACTGCCAGGAAGGATATAACCTCATTTTAAAAAGGAAATTAAATTACATATAATATTCCAATTGAAGAAGAAGACCTGTGCGGCGGCGGTTACGGAAAGACAGGAAGGAAACGGTGATACTGAAAATAGAGGAAGGAACCTGACCTGTGCGGCGGCGGTTGCGGAAGCTCAGGCGGTTGAAGAAGAAGAAGAAGCGGCAGCGAAGGCGAGAGGAAGAAGCAGTGTCGGCGGAAGAAGAAGAATCGGCGGCGACGGCGAAGAAGAAGAAGAAACGAACCTGTGCGGCGGAGGTTGCGGAAGCTCAGGCGGTTGAAGAAGAAAAAGAAGAAGTGGCGGCGAAGGCGAGAGGAAGAAGCAGTGTCGGGAAAGAAAACCGTGGAGTTCTTTGAAATTGACCTGCTGCCTTAATTTTTTTTTTCTGATATATAAATTGAACCCTAACCCGACCCAAACCCAATCCAAATTCGACCCAAACCCTTTTACACCGTATCGGCCGTATGGACGATATTTACGATACGATACGCGATACGGCCGATACAGCAGATACGGAGGGGAAAATCGATATACCTATGCGATACGTATCGAAACTATATGTATCGCATATCGTATCGCCGATACGTATCGCGTATCGCGATATTTGACAACTATGATTGAATATAAAACAAGGTCCTCCAGCGTGGCGGCAAACGCCTTATCACGGCGTGAATGTGAGGTTGAGATGGGGCTGTTTCGGTACCATATTGGGTGGAGTGGGACCGCCTGCGGATGGATGTACAGGCGGATCCAATTTATGGAACGATAATTGATGCACTGAACAGAGGGAACATGATCAAGCAATCCTATATTCTCTTCTAAGGGGTTCTATATCTATATTATAAGGACATGTTAGCAATTCCTAGCAAGTCGGAGTGGGTCACCCGGTTATTTGAGGAGTTCCATTCGACCCCATCCGAAGTTGGCACATATCGTCGGGTGGCCGCGAACATATATTGGCATGGGATGTTGCGCGATATCACGGATATGGTGGGTGACTATCTTATTTGCCAACGTAACCAGTCCGATACTCGCTCTCTGACCAACTTGTTACAACCATTGCCGATTCCATCAAGAGTGTTACAAGACATTAATATGGACTTTATTTCGGGGTTTCCTCGTTCAAAACATTTTTATACAATTTTGATGATAATGGATAAGTTGTCGAAGGCAGCACATTTCATAGGGCTAATCCACCCTTATACTGTGAAAGGGGTAGCGACATTAGTGGCTAAGGAAATTGTTCGTTTACGTGGCATTCCGCGAACGGTTGTCTCGGATAGAGATCCAATCTTCTTGTGTTCTTTCTGGCAAGAATTGCTTAAAGCCACGGGTACTAAACTGCGAACGAGTTTTACCATCCGAAAATAGACGGGCAAACGGAGGTAATGAATCGTTGTCTTCAGACTTATTTGCGTTTGTTTCACGTCCGAACATCCGCGTCGTTGGGCCCAATGATTGGCATGGGCGGGGTATTATTTTAACATGAGTTTTCATATGACAACAGGTTGCATACCGTTTGAGGTTGTGTATGGTCGGCCTCCCTGGCCTTGTCTCAATTGCTTCCGGGCGAGGTTCGTGTTAAAGTGATCGTGTGCAGGGGACGCCATCCTTCGGAATTTGAAATTTCAGCTTGAGAAGGCCCAGTGTTGTGAAACTCGCGCATATACGCGCACTTAAGCGCAACGCGACGCGATGCGCACATTTTGGGAGTCGCATCAGCTATGCGATGCGGTTTCGAATATGCAAGCGCTTATGCGCGCTTCTGGGCTTAAGCGCAGATGCGCTTAAAAAGCGCATTTTTTTATCTCAGTGGTTTCATCTCCTCTCTTCAAGAATCTGGGCGGTTTCATCTCCTCTCTTCAAGATATTCTCTTCTTGTTCTTTATAGACATATATATATATATGTATATATATATATATGTATATATAGTGTATATATAACATACATAGTATATATATGTATGTATATATAATGTATATAACATACCGTATATAGTATACAGTATATACTATATATATAACTGATTATTTAGTGATTATATACTGATTGTACACTGATTTCAGATGGGTGATAATAAAGACGTGGCATGGAACTATGCAAGGGCACTGTCAGATGAAATTGAATTTAATGAGGGGGATAAAAATTCTAATACTAACCAGGACTTGGATGATGAAGATTTTGAAAATCTTGAAGAAGAGCCTGAATATTGCTAATAAATGTAACAAGTTGTTTAACTGCATAGTACTAACCATGACTTCTTATTTGTGACTTAAGTTTGAATCTGGTTATCATTAACACTTTTTATGACAATTTAATTTGCTTATAATATGTTAAATTTATCGTTATGCATTTTTTTCCAATTTTTGTGTTTTTCTTCCAAAAAGCGCGCTTATCTCGTTGCGCGTTGCGCTTATGCTCCAGGAGGCCTTTACGCTTCAGTGCGCATATCGCGTTTAACAACACTGAGAAGGCCCAAGATCGGATGGGCGGCGAAGAACATAGGCGTGATGTCCATTTCGCGGTTGGGAACCGTGTCTTTTTGAAGTTCAAACCTTATAGACAGGCTTCCTTGTTTTGTCGTTTGAATGTGAAATTGGTTGCTCGACTTTCAGTCCTTTTGGGATTCCCGAGCAGATTGGACCAGCTACATATAAGCTGAAGCTTATGGATGAGGCGCGTCTTCATCCCATTTTTCATATTTCACAACTTAAGGTGATGGTGGGTACTCATGTAGTGGAGTCAAGTTTGCCACCGGATTTTTGTGACAACATGCCCTATATCAGGCCATCGGACGTGTTGCGTTGGCGAGAGATTTGGCGTGGTGATGATCGCGTGGGGCAACTATTGGCGTTGTCGGATGGTTTTTTTTTTTTTTGATGATGACACGCACACAAGGGGGATCGTCCACTGTCCTGAGTCCCCCCCCCCCAAGAGGCTCGAGCTCACCCCCGATCTAGAGGTAAGTTTGCCAGCATGACCTGATCGCCTCATTGTCCCCCGCTTGGGTTACAGGCCCGCGCTTACTGGGCCCGGTCAGGGTTAATGGTTTCATCCCCGGACATTGCCTCGAGTGATGATGCGACATTGGTAGATAAAGCTTTTTTCAGAGCCCAAATTCTGGAGTTCAGCCTTGAGTACAAGGCTAATCTTAAGGGGAATGGAGTTGTTACATATCAGAGCCGTGCACGATGCGAGAAGATAGGCCCAATTCAATTATTATCCTCATTTATTTTCAGTATGGGTTTTCTAACTAATTATCTGCTCAGTTGGCCAAATAGTTTATGGACTTATTTCCTTATCCATAGAGGTCTATATAATTAGAGTTGATGGTCTGATTAGGGTATGCAATTTTTAAATTGGACTATTGGGCAGCGCTTTTGCTGTTTGGAACCCTAGGTGTTATTTTCTGTTTCGTTCTTGTATTCACTTCTCTGCCTCTTTTTTTTCCTCTTCACTTCTTTTATCTTATTACAAGAAAAGCACTAGAGCACATAAAAACCTTTTAAACTTATAAAGATGGGGGTTCACTATCTCAATTACACATAAAATGCACAAGAAATGGAACAAGCTACTAAGATGAAAACTTAAAAAACCTTGGATGATGTGGTGTTTAAAGCAACCAAGCCTGGTTGGCGTTGATCTCCATCTTGTGCACCATGTTCCAAAGTAAAATATACGTCATCACCGTGCAATTCCAAATCTGAACCATGTTCATAAAACAAATGAGAATTATACATAAGAACAAACATTAAAGAATGGGAAGAACATAAATGAAAGAAAAATCACTTGATACACACATATATAAAGTTTTCTTGGGCTGAAGCTTGAATGGTTGATTGGTATTGGAGATACCAACCAAAAGGAAAAAAGAGAGGCTTATCACAAATTCACAAATGAAAAATGAAACATGCATAAGAATTTTCAAAAACTATGAACTAAACTGGGTGGGGGTGGGGGGTGGGGGGTAATTGGACTGGAAACATATACAAACAGTTCCTAATTGCCATGGAAGGGGAATCAAAAAAGCACAAAAACTATGGACTGTGTTAATCCATCGATCACGAACCAGATCCTCGGACTTCAGAATTAACAACAGCAAACAATACCTACAATTAGGATCCCAAACTAATTCCCCCAGTCAGCAAGCTATTTCACAATTCAAACTCAGCTTAAAAGTGGGGAAAGCAACCCCCCCCCCCCAACACACACACACACACACACACACACACACACACACACACACACACCACCACCACCACCACCACCACCACCAGAAGAAAAAAGGCAGAAAATAAGACTTACAATTAGGATTGAGCTTAGAGACGGGGGGCAGAAGAGCTGATTGGGTGAACAGAGATATTGAGGCCTTATCAAAGAGAAGAGCGCGAGCGCGAAGCTGGAGGTAGATCTGAGGCTTAGTCTTGGAATCGTCGGCTCGCATGAAAGCGTCCCAAGTGCCTGCGGATGAGAGGAAAGGGATGAAGGAGGAGTAAAGAGCGTCGCCGAGCCACGATCGCCACACACCGTGGCCCTCCAGCTTCCGCGCCAGCTCATAGCCTCGCCCGTCTTCCCCTAACAACGCCATCTCCCCGGGGTTCACTTAAAAAAAATAATACAAAAAAAAAAAGGCAATTGAAAATCTTTCTTCACAGTTTAGAGAGATAATTTAGTGATGTAGTGAAATGCTTATAAGGAAAATACTGAATATTTTCATTTGAACGTGCGCTTTTGGTCGACCGCAAAAGGATGGTACTTGCATTTTAGGCATGTGGGTATTATATTAATGTTCACAAAGTGTGTCAATTGATCGGTTAAGAGTATGTCTCCTCTATATTCTACTTTATTTGATTTGGATTTGGTCTGGACATTGCTCATCGGTTAACGGGTACCCAATAAGTATTCGGGTACCCATATATCTTATATTTAAGTGATATAAATATTTTTTAATATATATCATATATACATATAATGTAATTAAAAAATTCAATCTAGTATAATAAATATTTAAAATATAATATTTTATTTAATAATATATAATATATAATATAATATAATATTTATGTATAATATATAATAATAATATATTTATATAATTCAAACGGGTGCGCGGGTCGGGTAACCGGGTCGGATAATCGGGTAATATACTATACTCATGTCCTACTCGTACCCGATCATAAAATTTCTGTTCGGCTGATACCTGACCCGATTTCGGGTTTATCCGACTGGTAGGATCGGGTACGGATAAAATTGACATCCCTAATTTTGAGGGAGAACGAGTAGAAATTACACCTTTTTTGTAAAATTGATAATCGATTTAAGTAACTTATTTACCACTACTTTAGCTGTCCGGGCATTTGAAAATGTTTTGTTCTCATCGTAAAAGGCTGCAATTCTTTCCTAGTAAGTTTGATTACTTCCTTGTATTGGATCCATGCTTATATTTCGCCAAGCGGAAACAAGTAACATATCTGGGCCCTTTTTTTGTGGAGTACATTGTTGTGTACTAAATGTAGGTATTTGGGAGGGGCTTTGAGTTGAATCAATATCCTCAACTTCATAAACATTTCCATTCAACAAAGATGTAAAATATGACATTATTCACTAACCTGTAAAACCAAAATAAGTTGAGTCTATGATTGTAAAAATGGCAAGAACTCGGGTGCACTCATTATAATATATATTAAGTAATCGAAAATAATGAAAATTTACCCTTTGCTAACGGGAAGAACTTTCATAAAAACAAAAGAGGAAGAAACACTAATTTATTTCATAGTAACGAAATAGGCCTCATAGAATGAGTGGCCGTTTTTTAGCTTTAATTTCTTTTACTCTTTCGATCACTTTACATATCAATAGATTATTCAGTAATATTGACCACATTAAAAATCTATGGTGATGGAAGAAATATGTACAAGTATACTTTAATGTCTCTGGTAAGTTAAGGACCTAAACTCATATTATTTCATATATGACTGTGTGTTTAATATCATGTTTGTTTCTATGTTAAAACTAGGCAGATGAGAAAAATTTAAGGATCTAAATTCTCGTTAAAATAGCAGCAAAGTAGAGTTAAAGTCCAATCCTATATTATATACAAGAAACGAAGAACTATGAAAAACAAAAAAACTCCTATACCAATTCCCACGACAATGAGATGATAATTAAAATATATCAAACTAAACCAATCGCAGCATATATCATCAATTATAACCCACAAAATCACTTCTACACACCAACCCAATTAGTACACAAAAACGAAAACCAAATCTTTAACTAATAAGACTAAGAATATCACAAAATTTAATAAAACAGAGAAAGATATAAAAGGGGTTCATATGCATACTTAATCAAGCGTAATTACTGTAAAATTCGAATACATATATAGATACATATAGGAATATCTTGGATTTGTTATTTAAAAAAGGAAAGAAATAAGTTAGTGTTTATACCGTGCAGACAGAATTGATGAAGGAGAAACATTATTGAGATAATAGGCGGGAGATCAAATAAGCGGGAGCTGAGCTGGAGAATATAGGGGGTGAATTTTTGTCCCCGAAATAAGGGGTTGAGTTTTCTCTCCCCTAAAAATTAAAGGGGATGGGGAGGAGCGTTGGAGCGGTATTTTTTAACTAAAACCCTTATAATTGTCCACGTGACCAGAATATAGGTAAGGAAGGCAGAGCTTTGGATCTAACAAGGCCATCTCCCTAGGGTTCACTTAAAAAAAATAATACAGAAAAAGGCAATTGAAAATCTTTCTTCACAGTTTAGAGAAACAATTTAGTGATGTAGTGAAATGCTTATAAGGAAAATACTGAATATTTTCATTTGAACGTGCGCCATTTATAAAAGGTCAACAGCAAAAGGATGGTACTTGCATTTTAGGCATGTGGATATTAATTTTGAGAAAGGGTGTCAATAGGTCGGTTAAGATACGGTACTTGCATTTTAGGCATGCGGATATTAATTTTGAAAAAAGGTGTCAATAGGTCGATTAAGGTACGGTACTTGCATTTTAGGCATGTGGATATTAATTTTGAGAAAGAGTATCAATAGGTCGGTTAAGGTACGGATATGTCTTCTCCATACTTTACTTTATTTGATTTGGATTTAATTTGGGCATTGCTCATCGGGTAACGGGTACCCAATAGGTATTCGGGTACCCATATATCTTATATTTAAGTGATATAAATATTTTTTAATATATATCAGATATACATATAATGTAATTAAAAAATTCAATCTAGTATAATAAATATTTAAAAATATTTTATTTAATAATATATATAATATATAATATAATATAATATTTATGTATAATATATAATAATATTATATTTATATAATTCAAACGGGTGCGCGGGTCGGGTAACCGGGTCGGATAATCGGGTAATATATTATACTCATATCCTACCCGTACCCGATCATAAAATTTCGAGTTCGGCTGATACCCGACTCGATTTCGGGTTTATCCGACTGGTAGGATCAAGTACGGATAAAATTGACATCCTTAATTTTGAGGGAGAACGAGTAGAAATTACACCTTATTTGTAAAATTGATAATCGATTTAAGTAACTTATTTACCACTAATTTAGTTGTCTAATTAGACCGAAATGCTACTCTATAATTACCATATCAAGCAACAATTATTTTTCGGCTATCCACCATCTATTTACCCACATTGTCGTTTTGAAATTATCACTCTAATTAATGTCCTAATGTTGAACTTTTTACACTTTCTCTATCTATCCAATTAGCACCTTGGGTAGTCGATATAGATATTCGACTTCTTACGCCCACTCTATCTTCATATTTTTCCTCTGAAATTACCATCACAATTAAACAACACTAATATTTAATTTTTTACACACATCTTTACTCACTTTCTCTCTAGAACTATTACCTCACGCAATCAACATAAATATTTTGACTTTTCATATCCATATCTATACTCACTCTCTCTACAATTATTCCCAATTTAATCGGCACAAATGATCAACTTTTTGCTCTCCATCATTTCTTTATTCACTCTCTTTCTCTCTGAAAGTATCACTCCAATTAATCTCAACAACATTCAACTTTTACATCTCTCTTTTCACTTTTTCTTTAAAATTACCACATCAGGTAATTGGCCCGAGCATTCTACCATAACATTGTTTTGAACTTCGGCCTATAAATTTATTTCTATAAGAACACGAACGAAATGACCAACTTTTTCTTTGAGAGAACATTGATCAATTTGAAGAGTGTCAAACGTCTTAGCAATCGTGTAAAGCGGTTGGGGGTGTCAATATTCTCCCAAGAGTAATAAGCTTCCATTTGAAGAAATAGGCCAAACCTTTTGTGAATTCGGCTTAAGTTGATCAATTGCAAGGAAAATTAAGTTGTTTGTGACATTGAAATATATTTTTGTTTATTTACTACATATGATGGCCTCTTTAACATATGCTTATTTGAAAATTTTCTTAATATTTGAAATCCATTAAAGCTATAGTGGGAAGTGTATAAGGTAAGGTTGGGCTAGAAATATTATGTTTTTTTCCTTAGAATTATGTCTTTTTTGCTTGGTGGTTATTAATTATTATGTAACCTATTTTGCCTCGATTCCTTGTGTGATTGTGCCACAAAAATAAAAAAGAAAAACGGGTTAATATTAACTTTGGAAACGTTTATTGTTGTGGTCTTTGGACATATTGTTTTGACAAGTTAGAAAAATCCTTCCTATTCATAGTATTTATCATCATAAGTCCATATTGACTCCTTACTATACACTTAACGAATTACTTTAAAATTTTAACTGATATTTTAAAAACTATTACTACTCATCTATTATACTAAAAGATTGAGTCCCCTTATTAATGTGGAGGCTTAAAGATAACTTGAGTATTGAAGGTACCTTTAATACAAGAAAACCAAAAGACCATAAACCACAAATGACCAAACGATGCACCGTTTTTATAAGCATGCATTTATCCCATTTAATCAAATAACCAAACGGTTTCTCAACAAACTGTTCATTTCATCTGCTAAAAAACCGTTTTTATAAGCATGCATTTATTCCCTTTAATAATAAATAGTATTAACTTATACAATGTATAAATAGACTACTTTCAGTTGGATGGAGACCGTACAAAGGTAACTATCAGTAACTATATATGATTTCATTCAAGAATGTCACATTGCAAAGGGAACTACCACTAACTAACTATATATGATTTCATAATTTTATTTCCCACATGAATTGTATGTCTCACACCATTAAGTAATATATATGTTGGTGTTCGGATATTTGACACAGGAAATAGTTCATGGCCCGAGTTGGTAGGGGCGACAGAAGAAGGTGCTGCAACTAGGATTGAGCGAAAGAATCCACATGTGGATGCGATCGTGTTATTAGACGGAACTCCCACGACTAAGGACTACCTAGGGCTGAGAATTTCCCGTCGGGAAATCCCGAGTCCCGGTCCCGTCCCGAGTCCCGACGGGAAACGGGACCCCGAGTCCCGAATTTTTCGGGACCGGGACCGGGACCTTAAACTTTGTTAATTTCGGGACTCGGGAGTCCCGAAATCCCGTCGGGACTCCCGAAGTCCCGATTGCAAATTTTAATTTCGGGACATTTTGGGATATTTCGGGACATTTCGGGACTTTCGGGACATTTCGAAAAATTATCCTCGGGATCGGGACCGGGACCGGGACTTAAATTTATCCCAATTCGGGAATCGGGACTCCCGAAGTCCCGATCGGGACCGGGACCGGGACCACTAAATTGGTCAATTTCGGGACCGGGACATTCGGGACTCGGGACCGGGACCTCGGGATGTCCCGATTCTCACCCCTAGGACTACCGATGCAACCGTGTGTGTGTGGGTGGGTGAATTCTCACGGGGTTGTCCTTCGACCTCAGCTCCTACAATCGGCTAAGCTTAATTAGTTGCTAAGTTACGAGATAATAGGTGTTGTTATGTGCATGAAGTTTGTGATTAATAAAGGATGTATTACCTATAGATGGATATTGTGGCTGCACAAATGTTTAAGCTATTTGGTGTTGTTTTAAGAGTTGAGCAATGTATGATGTAAGAATTCACGAATAAATATAGTGTGTAACATATGGAAGTAAGCTCAAGATTCTCATCGGTAATTCAGATAAGGTACGTAACAGGAGTTCTCATTACGGTTTGATGAATATCTATGAATCCACATTTCTCTTTACGATTTGAGCGCTTATTTGTTTAACTCTTTGTCTCAAGTTGCACAAAAATCATTTTATATTGTTTTTTGCGACTATGTTTCACACAAAAACATTTACCATGAGGTGGGACTGTGAACATCATACCAGTTCAAATGAAATCATAATGTTAGCACTTTTCAAAGAGAAATAACTATGTACGTAAACTCAGTAGTGCATTGATTAAAGAGAACATAAAAATTGTATGTGATGATTTTGATGGTTTCTACTAATTTTCATGATAGATATGTGGAACGACATATAATTCTTTTGTGGACATGCGATTATTGTACAAATGCAATGCAAATCAACCTCTGGGTCTCGCTCTTTTGGAGAACAAGAAATACAGAACATTGTTGGTCTAAAGGTTAATTATAATTATAAAAAGTTGATATAAGCAAAAGATTTTTTTTATCAAAAAACAAGACCAGTGCATCGCACGGGCCCGAATGACTCGTTATCTTTAATAGTTTTAAGAGTAAATCAAGAAGAATCACAATTAATTACTATTGAAAATTGCGTAAAGTCATTTTAATTGCAAATAATATGAAGGTTCAAAATGACATATAATCACCATTGATACATAATGAAATATAAATCACATACACACAAAAACTTGCCTTATGTGGTCAAGTATGTAAAGCAGATCCATTGAAGTCTCTGTAGCATCCTATTTTAGGAAAATAATTCTTCTAACTTTAAAAAGAATAAATAAAAATTTGCAGCAAAAATACATTTTAAAAACAAGCAAACAAACTTAATAATCGCAAGTAATATTCTCAAGTCATCATTAAATAAAAACACACTTTGATGTGAAATTGAAAACAAGTTAAACACTTGTTCATAAAGCATAGCTTGAGAAAAATAATAGTAAATAAGTAAATATCAAATCATGAAGCTTGATCATCCCACACTCAAGCGCATGCCACATCGATCTCCTCAACCTGAGAGGGTTAAATAATGAGGTGAGCTTTCAACTCGCTCAGTGTGGAGGGTACGCAATATGTCTAAGTTAATTCCTAAATATATTGACAACTATAAACAACATGACTGATAAATTCTAAAGCTCGTCGGCTAGCCCAAAGGCTTTATGCACAATTAAGTGTTTTTGACTGATTTGCACATTTAAGTGCTTCTGACTAATTTGCATATTTAAATGATTCTGACTGATTTCATGTGCACATACAAGACAATATATAAAGAAATTAAAATAGACAAAAGCGTAATAAATTCCCCACACCTGGATAAAATGTAGTACTTGAACTTGAATGTGATGAAGATGCTTGACTCGACAATCCTAGGCCCGTAAGTTCTCGTTATTATCTACAAATAATAATAGATTACTATTAATGTAATATTATAATTGAAAATAATATACAATACATAACTTAAATTGAATATTAATATTATTAGAAAAGTCAATATTTTTAATGACTTGGATAAATAAGACTGAATTTTAATTATAGAAAAGCTGATTGAAGTAAAATTGAAGGAACTAAGTATTTAAGGACTAAAATTGAAGGACTTATAAAGTTAATTGGGGTTAATCCGTAAGAATTAATTATATGGGGACTGAAATTGAAGGAATTATAAATAGACTAAGGTTAAATTGAAAAACTATAGGAATTAGGGCTCAATTAATAATACTAGAAAATTCGTGGGTATAAGTACCCTAGTCCTAATTAGCCGCAATAACTCTTCCTTTTCTCCTGATTCTCATCTCACGGCCGAACTCTCTCTACATCCTCCGCCTCTCTCTCTCATTCACCCTGAAATTTCACACACACACCTACATATACACGGCAGACACTCAATCTTGGGTTCGTCCAAGTCGAGGTGGTGAGGTTCAACGGCGACGAACGGAACAGGGACAAAGTTGGGTCCGGCTGAAATTGATTTCCTGTACTGGCTAGTGGTTGGAGCGGATCGGGATCGGAGGTCGGCCAGAGGTGCGGTGCGTTTTTGTAGGGCTGAGATGCTAGTGGCTCTGAAGATGATGGTGGGCGGAATTAATTGGTGGGGTTCGGGCTGCGGTTTTTGGTTCCAGCCATGAAGTTCAGCCGCGAGTTTGATTGTGACTGAGTCAGAAACTGGCGATGGTCCAAATCGGGTGACGCAGCGTGCAGGTTCTGAGTTTGGTGATTATGGTGGGTTTCAGACTCGGGACTGAAATTGGGAATTGTTTGGACTCTGGTTTTGAAGATGTAAAGAAATTCAACATGACAAAATTAAAAAAAAGAAAAAAAGAACTAATTCTTATCTTGCTGAAATAGGGAGAGATGGCAGGATGTTTACTTTGGGTGTGGAGAAGATGAAAAGTTGCAGAAACGTGAGAAATACGAGTAAAGTAGCCTTTTTGTTTTTACCTTTTTCGTCCTTGAACTATTTTTTTTTTACTTTTTCGTCCTTAAACTAACCTATTTGAGGATTAATTCGTCCTTCTGTTTCACCACTGTTTAGGTTACCGTTAAGTAAAGTATCTTTTTCGTCCTTGAACTTTTTAAATTTTTACCTTTTCGTCCTTGAATTATTTTTTTTACCTTTTCGTCCTTAAACTAACTTATTTGAGGATTAATTCGTCCTTCTGTTACACCATGTGGCATAATGATGTGGCTTTTTTTTGTATATGTGGAACCACATGTAGGAAGACTTTGTTGTTGTGTAAGTTTAGGGGTTAAAATTGAAAATAAAAAAGGCTAAATGACTAAAATAGGACCTGAAGTTTAGCAGTTTTAGCATTTGAGGACCTAAAGTTTAGAAGGTATCAGCTGGGCCTGTCTTTGATCAGTTAGACACGTTAGGACCTCCGTTAATTTTTGTCCGTTAAATCTTAGCAGTTCTTTGTTAGCGATTAAATGACACGTGGCGGTGTTTATTGGTTGTCCGATATATGATGTAATAATAAAAATAAAAAGAATATAAAATTAAATAAAAAATCTAAAAAATGGGAAAAAATGGAAAATAGAAAAAATCGGAAATAAAAAATCGGAACTTGGGTAATTTTATTTATATTTTGGAATATTAATATTAAAAAATTGATTTTCTCGTATTCGAAAAAAATAAGAAAATATCTGGATTTTATTTATAAATCGTTTTAATAAAAATAAAAATCAAATATTATTATCCATAAAATAAATGAAAGATATGATCGATTATCTTCTAAGTGAAGTTGACTTGTAATTAATCTTTAATATGTTTTATTTTTTTAAGATTTTTAGATTTTTAAAAAATAAAAGCAGTTTTTATGACAAGTAAAAAAATTACTAGGTAGTTTTCATAAAGAAAATAAAATAATTCCGTTTTTATTATTTTGTGGAAAATATTCTAATTTTTAGTTTATTAAAACAATTTATAAAGAAGATCCGAATTTTTGAATTTTTATTTCCGAATTTTAAATAAAAATTTTGATTTTTTAATATTAATTATATTCGAGAATTTAAAAAAAAACTTGAAGTTACGATTATTTTCTTTATGAAAAACTAGCTAGTAATTTTTTTACTTTTCATAAAAAAGCTGTTTTATTTTTAAAAAATCTAAAAATCTTAAAAATAAAAGCAGTTAAAGATTAATTACTTGAAGTCAACTTCACCGAGAAGATAATCGATCATATCTTTCATTTATTTTATGTATAATAATATTTCGCTTTTATTTTTATTAAAACAATTTAAAATCCAGATTTTTCTTATTTTTTTAATTTTGAATAAAAACTCAATTTTTAATATTAATATTCCAAATTATAAATAAAATTACCCAGTTCCGATTTTTTATTTCCCAGATTTTTCTATTTTCGATTTTTTCCATTTTTTAGATTTTTTTAATTTTATATTATTTTATTTTTATTATTACATCATATATTGAACAACCAATAAACACCGCCACGTGTCATTTAATCTTCAAAGAAATCGTTAGTACTTAACGGATAAAAATTAACGTGGTCTAACGGATCAAAGATTAGGTCCCAGTTTGATACCTTCTAAACTTTAGGTCCTCAAATGCTAAAACTGCTAAACTTCAGGTCCTATTTTAGTCATTTAGCCAATAAAAAACTTGAAGAACATATATATATATATATATATATATTGTTATGAATTGTGGACTTTAGCACAATTAATTGTCAAAGAAGAAAAATGTTGCCCACAACTTTTGACAAACCAAGAGGGATTGATTCAAATTTTGAAGGTGGACAAATTGGAATTGTAGTGTACCATTGTTGACAATTGATGTACACATTTGTTGAAATGGTAGTATAACTTTGCCTATAAATAGCTTGCTCCAAGATGTAATGTTACACCATTGAGAAAGAAAGAAATATACTACTACTACAAAACATATTCTACATATTATCAATCTCCATATTTTATATATTGTTATTTATTTTGTGTATCTTATAAAATATAAATTATAAAGTATTTCACAACACGTTATCAGCACGAGTTATTGCTCGGAAAAGGTTAGTATTATTCGAGTTTGAATATATTTATACTAACTCATTTTTATCCTTGTAGAGAAAATGGCCGGAATTGAAAACAAAAAATTCCAGATCCTCGATGTCACTGAAAATAACTATCTATCATAGTGCCTTGATGTTAAATTGCACCTCCAAGGTATGGGATTGGCTACTACCTTGGAATTTGTGGAACTTGCTAATGCCGATGTTGTGCGGCGATTAAAACGCCTCTATAGGCGATCGTCATCACGATCAGAGAAACCAACCATGGAAGACATATTCCGAACAAACTCCTAGAGTTCGGCACAATACGGCGACCGTCTTTTGGTACCCAGCGATCGTCTTCTGCTATCTGACAATCGTCTTTAATGAGCGAACCAGAGGCGATCATCTCGTGCCACGTATGGATCCAGCATCCGTCAAAGTCGTCGAAGACCGAATCTTGGACAGTGGCCCACGTGCGGATCTTCAAAGGATACCGACAGATAGGATCTTTGACCGCGGTGGCCCACGTGAGGATCTTCAAAGGATACCGACAGATAGGATCTTTGACCCCAGCCTGTCACCTACCACACCTACCCACAAAGCCGCCGAAAGGTACAAAGTGGGTCCTCCCCAGACAGCTGCCCAGGACGCGTGTTGGCCTCCCATTGGCTCGCACAATGGCTCAAAGAAGCTGACCAGACTTTAAGAACATTAATTTCGGGACGATCGGCCACCTTATTATAATATAAAAAACGGCGGTCGCCCGCGATCGCCTGAGGGGCCCCAACTACCTTGTCCCCTATAAATAGAGAGCTCACTGCAGCAGCAAAAAGGGGCGCGAATTTTACTACGAATTCAGTGCAAAACACACACCAAAGAGAGAAACAAAGGCTCTTTTGGCAACCACTAATACATTCATAGTGATATTCATACACATTCATCATATATCCCAAGCAAGAACTCACAGATTTATCTATCTGGTTCTTCCTATCTCACGCGCTCTAAAGCCTAGATAACTAGAAGTCTTTACACTCCTTGTAATAGATTCTAACATTAATATTTGTACTCGACAGTATATTTATTAATAACATCTCGCAAGAGCATTCAAGCCCGGGATTAACAACCCCGGCAAATCTTGTGTTATCTATTTTCTCATGGAAGTGTTCTCGCATTTGTTTGTTACTCGATCATTCCAGCAATACTATCTCCGGATAATATTTTTGGTAACAACAATTGGCGCTAGAGGAAGGGCATCTAACCCTCAAATTTTTATTCCTACCGTCCCGAAGAACACTCACTGTTCTCGGGGCATATACTTGAAGTGACACTCACTGCGCTTCAAAGAAAAACCTTCAGAAAATGACATCTGCAACGACCTCCAAGAGAGCCACCCTAAGATCTGCCGGAAATCTCATTCCGGCCCGGACCGAATCCCAGCCCACGGCGGAAGGCGACCGTGGCGACGCTAGGCTCTCACTCCCGCCCCCGAGGGACGGTTCTAGCCTCTCACTCGATCAGTTCCAGACCACGGAACAGATTGAGGAGGCTATAGCCATCCTCAGGGAGCGACAGAAGGCCAATGGCTCGCCCACCATCACTCCGTCCACCGTCCGCCGGGCAAACAAACGGAAGCTCAAGGGGATCTATGTTGACAAATCAACAGAAAGCCCCGAGCCACTGGAGAAGGCTCTCATAAGGAGGGACGATTCCGTCTTCAGCCGCCTGGGGAGCGATCCCTCATGGCGACCTGGGCACTCAGGCCCCAGCCGGGAGACATCGGTATCCGAATCCTTTACCAGGAGTTCGGCATATCCGACTCCCAGGTGACAAGCCGGTCAGCGAGCCCCCGCTCGCCCAAGAAAGGAACCCACTGGCAGGGAGCTCGTCATTCACCACGGAGCTAGGGGATCAGTACACGATCGCCTTGGTTCACGCTTGGAGAGCCACTCGGCGAGCAGTCAGGCGACGGCGATGGCCGCCATGCAACGCCAGCTCGACGAGATGAAGGCGCTCCTGGAAAATGGGGCAGGCGCCAGGAGATCGATCATTGGATCAAGCGAAGCACTCACGACTCAGATCGAGCTCGCCCCAGTCCAACCAACGATCAATCCCCCACAAACACCTCTATATGAGGGGAGATCGGATCCGGAAACCCACTTGAGCAAATTCCGGATCTACATGACCGGATGCGGAGTTTCAGATGCGACGAAATGTCGTATGTTCCCGTTAACTCTGGGCGATCTCGCCCACATGTGGTACATCTCACTACCATCTCGCTCAATCAATTGCTTTGAGAAGCTGGCGAACGACTTCACGTCGTACTTCGCCGTCAAAGTCGCTCGCCCGGAAGGTCCCCACCGCATGATGAAAATCAGGCAGGGGAAGGACGAATCGGATGAGGATTACATCGACCGGGTAGACGAGATAGTCCTCACCGGTGAGCCCATCAGCGATGAGATCGCTCTCCACGCAGTCCTGAACGGATTCCACGGACGCTCGCCCATGTTCAGGCACCTCACAAAAGATTTTCCCCCGACCTATACGGCCTTCCGCGTCAGAGCCGCCGATTTTCTGGCCAGGCAAAGGATGCTCTCACTCCGCTTAGACGAGGGACCGTCCGAAGAAGGAAAAGCACCATCCCATGTCCAGAAGAAGACGGTCGCCAAGCCCAGAAAGGCGGTCGCCAAGCCGCCTGGCGAGTTCAAAGCCTTCGAGGATGTAGAGGTCCACCTTCTCCACAACCTCAACTTATCTCCGGCCCACATCTTCAACGCAATCAAGGGTCGCGAGTGGCTTTCCAAACCAAAGCCGATAAGGGACCACGGTCACCTAGACCGTAGCAAATTCTGTGCCTATCATAAGAGTCCCGGCCACAACACCAGCCAATCCGCGACCTCCTCGCACGGCTCTGCGGCGTTTGAGGAAGGCAACCGGACAATTTGATCACCAAGCCGTAACCCACGACGGAAAGAGCCGGAGGCGCGAGCGCCGACAAGCGAAAGAATTCCTCCCAATCCGATCGCGAGAATCGAGCATGAGCCGAGTACTGATGAGTCGATCCCTCCGATCAACCCCGGCGGTCGGATCAACATGCTTCAAGCGGGAGGTGGAAGCCTCGGGGCCTTTCCCGGTTTCCACCTGTCAAACAGCAAAAGCCGAGCCGAGGGCGTTCGCGAAGTCCATGTTGTGGTACCTCCGAGCCGACCATCTCTAGAGACGCGCTCATCACCTTTTCCAACAAGGACGGGGAGGAGTGCAATGTCCCAAAGAGGATGCACTAGTGATCTCGCTTGTATCCTTGGGAAGACGGCCGATCGCGTCTTTGATGCGACAATGGGAGTTTCGCAACATCATATTCAAATCCGCCTAGACCAACTCGGCAACTTGATCAAATTCATCAAGCCTTTCGACACCGTGCTCCAAGGGTTCGGCGACAACACATCGAGCTACGGGAGGATCAAGCTCTCCGTTGAGCTAGTGTGCTTTTATGATCCCAAGGTTAGGATTACTAGGAACCTAAGCTTTGTAATCATAGATAGGCCCAGCATCTATAATGGGTTCCTAGGTCGCCCCCTTTTAGAAACCTTTGAGGCGGTCGCCTCATCTTTCTTTTATTGTATCAAATTTCCCACTGCCGATGGGACGGTCGGTACTGTAAAAGGAGATCAGCTAATGGCAAAAAGATGTTTGAATTACTCCTATGTTGTTACTTCTTTCAATACTTCCCATACTATGTGTAACATTGAAGCGATCGACGATCAACCCATGGAGATCGACGAGCCAAACACATCGTACCAACCCGACTCAGGGGACGCCATCTCTCATCAATTGACGGACGACATCGAGCCAAGGATCGGTTTCGAGCCAAGTCTCGACATCGATCCAAGGACCGAGTCCGGAGATCGCACCAAACGAGAGGCGACCGTCCCTGTCGAAGAGTTGGAAAGCATTACGATGGATCCAGTTCATCCAGAACGGGAAGTACAGATTGGCGCAAACATCGACCACGAATTAAAGGGAGATCTGATCAACTTGCTACGTAGGAACATCGGAGTCTTTGCCTGGTCGCATCAAGATATGGTTGGCATAAGTCCCGAACACGCTTGCCATTATCTGAAGATCGACCGGGCAATGAAGCCTGTTCACCAGAAGCGTAGGAAGTTCGGCCCCGAGAAATACGCGGCGCTCGACATAGAAGTCCAGAAGTTACTCAACAACAAATTGATCGGAGTAGCCACAGACGAACCACAGTGGGTCGCCAACGCGGTGCTCGTCAAAAAGCCAACTGGTTCCTGGAGATTATGCATTGACTTCACCGACCTCAACGCGGTATGTCCAAAAGATCACTTCCCGATGCCTCATATTGATCACTTGGTCGATAGTACGGCAGGATGCGAAATGATGTCATTTATGGATGCCTTCGCCGGGTATCATCAAATCCCAATGGCGGCGGAAGACATAAAACACACATCTTTCCACACGGAAAAAGAGATATACTTTTGGGTCCGAATGCCGTTCGGCTTGAAAAATGCAGGGGCGACCTACCAGCGATTAGTCAACAGAATGTTCGCTAATCAGATCGGCAAGACCATGGAGGTCTACATTGACGATATCGTAGTCAAAAGCCTCAAGAAGGAAGATCACCTCAACGATCTCGCCGAGACGTTCGCCATCCTTGAGAAGTTTAACATGAAACTGAATCCCAAGAAATGCAACTTCGGAGTAGGTTCCGGGAAATTCCTGGGGCACATCATGAGCCAAAGGGGGATCGAGGCGAACCCCACCAAGGTGCAGGCGATCCTTGACATGCAAGAACCGCGAAACATCAAGCAGGTGCAACGCCTCACAGGTTGTCTAGCCGCCCTCAACCGTTTCATATCACGGCTCGGCGATAAAAGCAAGCCTTTCTTCGCAACCATCAAGAACAAGAAGTTCGCATGGACGAAGGAAAGCCAGATAGCGTTCGCCAAGATAAAGGAATATCTATCTAACCCGCAGATCCTGGCAAAGCCGATCCCCGGTGAAAAATTATTCCTTTACCTAGCGGCCTCAGAGGTCGCGCTGAGTGCCGTTCTGGTGCGAGCAGAGGGGCAAGCCCACTTGCCGATCTACTATGTTAGCCAGGCGCTCCACGATGCTGAGACACGCTATACACCATTGGAGAAGATCGCCTATGCCCTTGTCATGAGTGTTCGTAAGCTGAGGGCTTACTTCTTCGATCACCAAGTGGAAGTCCTAACAACTCTTCCTCTAAGGCAAGTCCTACACCGGCCGGACACCAACGGGCGACTCCTCAAGTGGTCGCTGGAGATCGCCCAATACGGTATCACATACGCTCCTCGCACGGCGATCAAGGGCCAAGCTCTGGCGGACTTCGTGGTGGAACTAACTTTCCCTCACAGTCCGACCCAGATCGGCCGACCAGCCTGGAAGTTATATGTGGATGGCTCTGCGACAAATTCAAGAGCAGGGGCAGGGATTGTCCTCATCAGCCCCGACGGTCAGAGTTTCACAAATGCTGTGCATTTCGGTTTTCGTGCGACCAACAATGAAGCCGAATACGAAGCTTTGGTAGGCGGGCTCGATCTAGACCTCGCCCTAGATGTTCGTCGCCTCCATATCTTCATGGACTCCCTTTTGGTCGTGAACCAAGTCAAGGGAGAATATGAGGCGCACGGCGAACAGATGGTCAAATACCAAGAGCTGGTCGTCGAAATGTGCACAAAATTTGAAGAAGTGCTAATCGAACAAGTCCCGAGAGAGCACAACTCCCAGACCGATGCTCTTTCCAAGCTAGCATCATCGGATGGGGCAGCCGACTTCTCCAATATCCAAATCACAAAGTCAGCTAGGCCGACGATCGATAGAAGCCTGGTTGCCACGGTCGCCATCGCCGAGGAAAACTGGATGACTCCGTTCATCAAATACTTAAAGGGCCAACGGTCCACGACGGCCGTGTTAAAGCTCGCCAACTCCAGCTTCGTGCGACCAGATATACCCTATTGGACGACCGGCTTTACAAGCGAGCCTTCAGCCTTCCCCTCCTCAAGTGTATTACACCGGAGGAAGGTCAGCTCGTTTTAGCTGAGATCCATGACGGAATTTGTGGAAACCATGCGGGCGGGCGAGCCCTCATCCATAAGACAACCAGGCAAGGTTTTTTCTGGCCATCACTTCAGAAGGATGCGATCGCCTATGCCAGATCGTGTCACAGGTGCCAGATAATGGGCCCAAACATCAAACTCTCCCCCGAACAGCTCACCTCCATGTACATCCCATGGACATTTGCGCAATGGGGCATCGACCTTATTAGTCCCCTACCGACGGCTCCAGGGGGCTGTAAATTTGCTATCGTAGGGGTCGACTATTTCACCAAGTGGGCAGAGGCCGAGCCGCTAAACAAGATCGGCCAGGAACAGGTGATCAAGTTTAATTGGAAAAACATCATATGCCGATTCGGTCTGCCCCAGGCCATCATCTCCGACAATGGAAAACAATTCGACGGCCTAGAAGTCATGCAATTCTGTGAAAAGTGGGGAATCAAAAGGTTATTCTCAGCGCCCTATCACCCTTAGACGAACGGGCAGGTAGAGGCGGTGAATAAGATCCTCAAACACACGATTAAAGCGCGACTCGAATCCAGGCAAGGACGATGGGCGAGCGAGCTCCCAGACGTTTTGTGGTCCTACTGAATGACGACCCGCAACTCAACCGGCGAAACCCCATTCGCCCTTGCCTTCGGGACAGAAGCGGTGATACCTTCGGAGATCGCCGTCCTCAGCCATCGAACCGAACAAGAGATGACGACCGACAACGATGTAGCCCGACGAATCGACCTAGACATGCCCGAAGAACGACGGCTGACCTCAGAAATGAAGAATACAATCCACAAAAGGAGAGCCGAGAAGTTCTTCAATTCGAAGGTCAAAGAAAGAAGGTTTCAAGTGGGCGATCTCGTCCTCAAGAAGATCCAAACCCACACAGGCGTTTTCGGTCCGAACTGGGAGGGACCATTCAGAGTATCCAGATGGCTAACTAAAGGAGCCTACGTTTGGAACATCCTGACGGTACTCCGGATCAATACCCCTGGAACGCCGTACATCTGAAAAAGTACTACCAGTGATAATTTTGTATTCAATTTCAATGATGTACAAGGAATATAATGAGATTTTTTCCTATCCCATCTATTCTGGCGATCGTCACGCCAGGCATATCGCATACCGCCGACGATCGCTGATCACGACGATCCTAGGTAAAATCAGTGCAGCCATGGTCCTGGTAGTCGATGGAACCGACTGCTTAGGCCATGCAAGATTCCTTTGGGCTGAGATCGCCCGCCCTTCGTTTAAATACGAGGCCAGCATAGCCGAAGGACCCTCCAAAATAATCAGTAGGCACGATCGCACGTCCTCAAGGTACATCATCTAACATGGTGGACCCGGACAATGCGACGTGCCACTACCCCCGTCTCAACGTACACCGTCGAGGGTCGCCATCTTCATGGCGGGCCGAGGTGGAAGCAGAGCTGGCAAGCCGCGGACGCGGAGTCGAATAAGCCGACGACGCCCCGCGCAAGGACTCCTCCAGACCAAGATCGCCCGCCTTTCATTTTAAACACAAGGCAGGCGTAGCCTAACGGAGGACCCTCACAAAAAGTGAGTCGCGGGATACACAATATCCCTCGCACACAAAGACACGATTGGGGAGGTCGGTCCATCGAACACCCCAACCGTACATGATTCTTCAGAATCGGCAAAATGAAGATAGCTCGCCTGACAAACTAGTTTTTGTTTCCTTACTTACAATAAGTGAACAAAAACAAGGGGGCAGAGATGGGTCGAGCTAAACCCCAGATACGATCGAACAAAGAGGAACCACACACGATCGGCTTCGCTCAAACACACGCAGGACGATCGGAATCATTCGACAAAAATTACAAGTAAGGATTCCGATTCAAAACATATCAATGCTTTCAACACTTAGACAATCGGTCGGATGAACAAAACGTCGAAAGAAATCATACTCGTACTTGTGAAAATTGCACGCAAACATTCAAAGGCGATCGTATGCAAAGAGACAGTATGAAAAGAGGAACATTTGATTCATAACGCAAGTTCCGTACAATACGGGGCCCGAGGGCATTACAAAAGGAAAACAAAAAGTACAGGTTACAGAGGAAAACAAAAATGCCTCTCAAGGCCCCGCCGGCTGGTCATCACCCTCAGGATGCGGATCGGCTTGGGCCCCCCCATCGACCTCGGGATGAATGAGTTTTCCAAAATACCAACTCAAATCGATCCCGAAGTCGACAAAGTCAAGGATCGGCAAGGAGAACTCCGGGTGCAGAGGATGCTCGAGGGCATAGGATTTGAAGCTCTCCATCAGAGGACCGATCTCGATCCCTGCCTTTTTAGCGGCTCGAACAGCGTCTGCATAGGCCAAGTAATAAGCGAACTCGCCGACGTGCACAATGCTGAGGTAGGGATCGACCTCGATCGCCTTTAGCTACCCCTTCAAATCCGCGGCCATCTTCTCGGCCTCCGCCAGCTCGACCACCTTGGCGGCATTCTCGCCCTTGGCCTTCTCCAGCTCCTTCTTCGCCGCCTCCAGCTCACCGCTGAGCCGATCCACCATCACCTTCAGCCCGGCCGCCTCCTCCTGCGAAGCCGCGAACTTCTGGCGGGTTTCCTTCTCCTTATCACGGGACCGGTCGGCAGCCTCCTTAGAGCGGCTCAGCTCCTGCTTCAATCGGTCCACATCCTGCTTAGCCCTTTTGGCCGTCTCCTCATACTCCTTCTCCATAGATTGGATCCGGCTGACAAGCTCGATATTTTTGTTCCGGGCGGCCTCGAGGTCGCTATGGAGACGAGCAGTGGAGGGTCGCCCCTCAAAATCCCTAGCAACTTGGACGGCCATCGTCGCCGTCTGGAGAGCCAGGGCAACGGTCGCCTGCATGGCGTCTCCAGATCGCCGACGAGCGATCGCGTCAAGATTGGTCGTCCAAGCCTTGGGCAGAGAGGTGATAGCCTGGCGGACGTAAGAAGGGACTTCGAGGGACTGTTGCGGAGCCTTACTCGACAAAAAGTCCAGCACCATAGGAGCGACGTCCGGATCGGCGAGACGAACCCTGCAGCACAAACCAAGGAAACCAAGGAGTTAGCCTATACCATGCTCAGAATGCCTAACTCAGAAAATGTTGGTCCTTTTCTTACCTATTGACCAGCTCGGGATCGCGACCAAAATATGGCTTGCCCCGAGAGGTTTCCGCCTCAGCGATCGCAACCTTCTTTGTAGGCCCGCCCGATGAACGAGAGCCGGACATCGAAGGCCTAGGGCCTGATCGCTCCGTCATCGGGATGGCGGATATAGGAGCCGCAGCAACCGGAGGCTCAAGGATGGACACATCCGCCTCAGCAATCGGTAGGGACTCCTCCGGCCTCCGCCTCTTGCGGCGCTGAAGTTGTTCCTCCTCCCCAACTACCGGTTCGGCGACCGGCGCATCAGCAGGCCCCTTCGCCGGAGCCGGGCAAGACGTCGTCGCAGGAACGCGACCAGTCTTCTTACCCAAGTGAAGGCGACCAAGAACTCCCGGGTTCGACATGGCTATCTCTGGCGGTGGCTCGGCAAAACGGGGAAAATGAACCTTTGTCAGAGAAGAGGTACAAGCAAGTTAGACAAACAACTTAAACGATACGACCTCCTGGAGACGATCGTCAAGCAAGGAAGCACCACTTAAACTCATACCTGGAACTTTCAAGTGACGAGGGAAGCAAAACAATCGTGCCCCCAGCCGATGAGCTTCACTACTAAGCGAGCGAACGTCGATAAAAGAATCCGGCAAGGCATGGATCCGCTCCCAAACGATCAAGAAATCGAAAGGGAGATCGCCGAGCGTTGGTACGAGAGGTCCTGCAAAAAGAAAACAAAATTAGATCAGTCTAAGACAAGCTCAATCAAGGGGAGAGTTAAAATCCTTACTCGGATTCCTCTCCCGAAAAGTGGTGGGGATCTCCAACTCCTCATTCGGCCTGTCACTCGATGCCGATCGCCACGCTCCGCCGACCCAGCACCATTTAGCCAGGTCGCCCCTAGTCTTGTTCGGCACACCGAGGACCACTCTCCCCCTTCGGCCTTGGATATGGTTACCGCCGATCGACCCCTTCTGCGCGGTCAATTTAAACAGATAATTCATCTCCAGCGCGGTAAGGAGGCGGAACAACCGGTGACCGCCAAACAGTGTCAACGTGCAGATAATCTGTAGCCAAGCGTTCGGCGTCAGCTGAAGAGGCGCCAAATTCCAGGCGATCAGCAAGTAGGAGACGGCAAATGGAAGAGGAAATCGCAGACCGGCCTCCATAATCAACCCGTTGACGGCAACCATGCCCTCAGGCGGTTGATCGGCACGTTCATTCTCCGAGGGCACGTGTAAGAAAACGTCAGAGGGGATGTGATATTTGGCCCTCCAACGGCTCAGATCTTTCTCAGTCGCCGTACTCCGGATTTTTCCGAGAGTCCACGGAGACGGGACGGCGGCCCGAAAAACCGTCCGCTTCACATGCTCGTAAGGGTGAGCGGCGGAATAAGCTTTGAAATCGAATTCCGGATAGGGCCCGGCGATCGCCTCCATCAGCCGAGCGAAGGCCATGAAGGCAGGGCCGAACCTACTCCCTCGCTCCCAAGTTAGCCGCTCCAATTCGTCCTCGTCCGCCGGCGAGCCCCTCTGCTCCGCCGTCGCCGCCGTCTTCGCCACCGCGGCCTCGTTGAAAAGCTCTTCGAGCTCTGCGGGTGCAATCCCCGCACGAATGGCCTCAACGGCCGTCTCCATGTCGACTCCGACGAGAATCTCCTCCCGGTCAGGCGAAACCGCGGCGGCAGAAGAACTTCCGGCCTCAAAGGTCTCGGATCCTCCAGACATATTGTAAAGAGAAGAGGGAGATAGAAGATTGATTTTTTCTTACCTAGAAAAAAGAAGAGAGTCGGCACAAGAAGCTCCAGAAATTTTTGCAGAATTTCGGCTATGGATGCAAGGACGTGTAAAGAGTAAAGGAGAAGAAGCCCTGGTCCTTTTATAGATGGAGGCAGGGGTTTAAATGCAAATAGAAGAAATCTCGAGGGCTGGATCGCAACCGTCACGTGGGGACGCATTACAAAATGCCCTCGGATCCCGCAAACACGTCTTTTCGAGGGCATGCCAGCCGACAAATCTGACAAACCGTCGGACTCCCCCAACAGCGGCGCGACGCGTGTCCCTGTCACTTTTAAAAAGCCCGCCTTCATTTCCCGCTGCCCCCGGCGCGAAAGGAGATCGCCCGGATTTGAATTCAGACCGGCTGATCGGCTAAACATTGGCGATCGCCAACAGTGCCACCTCACCCCGTGTTTTCAACATCGAGGCGAGCCGGGGGGCAATTATTGTGCGGCGATTAAAACGCCTCTATAGGCGATCGTCATCACGATCAGAGAAACCAACCATGGAAGACATATTCCGAACAAACTCCTAGAGTTCGGCACAATACGGCGACCGTCTTTTGGTACCCAGCGATCGTCTTCTGATATCTGACGATCGTCTTTAATGAGCGAACCAGAGGCGATCATCTCGTGCCACGTATGGATCCAGCATCCGTCAAAGTCGTCGAAGACCGAATCTTGGACAGTGGCCCACGTGCGGATCTTCAAAGGATACCGACAGATAGGACCTTTGACCACGGTGGCCCACGTGAGGATCTTCAAAGGATACCGACAGATAGGATCTTTGACCCCAGCCTGTCACCTACCACACCTACCGACAAAGCCGCCGAAAGGTACAAAGTGGGTCCTCCCCAGACAGCTGCCCAGGACGCGTGTTGGCCTCCCATTGGCTCGCACAGCTGGCTCCAGCAGCAGCCCCAGACTTTAAGGGAACAGCCCCACGTGATGGGACGATCGGCCACCTTATTATAATATAAAAAACGGCGGTCGCCCGCGATCGCCTGAGGGGCCCCAACTACCTTGTCCCCTATAAATAGAGAGCTCACTGCAGCAGCAAAAGGGGGCGCGAATTTTACTACGAATTCAGTGCAAAACACACACCAAAGAGAGAAACAAAGGCTCTTTTGGCAACCACTAATACATTCATAGTGATATTCATACACATTCATCATATATCCAAGCAAGAACTCACAGATTTATCTATCTAGTTCTTCCGGCAGTCTACGCGCTCTAAAGCCTAGATAACTAGAAATCTTTACACTCCTTGTAATAGATTCTAACATTAATATTTGTACTCGACAGTATATTTATTAATAACATCTCGCGAGAGCATTCAAGCCCGGGATTAACAACCCCGGCAAATCTTGTGTTATCTATTTTCTCACGGAAGTGTTCTCGCATTTGTTTGTTACTCGATCATTCCAGCAATACTATCTCCGGATAATATTTTGGGTAACAACAGCTGATATTAAAAATGAGGCAAATGCAATGATATTCATGCGCCATCATTTATCCGAGGATCTGAAGAATAAATATATACAAATTGAAAGGCCTTCTGAGCTCTGGAAGAAGCTCAAAGACAGATTTGATCACACCAGAACTGTAATATTGCCACAGGCTCAATATGAATGACAACTACTAAGATTGCAAGATTTTAAATCATTCGATTATAATTCAGCCTTATTCAAAATTGAGTCTCGACTGGCCTTGTGCGGTACACAGCTATCTGAGACTGATAAGCTGGAAAAAACATTCACCACGATGCACTCCTCAAATATGGTGCTTCAACAACAATACAAGCAACGACAATTTCAAACATATTCTGAGCTAATTTCAGTTCTTCTCACGGCTGAGAAGACAAATGAGTTATTATTAAAAAATCATGAACTACGACCCTCTGGGTCCCGTGTCGAACCTGAAGCACATACCAGCTCTGGTAGAGCTGCCGGCCGGTTCAAGAGCCGTGAAAATAGACCCGGGCGTGGAATCCGAAAAGTGGTGGACGTGGTGGCTACCGTCAAAATAATTACAGAAATGACCGCGGCGGACGTAACTATAATAATCGTGATAATTATCATTATTCCCGTCAAAATAAATATTCCGACAGACCAAGGTAGTCAATTCACGGGCATCGTGATAAAGGAAAAATGCCTATGGAAAATTCTGGTGATGATCCATGTCGTAGATGTGGTATAACTGGACATTGGGCTAAATATTGTCGTATTTCCCAACACCGTGTGGATTCATACCAGGCATCGCTAAAAAATAAAGGCAAAGATGCCCAGGCTCATACCACCGAAACATTCGAGCCATCCAAAGTTATTGAGGCCAACACATCTGGGAACATATTTGATGAAAATCCTGACCAGGACTGGAAATCACTTGAGCTAGCAGATTTCCTTGAAGATCCCAGTTCGATGGGACATGACGATGAATGGCTGAAATAAAATATTTATGCAATTATATGTCGTATATTTACTTTCTGGCTTGTAATACCCCAGTTATTTTTGTGTGTATTTCTTTATGTATAATATAAACATCAATAAAATCATCTATATTTTTATATCAAAATTCTCCCACTTCCAACGGCTATAAACGGCTAGTAATAGTAATTTTTGATTCTATAAATATGCACACATTTTATTCAACAACTCACTCATATTCTCTACCCTCTTATAGAAATTCTTAAGTATCTTCATCCGACTTTCTTCGAAAATGATTAACGGATCTCTCGTCTTTATTTTCACAATGATCGGCATGCTCATAATCGATGTTTAGCAAAGACTTCCCTCCTAATTATTCGATTGGTGTTTTATTTATCATTTATATTGTTGGCCTTGTATCGACACTAATGATACATACAAAAATGTATTATTGAAAAAAAAATATGTATGTTTACATTTCCATTCTCAATAAAAAAAATGTTTCATGTCTTAAATATTTATTATATGATGATTTGATTCAACAGGAATACAAATGGAAAGTATCGAACAGGTACACAATTGTCTTGTTGATAGTGCAACAACGCACTCAATATTTACAAATAAAGCATATTTCTCGAGCATGAAATTATGCAAGACACACGTTACAACTATATCTGGTCCCGTAGAGATTATTGATGGCTCCGGGAATGCAACTGTGATGTTGCCTAATGGAACAATTTTACACATTGAAAATGCGTTATTATCTGGTAGATCAAAATGAAATCTACTGAGTTTTAAGGATGTACGCCAAAATGGCTATCACTTGGAAACAGTGATTGAGAATAATAAAGAATATCTATGTATCACATCCTATAAAACGGAAACTCGACTTGTCCACGAGAAGATTGAAGCAACAACTGGATCAGATTGTGTCCCTATTCGATCTTTTGAAACCTACGCTACCATGGCTTGGAAGCTGGTGAATCCTGATATATTTGGGTTATGGCATGATCGCCTTGGGCACCCAGGAACTTCTATGTTACGTAGGATTATTGAAAATACTCATGGACATCCGTTAAAGGGCACAAAAATGCTAATGTCCAAAGATTATTTCTGTGAATCATGTTCACGTGGAAAACTTAATACTAAACCTTCTATGGAAAAATTTGGTTATGAATCACCATCATTTTTACAACGCATTCACGGTGATATTTGTGGACCAATACATCCAGCAAGTGGACCATTCTGATATTTTATGGTCTTAATAGATGCATCATCCAGATGGTCCCACATATGTTTATTATTTACCAGAAATGTTGCTTTTGCACGACTCTTGTCCCAAATTATTAAACTCCGAGCACATTTTCCTGAATATCCTATAAAAAATATAAGAATGGATAATGCCGGAGAATTCACATCAAGGACTTTTGATGATTATTGTGAAGCACTGGGAATTAATGTTGAGCACCCAGTAGCACATGTCCACACTCAAAATGGATTGGCGGAATCTATGATTAAACGAGTCCAAATCACTGCTCGTACATTATTAATGAGATCAAAGCTCACTAGTGCAGTGTGGGGTCATGCAGTATTACATGCATCAGCACTCATCAGATTACGCCCCACTGCTTATCATATGCACTCCCCAATGCAATTAACTCTAGGCTTTGAGCCGAATATTTTGCACTTACGCACATTCGGATGTCTTTGTTCATGTGCCAATTCCACCTCCTCAAAGGACAAAAATGGGTCCTCAACGCCGGCTTGGCATATACGTTGGATTTGATTCCCCATCAATAATTCGGTATTTAGAACCAACAACGGGTGATTTATTTACCGCTCGGTTTGCCGATTGTCATTTTGATGAGACGATGTTTCCATCAATTGGCAGGGATAAGACTGTTCTTAACAAAGATGAACAAAAACCAGTTGAGGATATCTCCTCGAATGTACAAAGCTTATCCCACCTAGATCCACGTACTACAGAATGTGAAAATGAGGTGAAGAGAATCATCCATTTACAAAATATTGCTAATAGACTTCCTGATGCATTTAACGATGCAAGTAAAGTGACAAAGTCTTATATTCCAGCTGCGAATGCTCCAGCTAGGATCGTTGTTCCTCATCAAAATACGAAAATGGATGATGATGCCCCACGACAAAAGCGTGGTAGACCTGTTGGTTCGAAGGACACTGTTCCTCGAAAAAGAAAGGGGAGAAGTAATGGGATCACAAACCAAGATCATCCTAGTGAGCATGCTGCAGATGAATCAGAGAGCATAATACTGCAAATAATGAAGGGATCATGGTTTCTGAAAACACCGAGAATGCCATAAATCATTACAATGAGATATGGGATCGGAAAAACATGATAATCGATAATTTATTTGCTTTCTCGGTTGCACAAGAAATTATGAATGATGATTATGATAATGAACCACATTCAATAATTGAATGCCGTCAAAGGTCAGATTGGCCTAAATGGGAGGAAGCAATACAATCTGAATTAGCTTTCCTAGAAAAACGAATGGTATTTGGGCAAATTACTCGAACACCGAATAATATAAAACCAATTGGTTACAGATGGGTGTTTGTTCGAAAAAGAAATGAGAAAAATGAGATTGCGAGATATAAAGCCCGACTCGTAGTCCAAGGATTCTCCCAACGGCCTGGGATTGACTATGACGAAACGTATTCACCAGTGATGGATATAATCACTTTCCGTTTTCTTATTAGTATGGCTGTCCATGAGTGTTTGCACATGCGACTAATGGATGTAGTCACGGCATATCTATATGGTTCATTAGATTCTGATATCTATATGAAAATTCCTGATGGATATAAAATGCCAAAATCTGCTACTCCTCGTGAGCTATACTCGATCAAACTACAGAAATCACTGTATGGATTAAAGCAATCCGGCCGCATGTGGTATCACAGATTGAATGAATACCTTTCTAAGGAAGGTTATAAAAATGATCTTAAATGCCCATGTGTTTTTATTAAAAGATCCAATACTGGATTTGCTATAATTGCAGTCTATGTGGATGATATAAATTTAATCGGAACTCCTAAAGAATTATCCGATGCTGCTGAATATTTGAAGAAAGAATTTGAGGTTAAAGACCTTGGAATAACAAAACTCTGTCTTGGTATTGAGCTCGAGCATAAAGATAATGGAATACTTGTCCACCAATCCCAAGAGATTGCTCAAACGATTTAATATGGACAAGGCTCATCCTCTGAGTACTCCTATGGTCGTACGGAATTTAGATCCTAAGAAAGATCCTTTCCGACCTAAGGAACCAAATGAGGAAATTTTGGGTCCTGAAGTGCCTTATCTCAATGCTATTGGAGCACTGATGTATTTAGCACAATGCACCAGACCCGATATTTCTTTTGCAGTAAATTTACTTGCAAGATACAGTTCTGAACCAACTCGAAGGCGTTGGAATGGTATCAAACACATTTTTCGTTATCTCAATGGTACCATTGACCTGGGTTTATCCTATTCATAGGAGGCTACTAACTCTGGTTTAGTTGGTTATGCTGATGCGGGATACAAATCCGATCCACATAAGGCTCGCTCACAGACAGGTTATTTATTTTGCTATAATGGTACGGCTATATCATGGAGATCGACCAAACAAACATTAGTAGCTACATCTTCCAATCATTCTGAGATAATTGCTCTCTATGAAGCTGGCAGAGAAAGTGTTTGGCTAAGATCAGTTATAACTCATATACAAAATGAATGTCGATTGAAGCTTGTGACAGACACTCCCACAATCATTTATGAAGACAATGCAGCATGCATAGCACAAGTCAAGGGTGGATATATAAAAGGTGATCGGACCAAGCATATTTCACCGAAGTTTTTCTACACACATGAACTACAGAAGAACGGAGAAATAAATGTTCAACAAATTCGCTCCTGTCATAATCTCGCTGATTTATTTACAAAATCATTGCCGACATCAACATTCGAGAAGATGGTATACGATTGTAACACCCCCAGATCCGACCGGGAATATTACAGCGCCGTGGGCCCCGAGATGGAACCCACAAGGCTGAAGGAAATTTTCGCAAACATTTACAAATGCCCAAGAGGCTAACGACGGTATTATATATTAAAAACATTCGAAGTTTTATAAAGCTCGTTTATCAAACCATCGTAAAAACTCATTTGAAACCACAAGGCCCAAAATGCCAAAACTCAACAGTTTAAAAACATACGTTAAGCTATTGCTTACACGTACCGACAGAATATATTTAGAAAATGGTTGCCAAGGTAACTTAAGTTACTGGATACCGAAAATGCCATTTAAAGATACTCGCGCAGCGGATAAAGACAAACAATTAAAATACTCTAGCAGCGGAATACAACAATTGATCAGAAACTCAAAACACAAATACATGCCCTTGCCAGTATCCTCCGGGAAGTTCATCTCTCCACGACCGCTACAAGCTTGATAATCCAAGAACCTAAAAAGAAAGCCCACGACGGGGTCAGCCATAATATCCAACAATGATAATCATCACATCTCGTCAATAATTACATATCAATGGAAATACTAAGTAAGAATACGACCAATGTAATCTTACCGTCGTAACTTTACGAGAATCCACGATACGTATCCTTAACAACACATTAAAATAATACCGAAATATCTGCACGGTATCTCAACAATACTCAAGGTTCTCCAAAAAATTATCATAACTCGCGATACGGAAATTATACCAACTCTGGCCAATTCAATCCATCGGATAACATCGACAATTCCAATATGATAATCGATTGTTCATCAAAAATAAGTACCAAGGAAATACGGAACATACCTCAAGATACGAAATACCATTACCATCACGTCAGTCTAATCCGAGATCAGATCAACACAACATACGGACATGGTCCTAACACAAGACCTACAAATGCATACTCATATGACAACGTCAATATGATCACAACAATAACGACAATGTATACTTATGGCAAACCCATAATATACATATGCACAACAACAATACATGGCAATCCGATGATCCAGCGTTCACTGCCTAGATCCCCCGATGATCCCGTCAGACCAACCCGAGGTGGAAAACCCGTCCGATGATCCAGCGCACGCTAGCATAGATCCCCCGATGATCTCGTCGGACCAACCCGAGGTGGACATATGACAACAATGCACAACTGCACAAAACAACAGTACACAATACATGACAACAACAATGCACAAATGCATGACAACAATGATACATGAATGTATCACGACATGATCGACACAAATAATAAAAATGATTAGAGTACTTGCCCCGAGTCCTTCAAGAACGATCTCAATGTCTAAACCATCACGAACCATTATCCTCAATACTCGACGGTCCAAAGTATCACGGATTGCAGATAATTCATATCTTCGTCTTTATCACAATATATCCTCGATATACAAGTATACCAATAACAAAAGTAAATCATATACATTATGATTTAGATTCCCAAAACTCGAATACGATTTATAATCTCAAATCTCCTGTGATTACGATTATAAACATTGCTATACGAATTATACACGAATGAAACGGAAACCATTCATTAAATATTATGAACTGAGCAAGTAATAACTTACTTCGATACCGATACAATGACGAGGAAGCTGCTACCAATTTCATTGTCTTCGTCTACTAGCTCCTCGGCCCTGACTAACGCCATTCACGAACATACTCGAACACAACCGCAACATACGGTTATAAACACCGATCAATAATCTCAACCAATTACAATAATCGATAAGCAACAAGTTCGACAACAATCAACAATCGATAAAATCAATTCACAAACCCAACGGCTCGACAATATCTCGATTAAACACTAGTCAGATCAATCCTACTCAAACCAGCACGAATTTACAACCACAACACGAAAATACTGCACTTTCTGCCTTCTTAGCGCACGTTAATCACCTAACGTAGCGTGCGCTAAGTTGCTCCCGTTAGCGCACACTAGGCAGTAAACGTAGCGTGCGCTAATGCTGTACAGATGCATGTTTTTCAGATACCAATCAACTTATGGCGATTTCAAGAACACTAAGTGATTTTGAATCATTTTAAAAGCTATCAAAACAATGAAATCCGATATCCTTTAACATATAAACAATCATCCAACTTATAATCCAAGTTCTATATCCATATATCATCTTCCTTAATATTAATACACGAAACGTCAAGAACGTAACCACACTTCCTTAATCTTACATTACAAAGAGTAATCATCTACAATAACATCAACATCCGAAACTGAGGAGAAGGATTAATCCACTTATCTCAAGAAAACGAACAACATAATCCAAATCACAAGAATCATATTAATATCATCATACTCCGGTAATCCATCTCATAATCATGCTTGTCAACTTGTTTATGTAATAATCATCAACTCAAGAACATCAACATTCAATCCAAAACGAAATCCAAAGATGAAGAGTAATTACCTCTTTGAAGGAATGGATTGAATCCCAAGGTTGAATCCGTTTTCAATCACTTCCAAGTTTCAAATGTTGTTAGGAGTGATCAACTCAAGTGTTTGGGACCTCAACTTCTCTGTAAGACCTCTCTCTATCGTTCACATGAAGAAATGGACGGAAATGACGGATAATGGCCAACTGCACTTATATATATATTGTACATTACTAACGTACACTAACATCTTCAGTTAACGTACGTTACGCACGTAGCGTGCGCTAAATGTCTTTGTTAGCGTGCGCTATCGAAGTCCAGGGGCAACTGTCTTACCGCATGAAGTGATTTACGTACGCAATGCCCATGCAATAGCGTATGTAAATTCCTCTATTTAGCGTACGCAAGTGTCTTACCTTAGCGTGCGCTACTCATAGTTGACTCGTTTGTCTGTATGCTCCGAAGACTGGTCCACACGCCGAAAGTGCTGACGAGGATAAGATTTCTTTTTGTCCGATATACAGTTAGCGTGCGCTAACCATCATGCATTAGCGTGCGCTAACACTACATTACAACATCCGTTGACTTACGAGCGTGCGCGAAAGTGGCTCGGTCCACACGTAGATTCCTTCGATCATTGCACTAGCGTGCGCTACATTCTGCCTCTAGCGTGCGCTAACCATGAACGATAGCGTGCGCTATACTTGACCATTAGCGCGCACTAGTCAGGCTATACTTAGCCATTTCCAACTCTTCTCGTCTGTCTCGACATACTGGATACGTACACTCACACACTGAATATATATACTTAATTCCATAATATTCTCATATGATACATAATATCCTCAATTGCAATTGTCGACCAAGTACGACAATTATACCGATACTGACATCTCAGTCCTTCATTTATTTTATCTATACTGCATGCATTCCACGTACAATATAACTCGGATAAAATAATATTAAACAACGGTAGTAGAAATTAGGATATTACATACTACACCACTTAAAATAAGTTTCGTCCTCGAAACTTGCAATCCGTCACAGAAAAACAAACAAACCGTTCGACCAAGATATTCCGAAACCATCACGACGACGATCAGTCGTCATCATTAACGAATAACCGAAACAGCACACTTACAAATGCGCAAAGTCGACGATCTCCTGAGATCCTAGCAAGTGACTCCTCTGTAAAGTCTCAACACGCTTACGGTCATCATTTCATGAGTCCCATCAAAACATAACATCTTCGGATGAAATAATCTATCTGTTTCAATTATGTTTGTCTGATTACACAATCCAATCTCAATTCTGATAAAATGAATAATACACGATACATCTGTGAAACAACTGCCCAACAAATTCCGAAATCTGTGAAACAACTGCCCAACAAATTCCGAAATATCGACACAAAATCTGAACGCTCATATGATCATTAACAATGATCAACCAATAAATTAACCGAGAGTATCATCGACACGATATCCTCCGATACGACCAATCTAAAGGTCAAAACGCAGTCGAGAATATCATCAACATGATAAACTCCTATTATTACCAACGAACGATTAACGGTAATCGAGAATACCTTCACACGGTAAGCTCCAACACGATCAACACAGAACCACAGTAACCGATATAGAGTTCTCAAAACGACACACCAATCACATACAGTGGATCTCAACGAAACACAACCGACTAGTGAACTTTCCCCTTGGCATACGAACAACGAATCACAAATCGACGAAGATACCAATTCATAAAGGAGTGGGAACGACCAGTCAATATCCAAAACAACCAGCATGGGGTCACCATCCCCAAATTTACACTTACAAAGAAATCATTCAAAGATCACTATGTTAAAATTGCGCTACTACCGCACCAATGGAATCACATAATACATATGTTCCGGTTTCACAATATCCCAAGTTTCCAAAATAATATTATGTGCATGAATCTACAACACGCAACATATTTCTCTTATCCGATAACTCAACCGATCATCACCGGATAATCAAACTGCCATACTAAAGTTCGAATCTCTTTTCCTCGTACCATACTGATGTCTTATCCAGTTCTTGAATCTCATTCATAACTTCACCACGATATGCATTATGCATTAAATGCGTATGTACATCAATCACATTTTCAAAACCAGTTTGAAATCATATAATCTTGTCAAGGAGACAAATTTTCGAAAGTTCTTTCAAAAATTTCAAAACTCAAAACATAAATTTTGGTAAGACCACCAAATCAATTCTCGAAAAATAAACTGGCTCGCTGGTGCCAAGTATTTGATAACAGTTTCCTTCGAATCCACACAATTTCGAAGTTTTAAAATGAAAACTATGCAAATGACTGACCACATCCGTATTCCTATATACCAATCTGGCTCGTCACAAATCCCACTGATATTCCATCAGAAAACTACACGATAGAATCCAAAATCTCAATGTATAAACTCCGACAAAAACTCCTTTTCCACATATGACTCGCAACGTCAATCATTTTCCGTCCTGGATCACCTCAATTATGCTATGACAATGCATTGAAACAAATCAACACAGCGAAAGACTTCCCGAGAAGTTTCTTTTGAACAAGTAATCCAGAACCCCGAAAGGCAGGAACGACATAGATAAACGATTGATAAAGTGTTTTACAAGTCTCGGGAGTTTTAAGGAAACAGAAAAGTCTTTTGAAATATTAGGGTCTCAGCCCGTATCTCGTTCCGCATTACAAGAAGCTTAAAAAGTAGGAAACTCTTTTTCGGACCCCAAGTCCTGAGTTATAAAACAATTTCAAAAAAATCTATTGGGTCTCGGCCCAAAAATCATTTACGATAAAACATCCGTAAAACATTCATTTTGAAAAGTATCATTTTCAAATGCTCAAAAACAGTTCATATATCTAAAAATGAACTAACATGACTACATGTTCTCCTGAACAATCCACAATATTTCTCCCAAATGCACAAATTGTTCCAAAACTTAATCGACATATTGATTTCCAAAATCATAACTTCTCAAGATCATCAATCCTGTCCCAACTCGTCATCTTATCCGTAACGCATAATATCTTTCTGAACCTCAGAACATATCAACTTAGAACGACAATAAATCTCAATGCAATTCAAAAACCCAATACTTACAGATCGTGAAGCCGACGATTCCCCGTGATACTAGCACATGTCTCGACTCAAGAAAATACTCGACGCAGATATTTTCAAAACACACATTTTGGAAACTGAGTTCAACTCGAGAAAACAACATAGCTCTATCTGAAGAAACACGTTAATACTATTTGGAAAAGTTTATAACAAGACCAGTACTACACTGGCAAATCGCACAACGCATAAGCCCGAGTGAACAACAAAAACTCACGGCTCCAATATTTTTCAATCGACAACTCAAATGACGTGACAGAAATACGACCCAACTCGACCCAACTGCCTAGGTTTTCTCAACCTAAGCTCCGATACCATATTCTGTAACACCCCCAGATCCGACCGGGAATATTACAGCACCGTGGGCCCCGAGATGGAACCCACAAGGCTGAAGGAAATTTTCGCAAACATTTACAAACGCCCAAGAGGCTAACGACGGTATTATCTATTAAAAACATTCGAAGATTTATAAAGCTCGTTTATCAAACCGTCGTAAAAACTCATTTGAAACCACAAGGCCCAAAATGCCAAAACTCAACAGTTTAAAAACATACGTTAAGCTATTGCTTACACGTGTAACACCCCCAAGATATTCGAGGTGTATTACAGCGCCGTGGACCCCTACATGGGACCCACCAGGCTAACACAACAAAAAAAAACACCGCTCGACTAACCGTCTCGGTTAGCAAGGAAACAATTGTCAACCACAAGACATAAAACAACACGCCCGGTACAACCGACATAATAAACATCAACCGACAAATACACTAACTCCAACGAAGACAAATCACAACCCGAAAGGAAAAAGCCTAAGTACTCGCGAGTACAATCTATAAGCTTACAATTTGGAAAACATCCACATCAAAAGAGACAGTAAGAAATAACAAGACTCGATTGCACATGTCAACAACCTTGGCCGACATCCTCGTACCATCCAGTAGCCGCTCGTGCATTTGAACATAACCTGAAATCCATAACAAGAATTTCCCCGACAACGGGTCCCCAAAGGGGTTAGCAATTACGCTAGTACAAGTATTCAAGGCAAACCAATCGCTTACACATTTCATAGTACATGCACCAATATCATTTCGAAAACCAAAACAAGACATGTCTTTTCCGGAAATAAACAGTCAACAATTTGCCTTGGGAACAGAGTAATATCATAGATTCCCGCACGAGGCCTCTAAGGACCCTCCCGCACTGGCTACATTACAAAACAAAACACGCACATGCATCGCCTTGGGAACAGAGTAATATCATAGATTCCCGCACGAGGCCTCTAAGGACCCTCCCGCACTGGCTAGCTAAACAAACTCGTGAAATCCAGGGCGGCAGCATAGATTTCCCTCCTTGACCCCGTCGGGCCAACACGAGGTGAGTTACACACAAGTAATATACATCACCATTTCATGTTAAGCTTAAATGTTTCCAAAAATACTTGCCTTGAATTATTGACGACGCAACGAACGGAAAGGAAAGTCACCGACGAACGCTAGGAACCAATGAAACTGATAAGTGGTAATTTTACCACTTATTTCTAGGATTTTATACTAGGTTTTTATCTCGTTTCGTGATTAATGTGCTCGTATTTGGCTTATTTATGATTAGTCGAGCCGTATTACGCGTTTGGGTTGGTTTTAGTGTGTTTGCAGGTTTTTAGAGCCAAAAGGACCCAAAACGAGACAAAGGACCGAGAGTCGAGTCAAACGGACGAAGAAACGGATTTTTGCGCCAAACAGAAGACCCTATCGGCCAGCCTATCGGCCGATAGGGCCGTCCGAAAGGAGCTCCTGCCTATCGAGTGAAGAAATCGACGAACCACCTATCGGCCAGCCTATCGGCCGATAGGCCAGGCCGAAAGGCTTCCCAGCGGGCTCTCGTTTTTGGACGGATTTTGACTCTTTTGGATATTATTTATTTCCTAGATTAGGGCTAATCGGGATTTTAACCCCTTAGGCTATAAAAACCTGTTTTTAGACCTAGTTTCATTATCTTGGATCATCTTCCATCAGCCTTTATCACTCTTTTATATTAAGCAGATTTTTACACTTTTTAGCAAGATTTATTCCTTTGATTCAAGAACTTTTTGGAGGAGAATTATTATTGAAGACTCGGAGTTCATACGAACGGGTTGTAATCTCTCTTTTCATATTAATAATATGCATTCTTCATCAATTTCTTGTTTGATTTCAATTATGTCTGGCTAATTCATTGATTGATTCTAGGGTTAGTAATTTTAATTGATGTTCACATGATGTTCTTTTGATTACCTTTTGACCTTTCATCCTAGGCTCGTGTTCAAGTTGTGTTAAATCTCATGCTAGATTGAAGGGCCCTTAATCGATGCATGTTAGCTAATTGATTTTGTCCGGAAGGAGTAATTGATTAGTGGAAATACTTGACACACAATATGATTTTATCTTGAGACCTAGCGGAGAAAGATAAATCATAGATAAATAAGTTGGTGCTTTTTAAGTGATTTTAATTCTTTGAGCCACAGCGGGAAAAGGGTTTTAATTAACTATCTTTCTAGGTTGCCTTGACAGAATTCTAGATCGTAGAGTGATTATTTCTAGGATTGAATTAAAATTTGGGGAAAAGGAATCAAGTGAACGAATTGTGTGAACTCAATTAGATGATACTACCCTAGGATCAATTACCTTTCGACTTGTGATTTTATCTTGCTAATTTGCTTTATTTGCTTAATTTAGATATTTCATCTTTTATTTAATTTTTGTTCTTCGATTTTTAAAATTAGATAATTAGAATCAAAACAATTTTCGGATTCCTAAATAGCGTCAAATTTTGAGTAGAGTTAATTCCTTTATTTTCGACACATCAATTCCCTTGGGTTCGACACCTTGGAAATACTCAGGTTTTACAAATTTTAAAATTGATCGGATTTGAAAACCATACTACGCGAATCCAAGCGATCAATTTTGGCGCCGTTGCGGAATTGATAGAAAATTTAAGGGAATAATTCGAAAAAGAAGAGATTGTTACTTTAGGTAGTTTACTTTTATTATTAATATTCGATCTCGTTTCCTCACATCTTGTTTTCTTTTCCTTGTAGGCGGTGCATGATCACGAGATCCCAAGGAAAGAACTTATTTCCTTTGGACCCTTAAATCGAGAAGTCTTTGAGGAGGAAGAAGCAAGAAGCGAGAACCGAGACTATTACTATACCTTTCGTTGATACCATGGCCGGCATTGTTGACCAACCACGAGAACTCGCTCGTCCCGAGAAGATCCCTTTGAATGCCCGCTTTCGACCTAAGCTGGACGATTATCAAGAAGGAGGTTGGGGAAAGATTGATGCCAACAATTTCGAGCTTAAGCCGTCCCTCATTGCTACAGTGAAGTCTCAAACATACGGAGGGGGAGTGAATGAAGATCCAAACGCTCATCTTGAGTCGTTTTTGGACATATGTGCCACCATCAAGCAAAACGGAGTGCCTCCAGATGTCATTAAGCTCCGCCTATTCCGGTTTTCTTTAGAAGACGATGCACTAGATTGGTACAAGAGCTTAGATCGGAAGGAAATTGGTACTTGGAGAGAGATGACTCGGTTGTTCTTAGCACAGTTCTATCCTCCCTCGAAGGTGCAAAAACAAATCAATGATATCCTGCAATTCGAGCAATATGAGGATGATTACTTATACGAGGCATGGATCCGATTTAAGAAGCTACTTCGCAAATGCCCACAGCATGGAATTGACAAAGAGGAGATCTATATTCGGTTTTATCGGGGTTTGACGAGGAAGGCTAGAAGAGAGTTGGACTACTCATCGAAAGGGGGATTTCTGGCTAACGATTATGAAGAGGCCAAGAATCTCATTGAGCTAGCGGTCAACAATGATTACGAGGAGGTGACCGATAGGAAGATGACGAGAAGAAAGGTTCCATCCGGTGACGAGGACGCCTACGGTGATTTAAAGGCAAAATTTGAAAAACAACAAAAAGAGCTCGAGATGCTAAGAAAGAATACTTTGGGAGTCAATTCGTTTTGAAGAGTTAAACGAGCCGATTGCGATTAAGGAGGATATGAACTACATGCAAGGAGGAAACTTCCAAGGGGGAAATTGGGGAACTCTTATCCGAACAATCGAAACCACCCTAATTTCTCCTATGCCAATCCGAACAATGCTCTCCAGCCACCACCGGGATTTAATGTGAAAAATGGGGTTATTCAAGAGCCGATTGCTAAGACACCTATGGAAGAGATGTTGGAACGGTTGGAGGCGAGTCAAAAAGAGTTTATTTATAAAGTAGACAAGAGGTTCGGGGCTCTCGAGCATAGTGTGACATCTATTGGAAACTCGGTGATAGCCTTGACAAAGCAGATGTCGATGGTGGAGACCCAAATGAGTCAAATGGCGAACGCCTGCCGGATTTCATAAGCGGGGCATTTTCCGAGCAAAGACCGAGACCAACCCGAAGACGCAACAATGCAACGCAATCGAGCTTCGGAGTGGAACGAGGTACAGAATCATGGGGCTGAAGTTGAGAAACCTGGAAACAAAGATGTACTAGAAACGGAGCGGAAAACGAGAAAGAAGATGGAATACAGCAGAACCTATCGGCCAGGCTATCGGCCGATAGGCCCAACCGATACCCATACAAAGATGCCGGCGGTGAAGCCTATCGACCTACCTATCGGCCGAAAGGCTCTGGAAGTTCGAATATGAAAGATTTTGAGGAAAAAGCTCCATTTCCACAGCGTTTGGCCAAGTCGAGATATGATGAAAAGCTTCAACAATTTATCGACATGTTTCAAAAGGTGAATATCAACATTCCACTTCTAGACGCTTTGAGAGACATGCCGGGGTACGTGAAATTCTTGAAAGACGCTGTGGCAAGCAAGAGGAAGTTGAGGAAGTTTGAAACAATAAATATGACAGAGGAGTGTAGCGCTATCATTCAAAACAAGCTCCCACTCAAGCAGAAGGATCCGGGACGTTTTACTTTGACATGCATGATTGGCGACCAAACGTTCCGTAATGGGTTGTGTGATCTCGGGGCAAGCATCAATCTTATGCCTCTATCCATCTTTAAGAGGTTGAAGATTGGGGAGATGAAGCCGACTACCATTTCTCTACTCATGGCGGATCGGTCAATCACTTATCCGAGGGGAATTGTGGAGGATGTGCTCGTTAGAGTCCAACACTTAGTCTTCCCGGCCGATTTCGTAGTTCTTGATATGCCCGAGGACGAGAATCAACCATTGATCTTTGGGAGACCGTTTTTAGCGACGGGGAGAGCACTTATAGACGTCCAGGAGGGTGATCTTACTTTCCGGGTCAATGATCAAAATCTGAAAATTTCCATCTATGACGCGATGAAGAAGCCCGACGATGCGCCCGAGGAATGTTTTGAAATTGAGTCTATTATGCCGCCCCCGACCGACTTGTTGGAGCATTGTATTTCACACTCTATTTACTCACATTCTGAGGTTGATGAAATTTCCGAGGATTTGCCGGAGTATGTTCGAATGTTGGAGGCGAACGAGTCTCGACTTAATGAGAGGAGCGTATGCTATCTTGATATCAACAAACCCGTTCAAGGGGGAGTTGTCACTGAAGACCCGGGTTGAATGAGGTATCGTCTAGCTAAAGACGTTAAACGTAGCACTTGTTGGGAGGTAACCCAACGTATGTATGTATATTAGTTCGTTTTATTCATTTATTTTCGATTTTTCGTTTGCGTGATTTTTGTAGTTTCTAATTTCGTAGTAGCTTTGTTAGCTTTTGTTAAGTTCTAATCCATGCATGCCGAGTTTTGAATACCTGCAGGTCTTTCATCGCCATATCCAAGCAAAAACGGGACCAAGTATGTGAAGTAGAGCAATGAAAAATTTTGAGACAGAAAATCCTATCTGGCGAGCCTATCGGCCGAAAGGCCCGGCCGATAGGCTGAGAAAAATAAACAAATTTCTATTGATTACAAGCAGTGGTCGATAGGGTCTTTCTATCGACCGAAATCCCACCCGATATGAACATGGTAAGAGACAGAAGCTCCTATCGACCAAGCCTATCGGCCGATAGGCCTGGCCGATAGGAACATACCCGGCCCAGTATCCACTTCGACCCGGTTATTTTATACCCCTTTTAAACACTTCACACCCGATTTTCTCACACACTTACACAACTCTCGGCCGATAGAACACAAGAACGAAAGGGGCGAAATTTTTTTCTACTTTTCTTCCTTCAAACTCGATCAAGGAACGTTGAAATGGGAAAGCAAAGCAAGAAGTCGAATCCGAGTACGGCCGGAAAATCTAAGGCAACCACAGAAAAGGAAAAGGCTCCGATGAAGGTAGTGCCGGCTATTCCGATCCCGGCTGCACTCGACCCGAAGAAGTTCAAGCTGAGATTGACCGGGCCAGAGTCTAAAAGAAGGTGGTCGCACCTTATCGGCATGTCACACAAGCATTGCCGATTTCTGCATGAGGAGACGGCTCGGGGTATGGGTGTTTACGATGATATTGTGCTACTAGCGAGGCAGTGCGGGTTTGAGCAAATCTTTCGGGCGAACTACCTCGCTTACCACGTGCTCACTGTGGAGTTTCTGTCCACACTTGAGGTTTTTAGAGAGAACGGGACTCCGGCTTCTATTCGCTTCAATCTCGACAACATAGAAAGGGAGCTCTCGGCCGATGAAGTTAATGCCATTATCAACGGGGCCGAGGACGGATCATTCCAGCAGGGCGATCATGCCAAAGAAAACTTAGAGCTGTGGTCCAAGATGATTTCCCGCAGGGAGGAGACGCTTCTTATTTATAATCCGACATATGCCAAAGCCTCCTCGATCAGGAACCCAGTTCTCCGTTATGTCCACCGCCTGTTCACATCGACGATTTTGAGCCGTACCGACTCGGGGACGTGCTTGTCCACTGATCTTCACCTTTTGTGGTCGGCCTTGAACGGTACACGGAAGCACGCCGGATGTTTTACGATCGAGCACATGGAGAAACAAGCCGGTGGCCGGGAAGCAGAGGATTGGTATTGGGGCGTTCGTGACCCTATTGCGGAGCATCTCGGGTGCGCATTAGCGGAGAGCCGGTGTCGAGACATCTATTTGGATAAACCGACACTGCAGAGGCAGAGATGCTTGCCTTCACCGAGGGGTTCGACCGAAATTGCAGTCGGAACAAAACCGTGTCCCTCTTCCGACTCCCCTCTCCGACCTTGACTTCGGTGATGGGCGACGCGCCCGATGTATATGCGAGGTGGAGTATGAGCTCCGCGGCTCATGTGGCACTTATCCGACCGTTAGATGCGCCTCGTAAGAGGCAACGCCGGGAGGTGACCATTGATGAGCCGTTCTTAGAGGGAGCCGAGGAGGAGATGGATGATATACCCGAGGGGGGTAGCCGTGACGAGATTCCCACCGGTGGAGGTACTAGTTTTCAGATGAGGGCTCCGGATTTTGATGCTTTTGAGACGAGATTTTTTGAGAGAGAGAGAGAGATGCACGACGAGAGTATGCAAGCGCAAGATAATTATCACTTGGCGAGTATGCGTTCTTTGACAGCCGAGTTTGGTTCTTTGGGAACTCGGTTGGGCGAGGTTGAGACTCGGGTGGGTGTTGTTGCCACTCGGGTCAATGAGTTGTACGAGCTCGTGGAGAGACGCGCCGAAGAGGACAGAGTGTGGCGACAAGAGGAGATTGCTTGGAGGGAGCAAGAGAGGAAGAGGCAGGAAGATAGGTGGGCCCAGGAGGACCACTACCACCGAATGCTACATGAGATGTACCACTTTGCTCCTTTCCCCGATTCACATGCCCGCTATGATCCGAGCTCGCCGACAAACCCGCCATTTCCGCCACAGTGATCAGGTACTCCATTAACAAAGCCACTCCTTTCTCTTTTCAAACTTATTCCTCCTTTGGGATGCGAAATAAGTTTGGGGGGGGGGGAAGAAGTGCGGCTTTGTTAATTTCTTTACGTGTGAGTACCGTGTTTGCCTTGTATCTTTATTTGCTTGTGTTGGTGCCCGTTGTGTTTATTTGTGCTTATCATTTTGGTGTTGCATGGTTTTGGCTTTTGGTTGCTTAGTTTTTAGATTTTTTTTATTCATTTTCGTTCGGTGTGTTTGCTAGTTTCTATTTTCTATTTTTTTGGTCGTAGTAGTTTTTTTTTTTAGATTTCGTGTTTGCTTTTATTTGCTTTTCGTTGTTTGTTTTTAGATAGCCTTGCTTGTTTTTAGTTTTTCCTTATTAGTGAATTTTTCGTGCTTCTAATTGTGTGATACCGATGTTACAACACTGTTTTTCTCTCTAAAGAAACGGTCGAGTTTTAGTCGAGTTGTAGTTAGTAATTTCTGTTTTGCATAGTATTCATTTAGGTCCAAAATTTTTCGTGATTGTAGAGGTCTTGGCAGATAAGAGACGATACATACTTGTTTTAAAATCACCGTCAATACGTTTGGTTACATCTTCCGGATAGTGAGTCGTACTGTTTCGTCAGTCGTGTTGGCACTTAGATTGAGTTTAGTGTCGGTCAGTTTCTCCCAAAAGTTGAGATAATGTTGTTCTATGAAGGGAAGTCTAGTAACCGGGGGCATTCGCGTGACCCGTTGTTTACCCTCGCGTAAAACGACGACTCTGATTAGACTAGTGATTTAGATATTTCACATGTGCCAATGATAGGGAACCTAGTAACCGGGTATTCGCGTGACCATTGTTTACTCTCGCGTAAAACGGCGACCTTGATTCGGACATGCGGAAATTATATATTCGAGTTGTTTCTCCGCTGTAGACGGGAACTTAGTAACTAGAAGCATCCATGTGCCCCATGAGTGTCTTTTACGTCAAACGGTTTCCTAATACATGAGAATGGAAGTTCCACCCTAGGATTACCCCGATGAAACATCCCGAGATCCTAACCTAGTGGTCAACTCGAATTAAATTCGTGAACATATATATAAGGGAATACTTACAGAGGTTTATTTGTTATGAAACTCGTGAAAAATGTGCCACTCGGTATGTAAGGCGAACTAGCTTGTTTATTTTAGCCTTTCATATTGACGGTCGATTTGACTCACGTTTTGTTAATCTTTGAGCCGGATTTTCTTCATGAACGAATGATTAGGACCGAACTTGACTACTTTGTGGAATCATTATTCGAGTGCGGCTCGCTTTTACGACACTCGGATTATTTAGAGAGAATTACAGGTAGTATTGATTAGGTTGAACACTATGAGTTGCACGATGATTCACGATTTTCTTTTTCTTTTCTTTTGTTGTTCTAGACGAACAAGGTTTAAGTTTGGGGGGGTTTGATAAGTGGTAATTTTACCACTTATTTCTAGGATTTTATACTAGGTTTTTATCTCGTTTCGTGATTAATGTGCTCGTATTTGGCTTATTTATGATTAGTCGAGCCGTATTACGCGTTTGGGTTGGTTTTAGTGTGTTTGCGGGTTTTAGAGCCAAAAGGACCCAAAAGCGAGACAAAGGACCGAGAGTCGAGTCAAACGGACGAAGAAACGGATTTTTGCGCCAAATGAAGACCCTATCGGCCCGGCTATCGGCCGATAGGGCCGTCCAAAGGAGCTCCGCCTATCGAGTGAAGAAATCGACGAACCACCTATCGGCCGACTATCGGCCGATAGGCGCCGAAGCTTCCCGAGCTCTCGTTTTTGGACGGATTTTGACTCTTTTGGATATTATTTATTTCCTAGATTAGGGCTAATCGGGATTTTAACCCCTTAGGCTATAAAAACCTGTTTTTAGACCTAGTTTCATTATCTTGGATCATCTTCCATCAGCCTTTATCACTCTTTTATATTAAGCAGATTTTTACACTTTTTAGCAAGATTTATTCCTTTGATTCAAGAACTTTTTGGAGGAGAATTATTGAAGACTCGGAGTTCATACGAACGGGTTGTAATCTCTCTTTTCATATTAATAATATGCATTCTTCATCAATTTCTTGTTTGATTTCAATTATGTCTGGCTAATTCATTGATTGATTCTAGGGTTAGTAATTTTAATTGATGTTCACATGATGTTCTTTTGATTACCTTTTGACCTTTCATCCTAGGCTCGTGTTCAAGTTGTGTTAAATCTCATGCTAGATTGAAGGGCCCTTAATCGATGCATGTTAGCTAATTGATTTTGTCCGGAAGGAGTAATTGATTAGTGGAAATACTTGACACACAATATGATTTTATCTTGAGACCTAGCGGAGAAAGATAAATCATAGATAAATAAGTTGGTGCTTTTTAAGTGATTTTAATTCTTTGAGCCCTGACGGGGAAAAGGGTTTTAATTAACTATCTTTCTAGGTTGCCTTGACAGGAATTCTAGATCGACCGAGTGATTATTTCTAGGATTGAATTAAAATTTGGGGAAAAGGAATCAAGTGAACGAATTGTGTGAACTCAATTAGATGATACTACCCTAGGATCAATTACCTTTCGACTTGTGATTTTATCTTGCTAATTTGCTTTATTTGCTTAATTTAGATATTTCATCTTTTATTTAATTTTTGTTCTTCGATTTTTAAAATTAGATAATTAGAATCAAAACAATTTTTCGGATTCCTAAATAGCAGTCAAATTTTGAGTAGAGTTAATTCCTTTATTTTCGACACATCAATTCCCTTGGGTTCGACACCTTGGAAATACTCCGAGGTTTTACAAATTTTAAAATTGATCGGATTTGAAAACCATACTACGCGAATCCAAGCGATCAGAAACCGAACCTAACGATTCGAAGAATACAATCACAACCATTTCTAAATGAATACGGAATTGGAATACACCCGAAAACCCGCCTACGATTCATGTATATTCGTATATAAACAACAACGAGGGCGGACCACAACCAAACCCTCTCGATTCCGTAAAAATCACGAAATATACCATGAATCCGTAGGGAAACTAAGAATACTAACAAGATTAATCATATTCATCAAGAATCCACCAACAAAACGGGACTAATCGGAAGAAAAACCCAAAACCCCCAAATTAATCGAAAATAGGTTTCTAGAGATGTTACCTTCGGAGATTCAAGTACTAAGATCCGTAGAACACGCGTTGGATTGGTTGTCCGGCTTCACGATCAAAAGGAGATGAAGAAAATCAACACTCAAATGATTTGTGAAGGAAGAACTCTCCCTCAAGCTCTCTCTCTCGGTTGCAGGTGAAGAAAAGGGGAAAAATGAGCTGAAATGCCGAGAAAACGAATTTATAGGGCGGACAGACTCGACCGTGTCCGACATGACACGGTCGTGGCGCGCAGTCGGCCGGCAGGGACTCGACCGTGTCCTGCATGACACGGCCACGCGCCAAGGGGACCTACCGAGCAGTGACCCGTCATGGCGCTCGGCAATGACTCGACCGTGTCCCGAACACGGTCGGGCCTCAAGCGATCGCTTCCGGCTTATCCGGACGAGTACGGCACGTGTCGGACGACACGGCCGAGTCCGGCCGGCAATGATCGGCCAAAGTGAAAAATGAGCGGGTGAACGAAAACGATCATAACTCTCGTCCGGACTCCGATTGACTCACCGCTCGAACCATTGGAAAGCTAACTCGATGCTCTATAATATTGCAAGATTCAGAATTTTTGGAGTTACCAAAAATTAATGGTGATCTAACAAAGTAGAACTCATACTTAGAAAAGTCGTTTAGAAATCCTGAATTCAACAAAACGACACCGAAACCCGAACCTGAATACGAACCGAAGATACGGTACGAAGTACTCACAAAGACGAATCTAAAAGCTAGTAGGACACACGATTCCGACCACCCGAAGGCTCGAAATTCGACAACGGAAGGTAATTACCCCAAACTTTGGGAAATTACGAAAATGGCCCAAATGCCCGAAAATCACCATAGACAACGAATAATCAAACCGAAGCTCACAACACGTATAACAACGTTAAATGAACTTACGAAAAACCCCAAACGCAGCTTGAATGAGATTCGCAAGAACCGAACTCAAGCGCGGAAAAGTCGCTAAAAAGCACGGAACTCAACAAAGCAGCACCGAAACGAACTCGGATGACAAAAAGTGCAGAATTAAATATTCTCCGAATGACGAAACGGTCAAAAGAGAGTCGTCAAAACGGACTTCGGCCAAAAAAAGAAATTTACCGAAATTTGAAATTGCGGATATTACAACACGTACCGACAGAATAGATTTAGAAAATGGTTGCCAAGGTAACTTAAGTTACCGGATACCGAAAAGGCCATTTAAAGATACTCGCGCAGCGGATAAAGACAAACAATTAAAATACTCTAGCAGCGGAATACAACAATTGATCAGAAACTCAAAACACAAATACATGCCCTTGCCAGTATCCTCCGGGAAGTTCATCTCTCCACGACCGCTACAAGCTTGATAATCCAAGAACCTAAAAAGAAAGCCCACGACGGGGTCAGCCATAATATCCAACAATGATAATCATCACATCTCGTCAATAATTACATATCAATGGAAATACTAAGTAAGAATACGACCAATGTAATCTTACCGTCGTAACTTTACGAGAATCCACGATACGTATCCTTAACAACACATTAAAATAATACCGAAATATCTGCACGGTATCTCAACAATACTCAAGGTTCTCCAAAACATTATCATAACTCGCGATACGGAAATTATACCAACTCTGGCCAATTCAATCCATCGAATAACATCGACAATTCCAATACGATAATCGATTGTCCATCAAAAACAAGTACCAAGGAAATACGGAACATACCTCAAGATACGAAATACCATTACCATCACGTCAGTCTAATCCGAGATCAGATCAACACAAGATACGGACATGGTCCTAACACAAGACCTACAAATGCATACTCATATGACAACGTCAATATGATCACAACAATAACGACAATGTATACTTATGGCAAACCCATAATATACATATGCACAACAACAATACATGGCAATCCGATGATCCAGCGTTCACTGCCTAGATCCCCCGATGATCCCGTCAGACCAACCCGAGGTGGAAAACCCATCCGATGATCTAGCGCACGCTAGCATAGATCCCCCGATGATCCTGTCGGACCAACCCGAGGTGGACATATGACAACAATGCACAACTGCACAAAACAACAGTACACAATACACGACAACAACAATGCACAAATGCATGACAACAACGATACACGAATGTATCACGACATGATCGACACAAATAATAAAAATGATTAGAGTACTTGCCCCGAGTCCTTCAAGAACGATCTCAATGTCTAAACCATCACGAACCATTATCCTCAATACTCGACGGTCCAAAGTATCACGGATTGCAGATAATTCATATATTCGTCTTTATCACAATATATCCTCGATATATAAGTATACCAATAACAAAAGTAAATCATATACATTATGATTTAGATTCCCAAAACTCGAATACGATTTATAATCTCAAATCTCCTGTGATTACGATTATAAACATTGCTATACGAATTATACACGAATGAAACGGAAACCATTCATTAAATATTATGAACTGAGCAAGTAATAACTTACTTCGATACCGATACAATGACGAGGAAGCTGCTACCAATTTCATTGTCTTCATCTACTAGCTCCTCGGCCCTGACTAACGCCATTCACGAACATACTCGAACATGACCGCAACATACGGTTATAAACACCGATCAATAATCTCAACCTATTACAATAATCGATAAGCAACAAGTTCGACAACAATCAACAATCGATAAAATCAATTCACAAACCCAACGGCTCGACAATATCTCGATTAAACACTAGTCGGATCAATCCTACTCAAACCAGCACGAATTTACAACCACAACACGAAAATACTGCACTTTCTGCCTTCTTAGCGCACGTTAATCACCTAACGTAGCGTGCGCTAAGTTGCTCCCGTTAGCGCACGCTAGGCAGTAAATGTAGCGTGCGCTAATGCTGTACAGATGCATGTTTTTCAGATACCAATCAACTTATGGCGATTTCAAGAACACTAAGTGATTCTGAATCATTTTCAAAGCTATCAAAACAATGAAATCCGATATCCTTTAACATATAAACAATCATCCAACTTATAATCCAAGTTCTATATCCATATATCATCTTCCTTAATATTAATACACGAAACGTCAAGAACGTAACCACACTTCCTTAATCTTACATTACAAAGAGTAATCATCTACAATAACATCAACATCCGAAACTGAGGAGAAGGATTAATCCACTTATCTCAAGAAAACGAACAACACAATCCAAATCAAAAGAATCATATTAATATCATCATACTCCGGTAATCCATCTCATAATCATGCTTGTCAACTTGTTTATGTAATAATCATCAACTCAAGAACATCAACATTCAATCCAAAACGAAATCCAAAGATGAAGAGTAATTACCTCTTTGAAGGAATGGATTGAATCCCAAGGTTGAATCTGTTTTCAATCACTTCCAAGTTTCAAATGTTGTTAGGAGTGATCAACTCAAGTGTTTGGGACCTCAACTTCTCTCTAAGACCTCTCTCTATCGTTCACATGAAGAAATGGACGGAAATGACGAATAATGGCCAACTGCACTTATATATATATTGTACATTACTAACGTACGCTAACATCTGCAGTTAACGTACGTTACGCACGTAGCGTGCGCTAACTTTCTTTGTTAGCGTGCGCTATCGAAGTCCAGAGGCAACTGTCTTACCGCATGAAGTGATTTACGTACGCAATGCCCATGCAATAGCGTACGTAAATGCCTCTATTTAGCGTACGCAAGTGTCTTACCTTAGCGTGCGCTACTCATAGTTGACTCGTTTATCTGTATGCTCCGAAGACTGGTCCACACGCCGAAAGTGCTGACGAGGATAAGATTTCTTTTTGTCCGATATACAGTTAGCGTGCGCTAACCATCATGCATTAGCGTGCGCTAACACTACATTACAACATCCGTTGACTTACCAGAACGTGCGCCGAAAGTGGCCTGGTCCACACGTAGATTCCTTCTGATCTGACTGCACTAGCGTGCGCTACATTCTGCCTATAGCGTGCGCTAACCATGAATGATAGCGTGCGCTATACTTGACCATTAGCGCGCGCTAGTCAGTATATACTTAGCCATTTCCAACTCTTCTCGTCTGTCTCGACATACTGGATACGTACACTCACACACTGAATATATATACTTAATTCCATAATATTCTCATATGATACATAATATCCTCAATTGCAATTGTCGACCAAGTACGACAATTATACCGATATTGACATCTCAGTCCTTCATTTATTTTATCTATACTGTACAGATTCCACGCTGTACAATATAACTCGGATAAAATAATACTAAACAACGGTAGTAGAAATTCCGAATATTACAACGATATAGGCATAAGAAGAGCTAATCTTACCAAGATTGATAAATCAGTTTGACGGCATATATTCTTTATTTCAGGGGGAGCGAATCAATATATGCGCTGTACTCTTTTTCCCTTATGACTGGTTTTTATCCCATTGGGTTTTTCCAGCTTAAGGTTTTTAACGAGGCAGCTTATGCACAAGGGTTGGATTTAAGTTGTGTACACTTTTTTCCTTCTGACCGCTTTTATTCCCATTGAGTTTTTCGGCTTAAGGTTTTTAACGAGGCACACTTATCCAACTCACATTGCTACGTCCAAGGGGGAGTGTTATGAATTGTGGACTTTAGCACAATTAATTGTTAAAGAAGAAAAATGTGGCCCACAACTTTTGACAAATCAAGAGGGATTGATTCAAACTTTGAAGGTGGACAAATTGGAATTGTAGTGTACCATTGTTGACAATTGATGTACACATTTGTTGAAATGGTAGTATAACTTTGCCTATAAATAGCTTGCTCCAAGATGTAATGTTACACCATTGAGAAAGAAAGAAATAAACTACTACTACAAAATATATTCTATATATTATCAATCTCCATATTTTATATATTGTTATTTATTTTGTGTATCTTATAAAATATAAATTATAAAGTATTTCACAACATATATATATATATATATAGTAGCGGATCCACTGCAGGGCAAGATGGGTCATCTGACCCCTTGAAAAAAAAATATTTTTTTTATATTATATTATAATATCTATACTATATAATACTTATCCCCCTTAATTTAATGTGGAAGGGGATTTAATTGTAACTTTTAATTGTAAATATATGAAGAGACTACTTTAATTGTAAATTTTAATATAAATAAACTAATTTAAATACAAAAGATATGATAAACATCACAATGCAAATGCACCTTCTAATACACAAAGTGATTAAAATGAACTTTTAAATGATAGTATAAATTACAAGATGGTTAAATTTTAGCTATGAAATCTTAGATACAATCGGTGTATCACACGGGTTGAATAAACCAAAAATAACCCCGGAGCAACATACGGGTTAGTAAAGCTTCATTTCATATAACTAATTACATAGACTAAAATAAAAGGACAATAACAATAAAAAAAACATATAAACTTCTCTAAAAGGCATTTAAATTCTGCCATCTGCTCATTCAACCGTCTGCCCCAATATTACGTACAGAACACGTGCACCTTCTAATACACAAGGTGATTAAAATGAACTTTTAAATGATAGTATAAATTACAAGATGGTTAAATTTTAGCTATGAAATCTTAGATACAATCGGTGCATCGCACGGGTTGAATAAACAAAAAAAACCGGAGCAACATACGGGTTAGTAAAGCCTCATTTCATATAACTAATTACATAGACTAAAATAAAAAGACAATAACAATAAAAAAAATATATAAACTTCTCTAAAAGGCATTTAAATTCTGCCATCTGCTCATTACGTACAAAACACGTAGATATTTAACCAAAGACCGTGCATCACACAGGTTGGATAATGCCTCATATATAAAAAACTAAAAGCCCAACCCCAAGCCCAACCAATAACCCATTAAGCCCAAATGTCCCAAACATAATTAATTGTGGAAGAAAAAAAAACATGGGACTGCTCTGATTAGGATTGGGATTTAGTTATTTTGTTTATCTTGTGTTTGTTTTGTGGTTTGATGAATTGTCTAAGGACTAAGGGATATCATGTTCAGATTTATGAATTTTTCTTGGTCAGGACCGTCAGGTTCTAAATTAATTTTGTGCAATTTTGAAGCAATTTGCATCAGCTTTTCATAAAAATGATAATGTTTATCTTTTGAGTATTATCTCATTTATTGGAATTTTTTTGATTTTTTTATCCTGCCCCCTTGATCATGTAATCCTGGATCCGCCACTATATATATATATATATATATATATAGTGTAGCTTTATTTTCAGAACTCTGTTAAGTGCGAGAACTGCGAGAACCACCTTTTGTACTCCTAATAATACATAATGTATATCATGTCAATGCATCCAATCCCTACTGATCATAACCCCTACTATATAGTAGGGGTTATATATATAGTAGGGGTTATCATCAGTAGGGGCTATTATAGTAGGGGTTATCATTAGTAGGGGTTATCCCCCATGATAAAAAATGTATTTCACTATAATACCCTTTTGAATTAATAATATTTTTTTAATATTTTAAAAAATCTCATTGATTTAGAACAGTTCTCGCACTTAAGAGAGTTCTGAAAATAAAGCTCCCCTATATATATATATATATATATATATATATATATATATAGCCTGTGGAGACTGGATAATTTTCCTAAAGAACCTGGAATTTTACCTTTTAGCTGATTGTGAGAAAGATTTAAACGTTCCAGCTTTACTAGGTTTCCGATGGATGAAGGGATTTCGCCGGATAAATTATTGAAACTCAGGTCTAAAACGACCTGTAATTCGCTGAGTGTGCCTATTTCGGGTGGGACTCGGCCGGTTAGAGTACCTTTTTCGTTCTTGAACTTTTTAACTTTTTACCTTTTCCTCCTCCAACTATTTTTTTTACCTTTTCGTCCTTAAACTAACCTATTTGAGGATTAATTCGTCCTTCTTTACACCACCGTTTAGGTTTCCGTTAAACCCGCTGATGTGGCATAATGACGTGGAAAATTTTTGCATCAAAAACTCTAGTTTCAGACAGATCTCTCTGCCTCGAAATCAAATATCTAGTGATTTTCCAGTTGATATATTAAATTGCTCATCACTGGAAATGTTAGACCACTCTGGAAACAACATTGGCGGGTTTTTGCCAACGGACATCGACAAACTGCACGAGCTTGTCCGAAATTGATCTCTCCGGAAACCAATTTTCAGGATTTATTCCTCCAGAAATTGGGAAACTCAAGAATCTTGGTATCCTTCTACTGAGGCAAAAGCTTAGTTACCTTCTACTTAGCAATAATCAGTTCTACGGGAATATTCCTATATGGTTAGGCAAAATGCAAGAACTAGGTAAGATAGACCTTTCATCGAACAGATTTAGTGCACGTATACCTGCAGAAATTGGAAACTACTCACGTTTTCTCACACTTTCCCTCCACAACAACAGATTGTCCGGTCCAATCCCACCGGAAATCGTCAATCTCAACTTCTTAAACGTCTATATATATAGGTTCTACAAGTTTTTTTATTTTCAATTTTAACCCCTAAACTTCCACAACAACAAAGTCTTTCTACATGTGGTTCCACATATACAAAAAAAAGCCACATCATTATGCCACATGGTGTAACAGAAGGACGAATTAATCCTCAAATATGTTAGTTTAAGGACGAAAAGGTAAAAAAAATAGTTCAAGGATGAAAAGGTAAAAACTTAAAAAGTTCAAGGACGAAAAAGGTACTTTACTTAACGGTAACCTAAACGGTGGTGCAACAGAAGACAAATTAATCCCCAAACAGGTTAGTTTAAGGACGAAAAAGTAAAAAAAAAATAGTTAAAGTACGAAAAGGTAAAAACTTAAAAAGTTTAAGGACGAAAAAGGTACTTTATTCTGAGAAATACACAAGGGTTGAGGTGAGGGACGACTAGAACGATGGGCAGAAAAACAAAGATGTATTTATGTGTATTGTAAAAAATTTTGTGCTGTATAAAATACAGTATTTATACAGTAGAGTTTAGGTTTAGGGTACAGAAATTGTAGGTTTAGGAGAATTTTAATTGGGCTAGGAAAAAGAGTTTGGGCCACAAACAAACTAATATGGACCAACAATAATAATTGAGTTTAAAATAAAAAACATTAATTATAATCGTTTTGACTAACGAAAATTGTTGGGTTTAACTAAACTACATAATAATATTAATAATAGTGATAGTAATAATCATAATAAATAATATTATTATTTAGCTTGTAAAATCTTTTGGGTAACGATTAACATCGCTTAAAATTTGACTCAGGCCTAGAAATGACGAGACGAAACATGATGAACTAAATTGAGAAATGAAACTATATGAATCACATGACTTGACATAAATTATAATGACATAATTGAATTTGCATGATCATGAAAAAATAAAATGAATTAAATGATAAAATTATTCGGGCATTAATTTAATAAAATTAAACATATTTTCTATAATTCACAATAAATGTATATGCGAAATCGGGGTGTTACAACCTACCCCTTTTAACAAATTTTCGTCCTCGAAAATTAAGTTATGTACCTTGAAAAATGAATGTTGGATACTTGGAACGGATCTCCTCTTCACATTCTCAAGTTGCCTCATTTGAACTATGACGACTCCATTGAACTTTCACCAGTCTAACCTCTTTGTTTCGTAACTGATGTACCTTACGCTCCAAAAAAGCTGTAGGTACCTCCTCATAAGTCAAGTTCTTGGCTACATGCAACTCTTCAAAATTGCATATGTGAGCAGGGGTCATGTATGTATTTTCTCAGCATGGAGACGTGAAAGACATTGTGCACTCCCGACAACTCCAACGGCAATGCCAAACTATAAGCAAGATCACCAACCCGACCCAAAATCTCAAAAGGTCTAATATAACGAGGCTGTAGCTTTCCCTTTTTACCGAATTCACTCCTTTCATCGGCGCTACCTTCAAGAACACATTTTCTCCAATCTAAAATTGGATATATTTCCTTCGTTTATCAGTATAAGACTTCTGCCGATCCTAGGTAGTCTTAATTCTACTTCTGATTTAGTCTATCTTCTCTACAGTCTGCCCGATCAATTCCGGACCCAAAATCTCCCCTTCTCCAACATCACTCCAATAAAGGGGCGATCAACATTTCCTTCCGTATATAGCCTCATACGGGGCCATTTGTATAGTCGCTTGGTAACTATTTTATAACCAAACTCTATTAACGGCAAAATATTTTCCCAATTATCTCCAGTATCGAGAACACACGCCCTCAACAAATCTTCAAGGGTCTCTATAGTCCGTTCAGATTGACCATCGGTCTGCGGATGATATGCAGTATTGAAATTCAATTTAGTGCCCAATGCACTTTGCAGGCTTTTCCAAAATTTCGACGTAAATAGCGAATCTCTATCCGAGATAATCGATACTGGTACACCATGTAACTCACAATCTCCCAAATATTAATCTTTGCATATTGTTCCATACTATAAGTCATCCTCACAGGTAGAAAATGAGATGACTTCGTCAAACGATCTACTATTACCCAGGTAGCATCATTCTTCCTCATGATTCGCGGCAGACCAACCACGAAATCCATTGTGATATGCTCCCATTTCTATTTTAGGATTTCCAACAGTTGAAGCAAACCTCCTGGCCATTGGTGTTCTGCCTTCACCATCTTACATATCACACATCTCTCCACGAATACACCAATGTCCCTTTTCATTCCTCTCCACAAAAAGAACTTCTTCAGGTCGTGGTACATCTTTGTACCTCTCAGGTGAGCAGAGTATGGTGCATTATGGGCTTCTTCAAGGATTTGCTTCCTAAGGGATTGATCCTTAGGAACACATAACCTCCCATCATAAGTCAAAACGTCATCCGCGACAACGATAAATTTCTCAATACTTCCATCTTGTGCTCGACCTTTCATCTTGCACAAGAACTTATCGCGTGGTTGAGCCTCCTTAATCTTATCCCTCAAGTTTGGTTGCAAGACCAAAGATGATATGATTGCTTTCGAACTCTTTGAAGACTCAACTTCTTTAATCCTTAACAGGGAGAACTCTTTTATCAAACTCTCCTGGTCGGTCAAGCAAGCTAACCCACCTCTAGTCTTCCGGCTTAAGGCATCGTCTACCACATTAGCCTTACCCGGATGGTAATGAATAATACAATCAAAGTCCTTCACCAATTCTAACCATCTACTTGGCCTCATGTTAATATCCTTCTATGTGAAAAGGTACTTCAGACTTTTATGGTCCGTATATATCTTACACTTTCCGCCGTAGAGATAGTGATACCAAATCTTCAATGGATGTAGTACAACATCCAACTCCAGATCATGCGCCGGATAGTTCAACTCATGTGGTTTAAGATATCTCGATGCGTATGCTACTACTTTACCATGTTGCATCAGAACACAAACCAATCCCTGTTTTGAGGCATCACTGTAAATAACAAAGTCCTCCGTCGGATCAGGAACCGTTAATACTGGTGCTGAGGTTAGTCTCCTTCTCAACTCTCGAAAACTTTCCGCGCACCTCTCACTCCATTCGAACCTCACACCTTTCCTTGTTAAATGGGTCATAGGAGTGGCGATTTTCGAAAATTCTTCGATAAATCTTCTATAATAGCCAGCTAAGCCCAGAAAACTGCGAACTTCGCTCGCATTTGTGGGTATAATACCCACATTTTTCCCTTTTCCCGATATTCTCATTTTTGGTGTATTTTCATTTTTAGCAACTCGCTTGTAACCGTATTGACATTTTGAGAATATTTAATATGGGACTTCTTGTCGTTCGAGCTTGTTTTAGACTCGTTTTACTCGATTCGGTGTTTTATGTCATTTTCGTCGCTATTTCGTGCATTCTCGTAAATCGTCGTTCAGAACCGCCATTTCGGGGTTGCCGAAGACCCAGTTATTAAGCGTGTTGTGAGCTTTTATTTGGTGTTTCGACCGTGTATCGTACATTTTGAACATTTTGGGCCGTTTTGCAATTTCCCAAAGTTTTGGGGTAATTACGTTTGTTGTTGTTTTCCGAACCTTCGAGTAGTTGGGAATATGTTTTCCTTCAACACTTAGGTTCGTCGCCTCAAATCCTTTACGTTCGTACCCTCGTGTTTTGTTCACCGTTGCATTTCGATTTTTTCGGTTCTTTCCTTGCCTGTTGGTAGCGTCCCGTCAGCCTCAGGAAGGGACATTAGGTACGTTAACCATATGTTGTTACGTACGTAATGGTATGTAGGAAATCGGACAGGAGGTCCTGCCCATTGCATTACGTACGTAAGATGGGAGGGCTTACATACGTTAACAGGCTAACGTACGTTAGCTACATGTGGCTAACATACGTAACTCGGTCTGGGTTTATATACCCAGAAGTTGATCGATTTCAGTCATTTTTCACTTCCCCTCCTCTCCCCTCCGATTCCAAGGCAATTTCTTGGCATTTCCGGGTGATTTGAAGCTTTGTAACTCCGATCCATCATCTTCCTCGAGTTTTTGGAGTGTATTATCAACATCTATTCGTGTTCTTCGTCTTTAATCCGAGGTAAACTCCTAGAACCTTGTTTTTGGGAAAACTTGGGGTTTCGAGTTTTTCGCCCGATTCGTTCTGTATGGTTGATTAATTCGTGATGAATATGATTAATCTTGTTGATATTCTTAGTTTTCCTATGGATTCATGGTATATTTCGTAGTTGTTGCGTTTTCGAAAGGATTTGGCTGTGGTCCACCCTCGTTGTTATTTTTATACGAATATACATGAATCATAGGCGGGTTTTCTGGAGTATTTCAATTCCGTATTTGTTTAGAAATGGTCATGATTGTATTCTTCAAATCGTTAGGTTCGTGATTATCGGTTCCTAGCATTCATCGGTGATTTTCCTTTCCATTCGTTGCGTCGTCAATTACTCAAGGCAAGTATTTTTGGAAACCTTTATGCGTAACATGAAATGGTGATGTATATTGTGTGTGCTTTGCTCACCTCGGGAGGGTCCGACGGGGCCTCGAGGGAATCCAATGGTATAACCCTGGATTCACGAGTTTGTTTCGCTAGCTAGCTCGGGAGGGTCCTTAGAGGCCTCGAGCGGGATCAATGATATAGCCCTGTTCCCAAGGCGATGCGCGTGCGTGATTTGTTTTATGATATGGCCAACTCGGGAGGGTCCTTAGAGGCCTCGAGCGGGATCAATGGTATAGCCCTGTTCCCAAGGCAAATTGATTGACTGTTTGTTTCCGGAAAAGACATGTCTGGTTTTGGTTTTGAAATGAATTTGATGCATTGTGCTATGAAATGTGTAAGCGATTGGTTTGCCTTGATTACTTGTACTAGCGTAATTGCTAACCCCTTTGGGGACCCGTTTTGGGAAAATTCTTGTTATGGATTTCAGGTTATGATCAGCCAGACGAGCGGGCACTGGGACAGTACGAGGATGCTGGCCAGGGTCGTTGACATGTGCACTTGAGTTCTTTTACTTCCGTTGTTTCTTTTGTCATGGTTGTTGTTTACTTTTAAACTTATAGATTGTACTCGCGAATACTTAGGCTTTTCTCTTCGAATTATGATTGTTATTCGTTGAAGCTACTATATTTGTCGGTTGATGTTTATTACGCCGGTTGCTCCGGGCGTGTTGTTATATATTGTATTGTTAATGTATGTTTCCTCGCTAACCGAGACGGTCAGTCGAGTGGTGTTTTCTTGTTTTAGCCTAGTGGGTCCCACGTAGGGGTCCACGGCGCTGTAATATACTTCGAATATCTCAGGGTGTTACAGAAATGGTGTCAGAGCCTAGGTTTATGGATACCTAGGCTTGTCGGTTATTTGGGTCTAGTTGTGTTTTCTTTTGCACATTGTCACACCGCTGCCAACATCTCGGTACTTCCAGTGTTCGTAAGTTTTCCTTACTCGATTCTTTGTTTTCTCATACCGTATTTCTGTTTCTTGAACTGTGGTTGTTTTTCCTCTCTTACTTATCATCGAGTTGCTTTTTGCCACCTTTTGACACCAGTATAGATGCTGGAAGAGGCCGTGGTCGTGGTCGTGGCCGTGGACGCAGCCGGGGACGTGGGGTAGCTGGTGGGGCAGCCACGACGCATTCAATTTGGATGGCACCATATGAGGCGCTTTATGGGTGGCGATGTCGATCGTCGATTTGTTGGAATGAGGCATCCAATTTGGTTGGGACCGAACCGGATATCGCTTTAGAGATGAGGTGGAAGGTGGAATTGATTCAGGAACGGATGTTGACTGCTCAGAGTCGACAGAAGTCATATGCCAACATCCGTCGTCGACCTTTGGAATTCGAGGTGGGAGACCACGTTTTGCTAAAGGTGTCGCCGACGAGAGGAGTTTTCCGTTTCGGGAAGAAAGGGAAGTTGAGTCCTGGATTTATTGGGCCTTTTGAGATTCTTGAGAGAGTCGGCGAATTGGCTTACCATCCATGTTTCCCAACTGAGGAAATATGTCACGGATCCTAGTCATGTCATCGATGATGGTGAGATCGATATTGCCGAGGACATCACTTTCGAGGAGCGTCCCTAGAAGAGTTTGGAGCACCTTGAGAAGCGACTGAGGCATAAGACCATTCCCTTGGTCAAAGTGCAGTGGTCGAGGCATGGTGTCGAGGAGGCAACTTGGGAAACCGAGGATACATGGTGCTAGGTACCCCGAGTTGTTTGTTTCTTAAGTTTCGGGATGAAACTTATTTTTAGAGGGGTAGAATGTAATACCCGCATTTTTCCTTTTTCCCGATATTCTCATTTTTGGTGGATTTTCATTTTTAGCAAGTCGCTTGTAACCGTATTGACATTTTGAGAATATTTAATATGGGACTTCTTGTGGTTCGAGCTTGTTTCAGACTCGTTTGACTCGATTCAATGTTTTATGTCTTTTCCGTCGCTATTTTGTGTATTCTCGTAAATCGTAGTTCGGAACCGCCGTTTCGGGGTTGCCAAAGACCCATCTCATGTTATTAAGCATGTTGTGAGATTTTTTTTGGTGTTTCGACCGTGTATCGTACATTTCGAACATTTTGGGCCGTTTTGCAATTTCCCAAAGTTTTGGGGTAATTACATTTGTTGTTGTTTCCGAACCTTCGAGTACTCAGGAATATGTTTTCCTTCAACACTTAGGTTCGTGGCCTCGAATCCTTTACGTTCTTACCCTCGTGTTTTGTTCACCGTTGCATTTCGATTTTTTCGGTTCTTTCCTTGCCTGTTGGTAGCGGCCCGTCAGCCTCAGGAAGGGACATTACGTACGTTAACCATATGTTGTTACGTACGTAATGGTATGTAGTAAATCGGATAGGAGGTCCTGCCCATTGCATTACGTACGTAAGATGGGAGGGCTTACGTACGTTAGCTACATGTGGCTAACGTACGTAACTCGGCCTGGGTTTATATACACAGGAGTTGACCGATTTCAGTCATTTTTTGCTTCCCCTCCGACTCCAAGGCGATTTCTTGGCATTTCCGGGTGATTTGAAGTTTTGTAACTCCGAGCCATCATCTTCCTCTAGTTTTTGGAGTGTATTATCAACATCTATTCATGTTCTTCGTCTTTAATCCGAGGTAAACTCCTAGAACCTTGTTTTCGGGGAAACTTAGGGTTTCGAGTTTTTCGTCCAATTCGTTCTATATGGTTGATTAATTCATGATGAATATGATTAATCTTGTTTATATTCTTGGTTTCCCTACGGATTCATGTTATATTTCGTAGTTGTTGCATTTTCGAGAGGGTTTGGTTGTGTTCCACCCTCGTTGTTATTTTTATACGAATATACATGAATCGTAGGCGGGTTTTCGGGAGTATTTCAATTCTGTATTCGTTTAGAAATAGTTGTGATTGTATTCTTCGAATCGTTAAGTTCGTGGTTATTGGTTCCTAGCGTTTGTCGGTGATTTTCCTTTCCGTTCGCTGCGTCGTCAATTACTCAAGGCAAGTATTTTTGGAAACCTTTATGCTTAACATGAAATGATGATGTATATTGTGTGTGCTTTGTTCACCTCGGGAGGGTCCGATGGGGCCTCGAGGGAATCCAATCGTATAGCCCTGGATTCACGAGTTTGTTTCGCTAGCCATCTCGGGAGGGCCCTTAGAGGCCTCGAGCGGGATCAATGGTATAGCCCTGTTCCCAAGGCGATGCGTGTGCGTGATTTGTTTTATGATATGGCCAGCTCGAGAGGGTCCTTCCATAGCTTCATGCCATTTCGCAGAGTCTACATCCACCATCGCTTGGTCATAGGTCGTCGGGTCAGTCTCTTGGCTATCACTTGGAACCTCATGGAGACCCAGCTCCTCCAAGTGCACAAGCCCATACCTCTCAGGTAAATGAGACACCCTACTAGACCTACGAGGTGGTTGTACTTGTGTTTCAGAAAGTTCGGTTCCAGTTTCTTGCACAGGTGTCTCTCGAGGAGTTTCATTGTATTCTTCTAAAGAAATACTTCTACCTGCTCCGCCTTCCTGAATGAACTCATCTTCCAGGAAGTGTGCTTGTAAAGCAACAACGATCCTTCGATCTTCGGGCATGTAGAATAGATATCCCATCGTCCCAGACGGGAATCCAATGAAACGTCCCTTCGCAGACCTAGCTTCCAACTTTTCCACCTTAGTCTTCTTGACATAAGCGGGACATCCCCGAATCCTAATATGATTAAGACTTGGTTTCCTTCCTTCCCACATCTCATATGGAGTTTTAGGAATGGATTTGGAAGGACATCTGTTCAAGATATACGCGGCAGTCAGGAGTGCATACCCCTACAGGTAAATCGGCAAGTCAGTATAGCCCATCATGGAATAGACCATGTTCAACAGGGTCCGTTTCCTTCTTTCTGACACACCATTTAACTGAGGAGTACCTGGAGGTGTTAGTTGTGAAACTATTCCATGTTCTTTAAGGAACTCGTCAAACTCCATACTCATATACTCGCCACCTCGGTCCGACCGAAGTGCTTTGATATGATTACCAGTTTGTTTCTCGACTAGGGCCTTGAATTCCTGGAATTTCTCAAAGGCCTCGGATTTATGTTTCATTAAGTATACATAACCATACCTAGTATGATCATCTGTAAACGTAATGAAATATTGATATCCGTCACGTGCTTCTTACAAAGCACCACAAACGTCAGTATGGATTAATCCCAGTTTATCAGCGGCTCTTTCAAATGTCCCTGTGAAGGGGGACTTAGTCATTTTGCCTTTAAGGCAAGATTCACAAGTAGGAAAGGGATCCGATCCCAATGGACCCATAAGTCCATCTTTTTCCATCTTGTAAACCTTGGTCTGACCAACATGACCAAGTCTAAGATGCCATTTCAAAACTTGATTGGTTTCATCCCTACCACGTTTTCTAGTCATAGTATTCACAACTACTTTGTTCTTTGAGATTTAGATGATACAATCCATTCAACAAAGTAGCAGTACCCACTAGTTTATTTCTAAAATAAATTTTGCAGGAACCATTACCAATGAAAAATGAAAAGCCTTTTCGGTCCATGACCGGAATGGATACAATGTTTTTGTGCCCCTTGGGCAAAACAAGTACATCTTCTAAAGTCAAAACAAAGCCGGATTCTAAACCCAAAAGAAGTGATCCTATGTCGGTCACCTCGACACTATGCCCGCTTCCGACTGTGATCATAACTTCTCCAGCTCCAAGCTTCCTACTTTGTTCCAGATCCTGATTCACGGTACAAATATGAGAACTAGCACCAGAATCTAGTATCCAGGAAGTAGAAAATACAGTAGCAGAGCAATTTGTTTTCAAAACTAAAAGTTCTGTACCTGAAGTGCCATGAAGAATCGGATAGTCTCTAGCCCAGTGGCCCAGCTCACCACACTTGAGACAAGCATCCTTCTTCTTCTTGTTCTTTGGAACCATCGGGGCCTTGCCCTTACCCTTAAGGTCGTTAGCTTGTGGTCCAGTCCGCTTCTTGGTCTTTTTCTTCTTATTCTTAGACTTCCGAAGTCCATAAGAAATCACAAGTGCATACTCCTTCATCCGCTGGGTCTTCATCTCGAGATCGAGCCACCGCTTGTTCATTAGCCACTAAGTTACATGCAATCTCATTGCTTGAAGTTCATAACAAAGCGTGAGAAGGAATCGGGAGAGGCGTAGGATAAGGTCGGTTTGGAGAGAAGTATCCATTTTAAAATCAAGAGCCTCCAATCTCTCGATCATGGATATCATTTTGAGGACGTGTTCCCCAACCTTCTCACCTTCCTTCATCCTTGCACCGAACAGCTGCTTGGATATCTCATATCTAGCAGTTCTGCTGTGCTCACCATAAAGCTCGATTAAGTGAGATAGAATATGCCTAGCAGAAGTCATTTTCTCATGAGCTCTCTGAAGCTCATTAGACATGGAATCCATCATATAATCACGGACTTTCACGTCATCCTTAACCCACTTTTCGTGGTTTTCAATCTCTTCCTGATTGGCTCGGGTCCGCACAGGAGGCACCGGAATGTCCGTCTCCAAGACGTATCCCAGTGCCTCTATACTGAGGACAATCATCAGATTGCGTAGCCAATCCACAAAGTTAGGTCCCATTAAGGTGTTCTTTTCGAGTAGAATTGCGAGTGGATTCATTGTCATATTAAGATTTGTCTGCATTAAGTATAACAGATTAATTAGTGACTTGTTATATTATGATCTGAGTATAGAATTAAGGTCTTTTCTATTCTTGTTACCCAGCTCCCACTATTTTTATCGGAATAACACACTCCCATGTGATATCCGGAAGTATCGTCGCTCTACTTCATAGTGGTGATCGAGTTCTTTATAAATCTTAATAGAGGGCAACCGAACAGGTTTCTAGTCTATTAATTTTCATAAAGTGGTGTCCAACACCAACCCATATAATGGATGATTCGATCTTCTTTTTGCCCTTGTTCACTCCCCTCAACCTATACGGTTTCTATGGTTCGTGAACAAGTTAAGTTTATACCATCGATGCAAATCAGTTTCACAATTGAATCTTATCCGGCAACCTATAAGGTTTCTAGGGATAAAATTTGCTCCAACCGAAGGCATCCAATGCGCTCCCGGTAATTTATCCGTCCTCCCCGAACGACTACCCCGATAACTCGGAAGCATAGCACATCCTGTTTGGATTTTAATTTCCCGAAAGCTCGATGGAGGGAAGGAAAACCTTGAAACCTTATAAACTTAATAATTTGCTGTGGGAGAATTATCGCGATTAATGTTACACTTTGCACATTAATTCATTTAAGCGCGTTTGTGGCATTCATACAATATGAAACAACCATTCACAACCTAGTTGCTACCAACATGTGGTTCATGGACCGTTCCTAGAAAACAAAAACTCCGTAATTTAATTACAAGTCTTCGTCTTGGATCTTCGTCTTCTCGAAATGGATCTTCCTCCGGTCTTCGTCATTACTTATAAATTTTACATCAAAAATTGCATCCTAGATACAAATATTTCTAGTAAAATAAATAGGCTCGAAACGGCCTTTACAACCCAATCGAATAAAACGAACGATTCAAAACTAAGTCCACGAACCACATCCCTATTCAAAAGCATTCATCCAATAAATACTATATAAATGAAAAGCGTAGAGGTACATTGATCCAATCAACAATACGAACTGATCCAATCGATTCACACAATCGGTAATATGATAACGTTCAAAATAATTCGGTCGACCATAAATATTCCAATTAATCAAATTTCCCTTATAAAATGAAATACCATAAATCATTTTAATCATATTAAATCCAATTTAACATGTGGGAGATTAATTTTCAAGAATACACGAAAAAATCGAGCCGGGTGAAAAATTGGCCTGCCTGGCCGAGTCACTGCCGGCCGGACACGGCCCATGCCGAATGGAACGGTCGGGTCGTGCCGGCAGTGTCACCTTCCTGCCAGACTCGGCCGTGTCACCTGACATGGTCGAGTCACTTCCGGAAGCTGCCGGCTAGACACGGCCCGTGTCGCTAGACACGGCCCGTGTCGCCTGACACGGTCGGGTCCGCCTGACAGTGGCCTGGCCAGACTGCCGGACACGGCCCGTGTCACCAGACACGGCCGAGTCACCATGGCAGCTTCTTTCCCTTTGTCCGAAAAGTCGTCCGACGACGATTCGAAGCTCTATTTTCGACCGGATATCCAATATCAATATTTTTCAACATTCATATCTTCAATATAAATCATATTTCCAAGAAATTAAGATTTATATTTAGATATAAACTTACGAAAAATATAACTACAACGAACGTAAAAATATATACCACGATTATGACTAAAATGATTCTAAATCATTCACCATCTAATCAAGCATTCCAAATGCCAATATTGTATATACGATCGCAAAACCTACGCTCCGATACCACTGTTGGGATTCGGTGCCTAAAACGAAGGCCCAGCGGAAGCGGTAAAATGAAAATTAATTCGATCCGAATCCCTACGAGGATCGATCGAGCTACATATATACGAATATATAAACGAAAAACAAGAGTCATAAGAAACTAGCCCTCGAAGTCCGTTGATTAAATGGTAACCTTCTCTTGAGCCATTCCCCAAGCTTTTGTTTGATCTCTACGAGTTTAATCCGCTCCAAGCCCTTGAACGATCCAACGCCGAAAGCACCGCGTCTCTACTTGCCACGCGCCGGAAAAACGACCGGAATAACAACACTTGATTAACCTCTAAGGTTACGGCTAGAATCAAGTTATGAAGCTTTTATTACTACACTCTAAGTGTATAATTTATCTCTCAATTTTATCTCTTGATATTTTTTTCTCTAAGAAAAACTCTCAAGAACACATAAAGAAGAAGAACAAGATGAAGAAGTTTTTCTCTCTCCCTTGAAAGCCTTATCTCACGTTGGAAATCAATAATGTGAGGGGAGAGATTGTCTTCTTTTTATTCTTCTCACTTTTGGACCAAATCACCTAATATCATATATAATATGATATTGTCCCCTTGGTGGCCATATGTCTTCCACCTAACAAGGAGAAGACCAAGACCAAGGGAGGGGTTAGGTATGGGGCGGCCATCTAGAAGGAGCCGGGACGAGTTCGGTTCGTTTCAGACTCCCGTGAGTCCAAACAGATAAACTCTGATTCTGTTCCGATATATTTATATCAATTAATTAATCCAATTAATTAATCATATCAAATACATTATAACATAATTAATTTCTCCAAGTAATAATTATATTCATGAATTAAATTAATCACCCAATAATATATTTAATTCATTAGGCCATAAATTAATTTATCCAATAAATCAATTTAGACATGCAATGTCCCAAAATCAATTAGACATCCAATGTCCAATAAATTAGATATCCAATATCTAATATTTATAATGAGAGATTAAGCTCGATTTATTCCGTCGTCAATCCTAATGCGCGACTCGGTAGGTCCGTCTCAGTCAGCAATGGGAGGAACCAAAGAGTAGTAGCACCACCTAGCCAGCCTGGTGGCCTACACTGTACCCCGACTGAGAACGAATGATTGGGATCATTCAAGAACCATTCTGTCGTGAATACCAGTATACGTATAAACCCTTCTTTCAAATGTCCCGATCAAGTTATAGGGTCACGGTCAGTTAAACCCCATCTGTACTTGACGCTATGCATGCGTTAATGCAAATCGAGATCATCGAGCTCTCGTGTATCTAATACAGCTAGCTCCAATGCTTTGGCTAAAGACTTATGATCTCATCTGCCAATAACCGCATAGGACATATAACCCGTTCACTAATAGGAGAAAGAATTCTATCTTGGTATTCAGTAGGACCTGCTACTTGCCCGTCAAGATGCACGTCGAGGTTGACCCCCGCCTTCCGGTTTACAGGGTCGAACTACTCTAATGAAAATCTTGACGTCACAAGCACATCCCTACTAAATCCTCAAGTCGAAGGTTCACGAATACCTATCACAACCTTTCAATTCCATCATTGACTGTCCTGGAGTGAAATCTGTGTGACGAATCGAGGGTGAGTCGGTTCGAGTATACTAATCTAATTAGCATACCTATAACGTGTGCTCCCACTAACCATTAGCGTTCGATAGGCACTCTCTTTGTCAAAGAACACGTCATACAAGTCTTTACATAAACTTAACGCCCAGTTAAGTTTCATCGACTTGCGAACGATTAAGTATTTGAGCTATAGACCTTTCCAGTGCCGACCCCCTTATCTAATAAGGAGTGGAACGTTTTGCTCTCAAATACACGGACTAGTTTCTGTATGTATATTTACGAGTTAGGAATGCCAGTAACTACCAGTAAATAAAGAAACATCCATTGCCTTATATTGATGATTTACATAATAACAAGTACAATGCCCTCACTCAACATCCTCTGAGTGGCATTCGAGGGCATACTCCTAACAGCTACAAACGAGAAATACACCGAAAAATGAAAATACCGGGAAAAGAAAAAAATACGGATATTACATTCTACCCCTCTAAAAATAAGTTTCATCCCGAAACTTAAGAAACAAACAACTCAGGGTACCTAGCACGCATGCTATCCTCCGTTTCCCAAGTTGCCTCCTCGACACCATGTCTCGACCACTGCACCTTGACGAAAGGGATGGTCTTATGCCTCAGTCGCTTCTCACGATGCTCCAAAATCTTCAAAGGACGCTCCTCAAAAGTAATATCCTCGGCAACATCAATCTCACCATAATCGATGACGTGACTAGGATCCGGGACATATTTCCTCAGCTGGGAAACATGAAAATGCTATGAACATGACTCAGGGCCGGGGGTAATGCCAAACGATATGCCAACCCACCGACTCGCTCGAGAATCTCGAAGGGTCCAATAAATCTCGGACTCAACTTCCCCTTTTTCCCGAAACGGAAAACTCCTCTCGTCGGCGACACCTTCAGTAAAACGTGGTCTCCCACTTTGAATTCCAAAGGTCGACGACGGACATCGGCATATGACTTCTGTCGACTCTGGGCAGTCAACATCCGTTCGTGAATTAATTCTATCTTCCGCCTCATCTATAAAATGATATCTGGCTCGGTCCCGACCAAAGCGGACGCCCTATTCCAACAAATCGGTGATCGAAAACGCCGCTCATAAAGTGCCTCATATGTTGCCATTCGAATCGACGCGTGCCAACTATTGTTGTACGTGAATTTGATCAATGCCAAATGTTCCTCCCAGTCACTGCCCCAATCGAGAGCACAAGCACGCAACATATCCTCGAACGTCTGGATAGTGCGTTCCGACTGTCCATCTGACTGAGGATGAAAAGAGGTACTCAAACGCAAACGAGTACCCACTGCCTTATGCACCGCCTGCCAAAAATGCGATACAAAACGGCCATCACGATCCGAAACAATAGACTTCGGAGTACCGTGAAGCCTCACGATCTGTGCGATAAACACACGAGCCAATTTCTCCGGGCCCCAAGTGTCCTTGATGCCCAAAAAATGTGCCGACTTGGTCAGACGATCAACAATCACCCAGACCATATTCATGCCCGACCACGATCTCGGCAAACTTGTAATGAAATCCATCGATATGTCTTCCCATTTCCATTCCGGAACAGGAAGTGACTGCAACCCGGCCGGTCGTTGATGCTCGATTTTGACCTGCTGACAAGTCAAACATCTCGCTACAAACTGTGCGACCTCCTCCTTCATATCATTCCACCAGAAATTCCTTCTCAGGTCCTTTTACATCTTACTCGAACCAGGATGAACGGAGTAAACTGTAGCATGGGCCTCACGCAAAATACTCTGTCTCAACTCCGAGTCGCTCGGTACACAAAGCCGACTCTGGAATCTCAAAACACCATCCTCGTGAATCACAAACCCAGGAGACTTTCCTTTAAAACATTCTCTCGGATTTGAGAAATCATCGGATCCTCCAACTGCTTCAGCTTAATTTCATCGATCAAAGACGACGAAATTTCTAAAGCACAAAGTTGCCCGACAACTCCAGGCAACAAAACCTCAACATCTAACTCGATCAAAACCCGCCGAAGCTCAGACTGAGACGTAAGGATCTCAAGCGTTCGCAACGCAACCGGTTTCTGACTCAAGGCGTCGGCCACGACATTCGCCTTGCCCGGATGATAAAGGATTTCGAGGTCATAATCCTTAATCAACTCTAACCACCTCATCTGTCTCATATTCAACTCCCGCTGAGTCAATATGTATTTCAGACTTTTATGATCGGTAAAAATCTGACATGCAGAGCCAGAAAGATAGTGATGCCAAATCTTTAGCGCAAAAACAACTGCCGCTAACTCCAAATCATGAGTAGGGTAGTTAATCTCATACGATATCAACTGTCTCGACGCATAAGCAATGGTCTTTCCGTGCTGCATCAATACGCACCCAAGACCCTGACCCGAAGCATCACTGTAAACAGCAAAACCCCCGTTGCCACACGGCAACGCTAAAATCGGGGCTGAAGTCAAACGCCTCTTCAGCTCCTCAAAAGTCGACTGTTTCTCGTCATTCCAAACGAACTTCTCTGATTTCTGGAGTAACTGTGTAAGCGGCCGAGCCAGTTTCGAGAAACCCTCGACGAACCTACAGTAGTAGCTGGCCAAACCCAAGAAACTATGGATCTCCTTCACATTCTTGGGCGGTGCCCAATCCAACACTGCCTCAATTTTCTACTGATCCACACGAACCCCCTCGGCTGAAATCACGTGACCTAAAAACATCACTTCCTTCAACCATAACTCACATTTCGAGAACTTCGCATAGAGTTGCTCGGTCCTCAAAACATCTAACACTACCCGCAAATGATAGGCATGCTCTTCCTCGTTCCTCGAATAAATAAGAATATCGTCAATGAAGACAACGACATACTTATCCAAATACTCGATAAAGACTTTGTTCATTAACTGCATGAACACCGCCAGTGCATTTGTTAACCCGAAAGGCATAACTACAAACTCATAATGTCCGTATCTCGTCCGAAAAGTTGTTTTCGGCACATCGGACTCCCTCACTCGGAGCTGATAGTACCCCGATCTCAAATCAATCTTCGAGAACACCGCAACTCCCTGCAACTGATCGAACAAGTCATCAATCCTCGGAAAAAGATACTTGTTCTTGATGGTCACCTTGTTTAGTTCGTGATAGTCGATACACAAACGCAGTGAACCATCCTTCTTCCGTACAAATAGGACCGGTGCGCCCCAAGGCGAGGCGCTCGGTCGAACATACCCCGACTCAATAAGCTCACTCAACTGCTTCTTCAACTCGGCCATCTCTGAAGGTGCCATGCGATACGGCGCCTTCGAAATAGGGGCCGCGCCCGACTCTAACTCTATAGCAAACTCGACCTCACGATCCGGTGGCAACCCCGGTAACTCGTCAGGAAATACATCAGGGAACTCACTAATGACTGGAATCGACGAAAACTCGACTCCACCATCCTTCGCCTTCAAGGCATAGCACCAATAACCAGTACACCCCTTTCGCAGGAGCCTCATCGCCTTCAAGGCGTTAATAACGAACTTCTGGTTTCCCCTCTTTCGCCCCGCGAAAGAGTGCTCGGTGCCGTCCTCTAATAACATAGTGATGATTCTCGTGCGGTAGTTCATGATTGCGCCATGCCGCTCGAGCCAATCATCCCCGAGAATCAAATCCTCACCCTCGATACCCACAACAATAAGAGTAGAGAGCCAAGCCCTCTCACAAATAAACACAGAACAGTCTCGTACCTCTCGATCACCAACAATTTTATCACCGCTAGAAAGTTTAATGATGAAAGGCTCGCAAGGTGATAGGCAGTCAAGACTCAAACGGTGCACACACTCCAGAGAAATGAATGAATGCGTAGAACCCGAATCAAAAAGCACACTGACAGGATGGGAATGGATATAAACGGTACCTTTCGCCACAGTGGCTGCTGGATCATCGGCCCTCCTCATCTCATAGATACGTGGCTAGGCAGAGCCGACACTGGAAGTTCCTCCTCTAGCGGGCTGACCCCGACCTCTACCTCGACCGGCACTCGGCGGAGACTACGGATCAAATGAGCCCTGGTTCACACTCGGCTCCATAGGTGCTGGGTGAGAAGAACGGGCGCCTCGAATCAGTCTGATCTGTTCAAAAAAAGAAGCCTTGTGGCCCGACTGACCACAAGTATGAAAAGTCAAAGGCGAACGAGGACACTCCCGGTTCCTATGGCCCGGCTGGCCACAGTTAAAGCATGTGGGATCACGAACGGGGGTTCCAGCGGCACCTTGAAAACTCCTAGAGAAACGAGCCGAACCGCCCGTAGAAATATTTGCAGATTGAGATTTCTGCTGACTTCCACCCTTGTAACGCGAGAAATTCCCAGCGGATTTCTGCTTCTTACTCTCTCGGACCGCCGCACTAGCTGTCACCGACATATCATAGGCAATATCTCGACTCTGATAATCCTTCAAAGTAGTACAGACGAGCCCAGACATGTAGTCTCGAATTGACAATTTCATCCTCCTGGAAAAATGGAAAATTTTGTCACTCTCTTCGACAACCTGGGTCTTCACATAGCCCAACTCCTTGTTAAAATCGGCAATAGCTTGAGATACGGGAATGTCCCGTGGTTGATCATCATAGAAAGCATGGACTCGAGCCTATCTAACTGGCCACGGGCAATATTCAGTCTCCATCAATTCTTGAAATTCGACCCATGAAGCAACATGGTCTTTGGGCCCAACGGCCTCCCACCAATCTGTAGTGTCCCGAGTGAGAAAGTACTGGGCAATAGGGACCTTACGGTCCTCGGGACAGTTGGTGGCAAAGAAGACTTTAGATATCTCCTTGATCCACCCCTCCCAGCCGATCGGGTCTGATGCTCCCGAAAACTGAGGAGGATGTATCTTGATGACATCTTGGAGCCAACGGTCTGCTCCGCCCCGATTAGCATGGGCCGGATCCGGGTTCTGAACCACCTGAGATATCGCCACCATTTGGTTCACCATTTGCTGCATAACGGACGCAATACCAAGGTCGGCGCGCTCCTGAGAAGAATCATGACTGTGACGGTCACCGGTACTGCCGGATCCCGAAGAATGCGACGTGGCCGCCCCACCGGCTGCCCCACGTCCCCAGCCGCGTCCACGGCCACGACCACGGCCCCTTCCAGCATCCATGCTGGTGTTAAGAGGTGGCAAAAAGCAACTCGATGATAAGTAAAAGAGGGAGAATAACCACAGTTCAAGAAACGGAAATACGGTACGAGAAAGTAAAGAATCAAGTAAGGAAAACTTACGAACACTGGAAGTACTAAGATGCTGGCAGCGGTGTGACAATGTGCAAAACAAACACAACTAGACCCAAATAACCGACAAGCCTAGGTATCCATAAACCTAGTGCTCTGATACCATTTTCTATAATATCCCCGAGATATTCGAAGTATATTACAGCGCCGTGGACCCCTACATGGGACCCACCAGGCTAAAACAAGGAATCACCACTCGACTAACCATCTCAGTTAGCGAGGACACACACATTTAAATAATACAATATATAAAGATACACCCGGAACAACCGGCGTAATAAACATCAACCAACAATATAGCAATTTGAGTTAATACAAAATGAACTTCGGAGTGAAAAGCCTAAGTACTCGCGAGTACAATCTATAAGTTTATAAATGTGGGAAACAACCATATCGAAGTACACAAAAGAAATAAGAAGGCCCAAATGCACATGTCAACGACCCTGGCCAACATCCTCGTACTGTCCCAGCACCCGCTTGTCTGGCAAAACATAACCTGAAATCCATAACAAGAATTTCCGAAAATGGGTCCCAAAGGGGTTAGCAATTACGCTAGTACAAGTAATCAAGGCAAACTATTCGCTTACACGTTTCATAGTACAATGCACCAAATCATTTCAAAACCAAAACCAGACATGTCTTTTCCGAAAACAAACAGTCACAATCAATTTGCCTAGGACCGGGACGAAGCCACGAATCCCACTCGAGGCCTCTAAGGACCCTCCCGAGATGGCCACATTTATAAAACAAATCAAGCACACACGTCACCTAGGACCGGGACGAAGCCACGAATCCCACTCGAGGCCTCTAAGGACCCTCTCGAGCTGGCTAGCGAAACAAACTCATGAATCCAGGACGAAGCCATAGATTCCCTCGAAGCCCCGTCGGACCCTCCCGAGGTGAGTAAAGCACACACAATATACATTACCATTTCACGTTACGCATAAAGTTTTCCAAAAAATACTTGCCTCGAATAATTGATGATGCAACGAACGGAAAGGAACATCACCGACGAAAGATAGAAACCAATGGAACCGAACCTAACGATTAGAAGAACATAATCACAACCAACTCTAAACGAATACGGAAATGGAATACACCCGAAAACCCACCAACAATTCATGTATATTCGTATAAAAATAACAACGAGAGCGGACCACAACCGAACCCTCTCGAATACGCAACAACCATGAAATATACCATGAATACGTAAGGAAAACAAGAATACTAGCAAGATTAATCATATTCAACATGAATTAATCGACCGTATGGAACGAATCGAAGAAAAACCCGAAAACCCCCAATTTACTCAAAAGTAGGGTTCTAAGAATATTTACCTTGGATTAGGATGACAGATTCGTGTTGATGTTGTTATAATACACCAAGAACTCAAGGAAGATGATGGTTGAGATGATTGGAGGAATAAATCGTCAAGAAATCGCCCAAAATCACCAAAGCCGTGGATGAAGGAGGTGAAATGAGAATTAGATCCGTCCAAGGTCAACTCCTGGGTATATATAGCCACACGGCTTAGCGCGCGCTAACGGCTAAGGGTTAGCGTGCGCTACCCAGTTATTTCACAGTCCAGAACTCACTGTCCTGGACCGTTAGCGTGCGCTACTACAATTTAGCGTGCGCTAACAACGACTCGGTAGCGCGCGCTATCGAGCTATAGCGTGCGCTACCTGGCCACCTCGATGAGTCCAGAACAAACTGTCCAGTACTGGACAGTCACGCTAGCGCACGCTACCGGACATCTTAGCGTACGCTAGTCCCCTGACATTAGCGTGCGCTAGACAACGTAGCGTATGCTAATCCGCTAGTCCAGAGGGCTGGAATCAGAACTGCCACTCCCAGGGCTTGCTCGCTAGCGCACGCTACGAAGCAGATGTAGCGTGCGCTACTAAGGGATCTCTAGCGTGCGTTATGCAGAAAAATTAGCGCGCGCTAGGCACGGAATATGAATGGCCCAAAACACCGGAATATGAACGAAACATCAAACGGAACATCTCAAAACGCATAATAACATAGAATGGATCCACAGCAACACCGAAACGGCGGTTCCGCATAACAATTAAGAGAATCAGATCAATAGAATACGGAAGAAATACACTAAAAGATACACGAGGTCGCTACAAACGAGAAATACACTGAAAAATGAAAATACCGGGAAAAGAAAAAAATACGGATATTACAATTTACTCTTAATGGAGGAGCAGTATCTTGGAGTAGCGCCAAGCAAAGCGCGACTGCTGATTCCACCTGTCAGGCTGAGTATCAAGCAGCCTCGGAGGCTTCCAAGGAAGGGTTCTGGATTAGGAAGTTTCTGGGATAACTTCAAGTGATACCATGTGCTGAGCTGCCTGTTCCGCTGTACTGCGACAATGTCGGAGCTGTAGCGCAGGCCAATGAGCCGAGGTTTCACAACAACACCAAAGATATTGAGAGGAAGTATCATCTCGTAAGAGAATTAGTTCGCAAGGGATACATTGTGCTGCACAGAGTAGACTCGGCCGACAACGTCGCTGATCCACTGACCAAGCCACTTTCTCAGACTAACTTGGAGCGTCATCTAGAGAACATGGGTATTAGATACCATAGTGTGTGGCATTGAGTGCAAGTGGGAGATTGTTAGGAGTATGCCCTCGAATGCCACTCAGAGGATGTTGAGTGAGGGCATTGTACTTGTAATTATGTAAATCATTAATATAAGGCAATGTACGTTTCTTTATTTACTGGCAGTTACTGGCATTCCTAACTCATAAATATACATGTAGAAACTAGTCCGTGTATTTGAGAGCAAAACATTCCACTCCTTATTGGATAAGGGGGTCGGCACTGGAAAGGTTTATAGCTCAAATACTTAATCATTCGCAAGTCGATGAAACTTGACTGAGCATTAAGTTTATGTGAAGACTTGTATGGTGTGTTCTTTAACATGGAGAGTGCCTGTCGAACACTAATGGTTAGTGGGAGCACACGTTATAGGTATGCTAATTGGATTAGTATACTCAAACCGACTCACCCTCGATTCGTCACACGGATTTCACTATGGGACGGTCAATGACGGAATCGAAAGGTTGTGATAGGTATTCGTGAACCTTCGACTTGAGGATTTAGTAGGGATATGCTTGTGACGTTAAGATTTTCATTAGAGTAGTTCAACCCTATAAACCGGGAGGTGGGGGTCAACCTTGACGTGCATCTTAACGGGCAAGTAGCAGGTCCTACTGAATACCAAGATAGAATTGTTTCTCCCATTAGTGAGCGGGTTATATGTCCTATGCGGTTATTGGCATATGAGATCATAAGTCTTTGGTGAAAGCATTGGAGCTAGTTGTATTAGATACACGAGAGCTCAATGATCTCGATTTGCATTAACGCATGCATAGCGTCAAGTACAGATAGGGTTTGACTGACCGTGACCCTATAATTTGATCGGGACATTTGAAAGAAGGGTTTATACGTTTTCTGGTATTCACGACAGAATGGTTCTTGAATGATCCCTATCATTTGTTCTCAGTTGGGGTACAGTGTAGGCCGCCAGGCTGGCTAAGTGGTGCTACTACTCTTTGGTTCCTCCCATTGCTGACTGAGACGAACCTACCGAGTCGCGCAATAGGATTGACGACGGAATGAATCGAGATTAATCTCTCATTATGAATATTAGATATTGAATATCTAATTTGGGACATTGGATGTGTAAATTGATTTATTGGATAAATTAATTTACGGCCTAATTAATTAAATTAATTACGAGGTGATTAATTTAATTCATGATAATTATTTCTTGGAGAAATTAATTATGTTATTATGTATTTAATATGATTAATTAATTGGATTAATTAATCGATATAAATACATCGGAACGAAACCGAAGTTTATCTGTTTGGACTCTCGGGAGTCCGAAACGAACCAAACTCATCGGATTCCTTATAGAGGCCGGCCACACTTTTGATCTCTTACCTTTAGTCTTTGTCTTCCTTTGGTGGGTGAAGACTAATCACCTAAGAGATATGATATCTCTTATAATAAGGATAAAGGGATTGTGTGGGATTTGAAAGTAAAATAAATGAAGACTATTCGTCACTTCTCTAAACACACCATCATACGTGAGTCTATAGTGAGAGAGATAGAAAAATTTTCTCAATTGTCTTCATCTTATTCTTCATCTTGTTCTTGAGTTTTCTTGGAGAAAATTCAAGATACATTGAGAGATAAATATTATACACTTAGAGTACAATAATAAAAGGCTTCATCACTTGATTCTAGCCGTAACCTTAGAGGTTAATCGAGTGTTGTCATTCCGGTCATTTTTCCGACGCGTGGCAAGTAGAGATGCGGTGATTTCAGCGTTGGATCGTTCAAGAGCTTGGAGCGGATTGGATTCGTAGAGATCAATCAAAGCTTGGGGAATAGCTCAAGAGAAGGTTACCATTTAATCAACGGACTTCAAGGGTGAGTTTTCTTATAATTCTTATTTTTCGTTTATATATTCGTATATACGTAGCTCGATCGATTCTCGTAGGGATTCAGATCAAATTAATTTTCGTTTTACCGCTTCCGATGGGCCTTCGTTTTAGGCACCGAATCCCAACAATGCATGGCCTAACTTGCATAATAAATCAGGTGTTGTATTGAATTTTCTAGCCTTAATTGGACCAAGCTGAGTTTGGTTGCCAACACCGCAATATATATATATATATATAGTGGTTCGGCTCGGTCTGGATTTTGTGAGATCGGCACGGACACAAGTGAATCCTTCACGACTGCAAAGGCATTATGACATTGTTTAGTCCATTAGAAATTTTCGTTTTCTTGATCGCCTTGAGGAAAAGTCTGCATTTTTCCATTGAATAGGAGATGAACCGGCTCTGAGCGGCCAATTGTCCAGTTAGGCTCTAGACTTGTTTAACTGAGCTGGGGGCCTTCAAGTCTAAAATTGCTTTGATTTTATCAGGGTTAACTTCTATCCTTTTTTGGCTACCACATAGCATATGAATTTGCCCGATCCAATCGCAGAAGTACATTTTTTTGGGATTTGGCATCATTTTATGATTGCACAAAATTGAAAATATATTATTAAGATGACGTACACGATCGATAATCATAAAAACTTCTTACAATCATATACTGTTTATATAAACTTCCATTGTATGTCAGATTAGCTCAGCGGACATCTTGTTAACTAAACTTTGATAGGTTGCCCCATCATTTTGAGACCGAAAAGCACCATTGCATAGGACTAGAGGTTGCGAGTTGAGAAGAATGAGGAGTTCTCCTCATAATCGAGATGGAGGCCAGTCTAGTTGTAGCCGGAATAAGTGTTCATAAAACTCTTTAGCTCATGCCTGGCAGTCGTGTCGACCATGTAATTGATGTGTAGACGTGGATAGCTGTCTTTGGGACATTCCTTGTTTTGATCATGAAATTGATAACAATCCCCATTATCCGTTGCTTTTTCTGACCAAGACGGGGTTCTCCACCTATCTCGTGTACTTTTCTTCTCAAATGAACTTGTTGTCAAGTAAATTGGACACTTCTCCTTTCAGGGCCTTTTGTGTTTTGAGCCCCACATTTCTTCTTTCTTGGACCACCGGATTATAGTTTAGATCAATGTTAAGCCAATGTCAGGCATGAGTCGGGATGATTCTTAGCATATCTTCGTGCTACCAGGGGAATACATTAGTGTTGGCCTTCAGGAAATTAAAATCGGCTCAGCAAGGTTGTAGCTAATCTGGAGCTTCCTGACCGGCTTGGATTCTTCCACGATAATTTATTCTAGCTCTTCAATTGGATCGGAATGCCTCTTCCTCTTCCCCTACTCTTTTCTATGGTAAATTTCATCTTCTGATCCCATTAGTTAGTTTCCAGGTCGGCAGCCCCAATCAAACATAAGATCCACTTTTTGCTCTGGCTCGGAAGGTTCAGAATTCATTGGTTCCTTTTCGGGTCGCCGACTCGGGTCAGCACTGGATCTATCTGACTTGAACCATTCTGGGATGATGAAGCTCTCCATAATATTGATTTCTCAGGATCGAATGGTGGAGCTGCATTCTTGAGCCGCCCTTTAATCACCCATGTGAGTCCATGTTCTTCTCACTCGCAAAGGAAATTTTTAACAATAATGATAAACTGACTCAACGGTCCTTAGCTGATGTAGGACCGACATGCCTAGAAGGGCATTGTGTTCGCTGGGAGAGTAAATTATCTTGAAGGTGGTCATGATCGTTATGATGTTTGGATGTTCCCCGAACTGACAGGGTTGGTTGATCTTGCCCACCGACTAAGTGGTGACGCTTACACCGAACTCTCAGATCTAGTCTGAACAAGGATGTATATGCGACTCATCTATATGCATCTATTGAAATGTTTGCAAATAGAGGTAGATTTTCTTTCCAACTGATTGTCATGGTTGAAAGTATAGATTGATGGCCCCCAATTATTTAGATTTTTGCTCAATTGTTGACTAAGATTAACAATCGGTCTCTTTTCATGCTCGTTCTCCTCTTCTTGTTCATGCTCTTCTAAAACCCTTCGGTCAAAATGAGGTATAGACTCCATAGATTCTTTGTGTAATATCCTGAATTTTAGAATAATATTTTATCGTGACCTTATTGGAATACTGGTTAATATAAATATTTAATTTTGGTTCTGGACGTAATATTGAGTAAATGAGAGTAATATGTCGAGTAGTATTTTCTAATATCGTCGAATAATTATTGGTAAGAATGTGACGGTGACCAACATTGTATTCTTCGATAAATTATTCAACGAGAATTAGAGAAATTATCCGGACTTTTGAGATATTAGACTAGAATATTGATGGGTTATTGGTTTTATCGGATGCAGTATGAAATAATCGGTTAATCGAGTTAGAAGACTGAATAACAGATCCGTAATTTATCCGTTTTTAATTGAATAAGACATAATTTGATATTATGTCTCACTACCCATTCTAAACAATCATTAAGTTGATTATTAAACACCTAATTGATTTTTTATTTCAACTCTCCTTTCTCTCTCTTCCCTCCTGCACGTTAATTCCCTTTCCCTCTCTCTTTATCCCCACCTAACCCCCGTGGACAAAAAAAAACACCACCCACATCATTATCTCCTTCACCCCTGCCACACAACCAATGGGAGAACATCGACAGCCAGCGGTGCAGCGGTTTGGATGTTGGGATCTTTGTACAGATTATGGGTTCGGATGAGAGGCAAGCCGGGTGGAGAACGATGATCCAGGTGGTTCCGGCAATGGGTGGCGCGATGACGGGTGTGACAAGAAGGCAGTCCGGGTGGCTCAGTTCTGGCAGTGAGCTTCGTTTCAAGCTGGAGCCGACAGATATTTTCGGAAGGACCGCCGGTGACGGAGGCTGCGACGCGGCGGAGATCGTAAGAGGCTAGATTCTGAGTTTAGGTGAGAGTTTTTAGATGTTTGAGGTGATAATCTATGGGTAACTGTTAGGTATCTATCCGGAATACATAGGATTACAGAACTCAACAATGAATGAATTACAAATAAAGAGCCTATGGTTATGGGGATTAATGATTACACAATAAACCTAATACCAATGAATTAGACAGAGTAAAATTGAATTAAACTCAAAGAACCCGAACACAAAGAACTGAAAATTAAGGATCAAGAATTCAAACTGAATATATCTTAAAAGATCTAATAACCGAGGCGTGAAGGTGGTGATATTCGAACAAGATGTCGGCTCAGTCCTCCAAATTCAGTACCCTCGTCCGGAACTCACCGGAATTGGCCTCCAGCAACCCAAAATAACCCTAAACAGATAACCCGAGCAGTTTCAGGGAACAACACACCACACCCGAATGATCTCAAGGAACTTCACTCAGAAATTATTTTCACATAAAAACGGATTTCACTCAGATCTTAAGAACACACTTAGAATCTTAGAAACCAGCACAAATATTTTCTCTTTTCTCTTGGATACCAAACAATCTCACCGAAAGGGATATAAATACCTGGAAAAAGCAACATCCTCCTCAAATCCCCTGGGAATCGCAACCAACCTTTTCATTAGGTTGATAAGGGGTTGCAATTCCATCGGAAGCAAAGTCAACCAGGAGGCTGGGAGAAAGGCGGAAGAACAGGTCGTGGCGGCGGAGGGTATGGAGAGAGAAAGTGACAGGAGAAAATAAAGTAGGGTTTCGGGGGTGGGGGGTTTTAATTAGGACCGTGGACGGGTGTGATTGCACCATCCAAATCAACGCTCCTGATGAAACAAGACAGGTTCCATAAACCGGGCTTCAGGTCATTGGGTTATACACTGGGCTAGGCTGCTCAATTAAAAATGTCAATTCTGGGCCCAGTCATACAAAACACATTTGGGCCTAAATTTAACATTTCTCCATCCGGACCAAATGAGTCATTGGGGTACACACAGGAATAAGGAGCTCATCATCGCCGAACGTCACACCACCTGCACATCACACAAAGTTAGTACAAATATAAAGACATAAATCAATCACTAAGAAAGAAGACTAGAAATCACAAAGAAAACTAGAGAAGCTATCACAAAAATATCAACTGAAGAAACTGGAAAGTCTTCAGTTACGGGATTCGATATTCAGTATCGACTTGCGGGATCTAATTTTCTTGACTGGTAGGCACTTAGTGCCTATATATGCAGGATTAGAATGAGACGGTATCTTATTCAAATCAATTATGCCCTTTTCCACGATATCACAGATGAAGTGACGCCTGATGTCAATGTGTTTAGTACGATCATGGAAAACAGGATTTCTACACAAATGGATACTAGATTGACTGTCAGAAAATATCACAACATTATCACAAAGAACATCGATTTCACGCAGTAAACCTTTCAAGCAGATAGCCTCCTTAAAGGCTTCAGTGGTGGCAATATATTCAGCTTCAGTAGTAGACAAGGTAACTATGTGCTGAAGTTGCGATTTCCATGAAATGCAAGAACCACACAACGTAAACACATAAGATGTTGTGGATTTACATTGCTCTATCATTAGCATAATTGGAGTCAACATAACCTTTAAGATTTATCCTATCTTCAGATTTAGAGAAAACAAGGCCATCAGATACCGAGTTCTTTAAGTAACGGAGTAACCACTTAAGGGCCTCCCAGTGAGGTTTACCTGGATTAGCCATATATCTACTCAAACAACTCATCGCATAAGCAATGTCAGGCCTAGTACTGACCATATGGTACATAACCGATCCTATAGCATTAGCATAAGGGACAAACCTCATTTCACTAATTTCAAAGTCAGTTTGGTGACTGAGTTTTTGATAATAAGAAATGAGGAGCCCATGGCACACTAGCACTTTTGGCATCAGTCAGAGAAAATTTCTCAAGAATTTTATCAATATATGAAGACTGATTGAGAAATAAAGTGCCATTAGGTCTGTCTCTAACAATATTCATGCCTAAAATCCTTTTTGCATCTCCTAAATATTTCATGTCAAATTGTTTATTGAGGCAACTTTGAACATGATCAATAGATTTAATGCTAGAACTAATCAACAACATATCATCCACATAAATAAGCAAGAAAGTAGGAACATTAGAATCCTTCTTGAAATAAAGGCACAGATCATATGCACTACGATAAAATTTCAAGGAAAGCATGCAGTCATTGAACTTTTTGTTCCACCTTCTAGGAGATTGCTTTAAACCATATAAGGATTTTTTAAGTAGGCACACATGATCAGGATGGTTAGTGTTTTTAAAACCTTCTAGTTGTTTCATATAGATGGTTTTTTTCAATTCACCATGCAGAAATGCTGTCTTAACATCTAATTGTTTCATCTCCCAATTATGATGAGCAACTAATGATAGCATGATGCGAACAGTGGTGAATTTAACTACAGGTGCAAAGATCTCGTTATAATCAATACCTTCTCGTTGAGTAAAACCTTTAGATACTAACCTCGCTTTGAATCTAATATTATCTTCATCCTTTTTTACTTTGAACAACCACTTACAATCAATCAAAGAATATTTTTAGGTTTTGGAACAAGTTTCCAAGTATTGTCGCATGCAAGGATGTCATTACTTCATTCATTGCATTTAATCATTCATTTGATTTATCAGATAACAAAGCATCATTGTAAGTTTTAGGTTCATTCCCATCAAGCATATCAAACACATTGAAAGCAAGAGAAGCCATGTGGAAAGTATCTAAATGTATTGGTCTTCTACAGTTCCTTCTAGGCCTATCCCTGGTTAATTGATAATAAAACAAGTGAGGAACATATTCAGATCCATCTTCAGTTTCAGAGTGGTTATCAGATTGAGCATTAGAAGATTCAGGATTTTCCATATTATCAGATTCAACAGGTAACTCATTATCACTAAGATGCTCCACCCTAATCTGAACAGGGTGGGGAGAAATTTCAGCTGCTAACACAGGAGCAGGTAAAGGATTATCAATACAAGAAAATTCAGTTTCATTAAAGACCACATCCCTACTCGTAATCACCCTCAATCCGGGTTCAGATCTGACCAATAAACGATAACCTTTAATACCATCAGGGTAGACAAGAAAAACAAATCTCAAGGACCTAGGTTCAACTTTATCAGCATTTTGATGGACATAAGCAGCACAACCAAACACCCGAATGTTTGAAAAATCAATAGTATGACCCGACCACACAGACTCAGGGTAATTGCCATTCAAGGGAATAGAAGGGGATCTATTAATAAGATAGGCAGCAATTAAAAGAGCCTCACCCCAAAAACTTTTAGACAATCTGGAAGTGGCGAGCATGGCCCTAACTTTTTCAAGGAGGGTTCGGTTCATTCGCTCAGCCACCCCGATTTGTTGAGCGGTATAAGGAACTGTCTTATGCCTAAGGATTCCATTTTCAGAACACATAGTATAAAACTGAGTATTGCAAAATTCAAGGCTATTATCGGTCCTTATCTTTTTAATCCGTTTTCCAGTTTGATTTTCCATTAAAAATTTCTAATTTTGAAACTTTTCAAAAACGTCCGATTTTAATTTAAGCAAAAACATGAAGACTTTCCTAGAATAATCATCAATAATAGACAGGAAATAACGATTCCTACCATGAGTCGGAACACTGGCAGGACCCCAAACATCAGCATGAACATAATCAAGCACATTGGAACTTTTACCAGATTTCTCAAAAACAGGATCAAGGGAATCAGTAGGTTTTGGAAATTGAGTTTTATGTTGTTTGCCATACATGCAAGAGTCACAGAAAGACAGCTTAGAGATATTATCCTTTCCAAAACACTTTTGTTTATGCAAGATATCTAATCCCTTCATGCTCATGTATCCTAACCTATTATGCCATAATTCAGTTTTATCAGCACAAACCAGATTAGAACATGTAGTAGTTTCAGTTTGGCAAATATATAAATTAAATTTCCTAAGGCCTTTAAACAACATTAAAGAACCCCTACAGATTTCCATGCAACCATCCCCCCAGCAACCTCTAAGACCCTGATCTTCCAAGGTAGTGCAAGAAATTAAATTATGAGATAAATAAGGAATATGTCTGACATTTTTAAGAATGAACTGAGTACCAGAAGCAAATTTTAGACAAACATCACCAACACCGGCCACAAGTCGTTTCACTTTATCAACCATATACACATACCGATCACCAAGATTAGTGTAAGTAGTGAAGTGCTGTTTATAAGGTGTCATATGATGAGTGCATCCAGAATCAAGTAGCCATTCATTTTTACCTAGACCAGCCAGCACAGAATTCACAGAGGCATGCATTTCATCATTTACCATAAAAACATCGCCCATAGCTATATTAACCTGGTCATTTTGCGGATTCTTCTTAGGTTTAGTACATTCTTGTATGTAATGACCAGATTCCCCACAATTATAACATTTGCGATTCTTAGGCCGGAACTTAGATTTATCTCTCCATTGCCCCTTTTTCTTATTAGGCTTCTCAGAATCAATTTTGTTAAACGGTTTCTTTTTAAGGCGTGGTTTAGCCCTTACAAAATTGACATCAGTCACGGGTTTAGAAACCTTATTAACCTTCAAGTCTAATTCCTTACTTTTTAAACCACTAATGACAGTATCTAAAGTGACAAAATCCTTCCATATTTGATAGCAGATTTAACATCATTATAGGTATCAGGAATTGCATTCAAAAGCACAATAGGAGTATAATCATCGATGTTTTTATCACCAGATTGTTTAATATCTTGTGCTAACTTTGTAAAAGCATCAAGATTACCATCGATATCCTAATTTAAGTCCAGCTTATATCGGAAAGTTTTTCCAAGAAGGAATAACTTATTGGGCAGAGAGGTTTCAGTAAACGTTTCTTCTAGTTTATCCCAAAGTTGTTTAGCATTATCAGTTTTGCCTATTCGTCTAATCACAGAATCAGACAAGTTAAAGATTATAGATGAATGAGCAAACTCAATCAATTCTTCACGTTTCTCAGGAGTTACATTAGACTGAAAAGTACCTTCAATGGCCTTAAAATATTTTTGTTGGACAAGTATAGATTTCATCTTCTGTTGCCAGATTCTGAAATCTCCTTTGCCATCGAAAGGTGCCATGGTAAATGAAGTAAGAGAACCCATTTTAATGTTTGTAAAAATCACACAAGATTTCAAACAAAACACCATAGTACTAGTAACAATGTAATAACCGAGACAACAATCGCAGATCACACAGATATCACAAAGATAAAAATCACACCAGATTTTAAAATAATACGAGCTGGAATCGTATCCACAAGCCCCTACAAGATCCGAGGAACACTTACGGTCCAGGCAGGAGGGTTTGGTGTACTCGGAGGTTACGACTACCACAGTCTCAACACAAAAATAGTAAATCGAAGCAATTACAGTCACACAGACAAGATAGAGTAAACAGACGGAAGCTAACAGATTAATAAAGAACAACACACCATAATAGGAAAAATAACCAAGACAGAATATAAGATGCAATACCTGAGCGGATCCCTCGGCCGGAATCCGTACGCCCTTCCGAATAGAAACCACGTTTAGTGTCTCCGATACCACTGTTAGGTATCTATCCGGAATACATAGGATTACACAACTCAACAATGAATTACAAATAAAGAGCCTATGGTTACGGGGATTAAGGATTACACAATAAACCTAATACCAATGAATTATACAGAGTAAAAATGAATTAAACTCAAAGAATCCGAACACAAAGAACTGAAAATTAAGGTTCAAGAATTCAAACCGAACATATCTTAAAAGATCTAATAACCGAGGCGTGAAGGTGGTGATATTCGAACAAGATGTCGGCTCAGTCCTCTAAATTCAGTACCCTCGTCCGGAACTCACCGGAATTGGCCTCTAGCAACCCAAAATAACCCCAAACAGATAACCCGAGCAGTTTCAGGGAACAACACACCACACCCGAATGATCTCAAGGAACTTCACTCAGAAATTATTTCCACACAGAAACGGATTTCACTCAGATCTTAAGCACACTTAGAATCTCAGAAATCAGCACAAAGATTTTCTATTTTCTCTCGGATACCAAACTATCTCACCGAAAGGGATATAAATACCCGGAAAAAGCAACGTCCTCCTCAGATCCACTGGGAATCGCAACCAACCTTATCATTAGGTTGATAAGGGGCTACGATTCCATCGGAAGCAAAATCAACTAGGAGGCTGGGAGAAAAGCGGAAGAACGGGTCGTGGCGGCGGAGGGTGTGGAGAGAGAAAGTGACAGGAGAAAATGAAGTAGGGTTTTTGTAATATCCGGTATTCTCGTTTTCCATTATCTTGAATTGTTTGTGTTTTGACGTCGGACATTTTCTTGTTGATGAGAATTGGAGTGATTTCTATCGTGATACTCTATTTGTTTCTATCGCATAGCCGTTTTAGTCGGGTGCGACTTGTTTTCGCGTGCGTTTCTTTGATTAAATGTGTGCATGTGATGTGTTGTTATTTGCTCGTTATTGTTTTGAATCATAGCCGGTGCGTTAGTGCGATCGGAACGCTGTCGAATGCCAAACCGGACCGTTGGAACGATCGAGTCCCGACCGCAGGGCCTGGCCGAGTTACGGCCGTAATGCAGTGCCTGTTACGGCTGTAATCCATGGCCGGTTACGGTCGACAGTGACTCGTTGGGATGGACGGATGCGGTCGGTAGTGACTCGTGTAAGGTGGCCGGTTATGGCCGATAGTGACTCGTTGGGATGGCCGGATGCGGTCGGCAGTGACTCGTATGGGGTGGCCGGGTACGGCCGACAGTGACTCACAAGGAATGGCCGATAACGGCCGTAAGACTATGGCCGGGTACGACCGTAAGGCCGATTACGTATGTTAGGGGCTTCCGATAACGACCGTAAGGATGTCGGTCAATTTTGGCAGTAGGGTCGAGATGGCTGGTTACGGCCGTAAGCCATGGCCGGTTACGACCATAAGCGCTCGGCAGGACCGGCTATTTAAGGCCTGGGCACCAGGTCACTCGGCCATTTCCACATTTTTCTTCATTTTTCGCGATCCTTCGACAGAAATTGAGGGTTTTGATTGGGAGCATCTTAGAACAACATCTTTTGGAAGGTTTGTGTTGATTATAACAACATCTAATCCTTGTTCTTCGTCAGATCGAGGTAATTTCTTGAAATCTCCTAGGATTGGCTTTCGATATTTCCTTCTTGATTTTCACTGTTCGTCCGATTTTGATGAATCGGTTGATGTTATTGGGCATTAGTAGGCATGTTCTATGGATTGTATATCCGTATTTCGAGTTCGTTGGAACCCAATCGGGATTTTTGGTATTCTAAGGAAACCTTGAACATTTAATATCCGATTAAATGTCTCAAAGGGTTCTCTTCGATTCTTGAACGTGTTTTCTGTTGTTTTCAATTGTTATTCTCGTAGTAATCATGTTTCCGTTGAATTTCACGGAGGATTATAGGTGTTCGGGGTTTTCCAGGTTGTGCCGTGTTTGTAGGAATATTCGGTTGCCGACGATCGAGGCAAGTATCTTGCGTATACGACTTGTGTCTTGTAAATAGAAATTACTTGTTAGATTTACGATGATTGGTTTGCCTCATTGAATTTTAATTAGTGTGAATTGACAATGAGATGAAAATTATAAACGTTGGCAGTATTATGATATTCCATTAAGTGATGATAAATGTATTGTGTTGATTATATTGTACTTGAATGCTCATTGTGAAATGTTCGTACTCGATATGCTTATTATGATGGCTTGATTTTACACTTGGAGGCGTATCATATGGTGTGCTAATTGTGTAATGTCGATGACGTTGTTGATTGTCGAAATCGCCTTGCGTACATTAGTCCTGTAAGGCGTGGTAATCACTATGATTGATTGGCCGGGGATGTCGTTGATGAATTATGAATGTGAATATGTGCGTGACCGCTAAGTTCACTCGTGATGGTTCGACGGGACCTACGAGGACTCGTGGGAGTGGACTATGGGGTCAGAACTTAGTGAAGTAATGAGGTCCAATCGTGCTGGTCTGACGAGGCCTACGATAACGCATGGCAGTGGACCATGAGTTTAGGGCATAGTGCGTACAACCGGGTGAGCTCGACGGGGCCTACGGTGACACTTTGCAGTGGACTATGGTGTCGGGACTATGTGTGTGATTGTTGTGATTGATTTAGTCCGTGTGGGTTGTTGAACCTTCGGAGACACGTGACAGTGGATCAGAGTGTCGAAATTGGTTATGTTTGGTTATTTGTGTGTAGAATAGTTCATGTGGGTTGTTGAACCTACAGAGACACGTGACAGTGGACCACGGTGTCGGAATTGGTTGTGTTTGGTTATTTATGTGTGGAATAGTCCGTGCGGGTTGTTGAACCTACGGAGACACGTGACAGTGGATCACGGTGTCATGAATATGTTTTTGACAATCAAAGTTTTGAAAGGAAAAGTTTATGAAAATGAATGTTGGATCGAGTCCTGAGCGATTGGGTAAATGTTTTCCGTGTTTTGAACTGTTGAGTTATGAAACAAGATTTGGGTTAAGACCCTAAAGTTTTTCGAAAGGTTTTGTGAATCAGGACTTGAAGTCTTAAAGGTTTTGAAATTGTGAAAATTCCCGAGATGATGATCTTATTTTCGAATGCTTCATAGCTTATTTTTCCTTGTTAAAACCTCCCGGGAATATTTTGATACTTGATTATTGCATTTGATTCATGGTTAATGTTTGCTCGTTACATTTCGTATGATTTTATAATTACACTAGTAAAACAGTGGAGTTTTACTAACCCCCGAGTAATCGGGGGGTAGATGTCTGTTCTGCGTCCAAGTACATGCAGGTTCAGGGGAGCAGTCACAAGATTAGCACAGGAAGTGACAAGCTATGATACTAATCAAGAGTTGAGAGTTGGTAGAGTTTGGTTGTATTGTCAGTGTTGATTTCAGTCTTCCGCTATATTGTGTTTCGACCCCTGTATGGGTAATGTTGTATAAGTCAGTTTTGTTGATTGAGTTGTGTGACCTCATCGGTCTGTGTATTCACGTGTAAGTGACCTTAACGGTCTGTATTATTTTATTGTTTGACCCTGGGCTGGCAAGCATTTGGTCGTTTGTTAAGGTATAGCCTGGTAGATCCTCGTGAAAAGAGGCCTACGGCGTGTAATATTCCCATATGGTTTTGGGGGGTGTTACATTTATGGTATCAGAGCTTAGGTTGCGGAAATCTAGGCTGTCAGGTCAAGTCGAGTCGTGATTAGTTGGGTATTGCGTTGTTTTGTCATTCGAGTTGTCGGGTGACACGTTGAGTTGTGCGTAGTCACAACATGTCGGATATGTTGTCAGGCGAGATTAGTATCGTGGACGACCGTCATCTCCGTGCGGCCTGTGGACGTAAGTCTCCTCTTTTATGCGAGGTACCTGTGTATCATGATTTTATCTAAGTAAGTTAATTGCGGTGCGTAATTTTATTTGCACGGTGTTGTGTAATATAGTTGTATTTAATACTTGTGGCACATAGTATGTGTATAAAACTGGGCGTATTGTTGAACCACCGTGTGGGGTGGTATGGTGTGAAAGTTGTGAACCTTGATAGGTTTCGAAAAGGTATCGACGGTAGAGTTGGTGAGAAACCCCGATGAATGATTTTGTTGTATGTTTAAACTTGACGCCCGCGAGATGTATTTGATTGAATTGGCGACTCTGGTTGCCGTTTGAGCATGTGGTTTTAAGTTCGACTGTTTTTGGAATGTTGTAATTTTGCTCGCTGCGGGTAGATTTGAGAATGTTTTTCTAAAGGACTTTACGGTTTGAGCATTTTTGTAGAAATTGATTTTTGAAAATATTTTGGTGGTATGGTCAAACCACGGTTGGTATTGATTTTAAAATCGGTTAAACTTTGATTGTTGTGATTGGTCGTGTATTTTCAAATGACACCATCAGACGGTATTTGGAAAATGTGTTTTGAAGTACTTCGGACATTGTAAAGTATTACCGTTGTTTTTGGTTATGAACGAAAGGGTTTTGGAAAATTTTTATTTTTGCAAAACGATTTTTGGTTTCGTAATTTTAAACGTTATGTGTTTGTGTGTTGGGACTAAGTAGTTGCAATAAGTTTGTTGTGTTGTTGTGCTCGCCGGAGAATGTTGTAATGTTTTCTTAATGTTGGGATACATTGTTAGATATCGTTCCCTAATTCTCGGAGCCATTTCGGGGTTGCTAGGTTACTTCAGTTGTCTAACAGCCAGTAGTTATGGCCGTACGAAATCAATGTTACGGCCGTAAGCTGTTTGTTATTACGGCCCTAAGCTTATTGCTGTCATGACCATAATCTTATTGTTACAGCCATATCTGTACACTTTATCGGTCGTTCGGTTCCTATGGATATAGTCGTGTGGTCCGCAGATGATGACCGTGAATTTTAGCTATTTTATCGGTAGTGTCGCACCCGGTTGGTTACCCTGTATAGGTATTGTTGATGTGTTGTCAAACGTTGCCATCCTTGCTAGAAATCTTGGTTGTACACTTAAGTGTTGTGACTGCATAATATGATTTGATCGTGCTATTCTATGTCATTGTACGGGTGTGGTAGTTAATATGTGGAAATGTTTGGTTATTCCACCCGGGATTAGTTTGGCGAACCTTTGGGGGTCGATGCCTAGAGGCATGACCATAGATTATCATGTGTGTTATTCTTTGTGATGGTTGGCGTGGTAATATGTGATTACCCTGTATGTCGTTATATATATATAAATATATATATATATATATATATATATATATATATATATATATATATAAGGTCATTTTGTTGATATCGTTTATCGAGAAGATTGAAGTTTCAGCGTGTTGTTTTGTAAATAACTTCAAGCAAAACAGTTTTGATAACGGATTCATGGTTTTGGTTAAATGACGATGTATTAAAAATGTTTTCAAAAATTTCATTTCGGCAAAATCTTTCAAACTCACGAATTTTAAAATATTATCATTTGAACAAATACCTCGGGAATTTTTTTTAATTTTTAAAAAATGTTACAAGTGTCTGATCCCAATGAGATGTATGTGGTCGTGATCGTGTTTGTTTTGGGTAAAAGTAGTGTACCTCTGTTGATGTGACCGTGAGAATTACTTTTGAATTTAAGTTCTATTATTGCGATGTTAGTTCGCGTATTCGTGTAATGACTTGGTGTGAATATTGTATTGTGCTGTTGTTTGTTGGCTTACGTTGATTATGTGAGGTTCGTTTTGTCATGTTATTCTGAATGGTTGTCCGTTCAGTATGCTGAGGGGTCGAGGCCGAGGCCGTGGTCGTAGTGGTGGTCGTAATCAGGAGCATGAGAGGGCGACTCACTCCTTGTCGAGTACCAATCAGCTCAGTACAGATGGTCGTGATGACCAGTCGCGAGATCAGGGACATTCAGCCAGCGTTAATGTGACGTTAGCGCCGCCACCAGCCTTCGTCAAGTGATTGACCAATTAGTGCAGATGAATCATGTCGTACATCGGAATGAGAACCCAGATGGGGCTAATGGGGCTAGTAAGTGGTTACGAGATGTGATGAGGATGCAGTCGCCCCGTTTTGTAGGTTCTTCTGACTCGTTAGGTTGGGAGAACTGGCTCTTCCAGTTGGACAGAACATTTGATGCTGTAGCTTGTCCAGATAAAAGGAGGGTACCCATTGCTCAATACTTGCTCGATAAAGAAGCTGCAGACTGGTGGTAGGCTGTAGTGCCTGCAGATCGTACACCCACATGGGCTGAGTTTAAGACCTCGATGGAGTCAGAGTATTGCCCGTTGCCTGTCCGTGAGCGCAGAATCGTCGAGTTTTTCTCGGCTATGCCCCAGGATGTGTCTATATCCCAAGCGATAGTCGATTATAATCAGCAACTGGCTTATGTTCGTGATCAGGTGAGAAGTGAAGCGGACAAGGTCCGATATTTCAATATGCGCATGAAGCCCCATATCCGTGAGAGTATGGCTCCGCTCATGTGTACCACTTTGAAGAAATATCAGGACCAAGCTTTAGCCATTGAGATGGCCGTTTCCGTGTCGGAATCTGGTTCAGAGAGTAAGAGACAGAAGATCTCGGGTAGCTTTTCAAGAGGCCATGGAAGTGGAATCCGCGAGCCTGTTGCTTCGCATTTTCCTTCTGGGAGCACTCCTCGTTCGGTTGACCAGTCTAAGAAACTTACTCCGGAGGCGAGTAGGACGATCGGTGTGAAGACCTGCTTTAACTGCAGTCGTGTAGGCCATGCGAGACAGAATTGTTGTTCGCCACCGGTTAATTGTTTCAAGTGCGGTCAACTGGGGCCCCAAGCAGTGCATTGTGAGACCGTTGCTAAGATGTTCGGGAATCGGGTTTCCGTTCCTACTCGGGGAGGGCCCAGTGGTGTCTAGTGATGTAGTTGTGTGTCGTACATTGTGCTGCAATTCGTGTAGAGATTGATATTTGTTGCGTGAACTTTGTTTTTGTTTGTATTCTACCCTGATGTTTTATTTTAAGTTTCGGGATGAAACTTATTTTTAGTGGGATAGAATGTAATATCCGGTATTCTTGTTTTCCGTTATATTGAATTGTTTGTATTTTGACGTCGGACATTTTCTTGTTGATGAGAATCAGAGTGATTTCTATTGTGATACTCTATTTATTTCTATCGCATAGCCGTTTTAGTCGGGTGCGACTTGTTGTCGCGTGCGTTTCTTAGATTAAATGTGTGCATGTCATGTGGTATGTGATGTGTCGATATTTGCTCGTTATTGTTTTGAATCATAACCGGTGCATTAGTGCGACCGGAACGTTGTCGAATGCCAAACTGGACCGTTGGAATGATCGAGTCCCGACCGCAGGGCCTGGCCGAGTTACGGCCGCAATGCAGTGCCTATTACGGCCGTAAGCCATGGCCGGTTACGGACGACAATGACTCGTTGGGATGGCCGGACGCGGTCGACAGTGACTCGTGTGGGGTGGCCGGTTACGTCCGACAGTGACTCGTTGGGATGGCCGGATGCGGTCGGCAGTGACTCGTGTGGGGTGGCCGGGTACGGGCGACAGTGACTCGCAAGGACTGGCCGATAACGGCCGTAAGACTATGGCCGGGTACGACCGTAAGGCCGATTACGTACGTTAGGGGCTTCCGATAACGTCCGTAAGGATGTCGGCCAATTTGGGCAGTAGGGTCGAGATGGATGGTTACGGCCGTAAGCCATGGCCGGTTACGGCCGTAAGCGCTCGAGAGGGACCGACTATTTAAGTCCTGGGCACCAGGTCACTCCGCCATTTCCACATTTTTCTTCATTTTTCGCGATCCTTCGACAGAAATTGAGGGTTTTGACCGGAAGCATCTTAGAACAACATCTTTTGGAAGGCTTGTGTTGATTATAACAACATCTAATACTTGTTCTTCGTCGGATCGAGGTAATTTCTTGAAATCTCCTAGGATTGAATTTTAAGATTTCCTTCTTGATTTTCATTGTTCGTCCGATTTTGATGAATCAGTTGATGTTATTGGGCATAAGTAGGCATGTTCTACAGATTGTATATCCGTATTTCGAGTTCGTTGGAACCCAATCGGGATTTTTGGTGTTCTAAGGAAAACTTGAACATTTAATATCCGATTAAATGTCTCAAAGGGTTCCCTTCGATTCTTGAACGTGTTTTCTGTTGTTTTCAATTGTTATTCTCGTAGTAATCGTGTTTCCGTTGGATTTCACGGAGGATTGTAGGTGTTCGGGGTTTTCCAGGTTGTGCCGTGTTCGTAGGAATATTCGGGTGCCGACGATCAAGGCAAGTATCTTGCTTATACGACTTGTGTCTTGTAAATAGAAATTACGTGTTAGATTTACGATGATTGGTTTGCCTCCTTGAATTTTAATTAGTGTGAATTGACAATGAGATGAAAATTATAAACGTTGGCGGTATTATGATATTCCATTAAGTGATGATAAATGTATTGAGTTGATTATATTATACTTGAATGCTCATTGTGAAATGTTCGTACTCGATATGCTTATTGTGATGACTTGATTTTACACTTGGAGGCGTATCAAATGGTGTGCTAATTGTGTAATTTCGATGACGTTGTTGATTGTCGAAATCGCCTCGCGTACATTAGTCTTGTAAGGCGTGGTAATCACTATGATTGATTGGCCGGGGATGTCGTTGATGAATTATGAATGTGAATATGTGCGTGACCGCTAAGTTCACTCGTGATGGTTCAACGGGACCTACGAGGACTCGTGGCAGTGGACTATGGGGTCAGAACTTAGTGAGGTACTGAGGTCCAATCGTGCTGGTCTGACGAGGCCTGCGATAACACATGGCAGTGGACCATGAGTTTAGGGCACAATGCATCCAACCAGGTGAGCTCGACGTGGCCTACGGTGACACGTGGCAGTGGACTACGGTGTCGGGACTGTGTGTGTTGTTGTTGTGATTGATTTAGTCTGTGTGGGTTGTTGAACCTACGGAGACACGTGACAGTGGATCAGGATGTCGAAATTGGTTATGTTTGGTTATTTGTGTGTGGAATAGTCCGTGTGGGTTGTTGAACCTACGGAGACACGTGACAGTGGATCACGGTGTTGGAATTGGTTATGTTTGGTTATTTGTGTGTGGAATAGTCCGTGCGGGTTGTTGAACCTACGGAGACACGTGACAGTGGATCACGGTGTCATGAATATGTTTTTGACAATCAAAGTTTTGAAAGGAAAAGTTTTATGAAAATGAATGCTGGATCGAGTCCTGAGCGATTGGGTAAATGTTTTCCGTGTTGTGAACTGTTGAGTTATGAAACAAGATTTGGGTTAAGACCCTAAAGTTTGTCGAAAGGTTTTGTGAATCAGGACTTGAAGTCTTAATGGTTTTGAAATTCTAAAAATTCCCGAGATGATGATCTTATTTTCGAATGCTTCATGGCTTATTTTCCCTTGTTAAAACCTCCCGGGAATATTTTGATACTTGATTATTGCATCTGATTCATGGTTAATGTTTGCTCGTTACATTTCGTATGATTTGATACTTGCACTAGTAAAACAGTGGAGTTTTACTAACCCCCGAGTAATCGGGGGGTGGATGTCTGTTTTGCGTCCAGGTACATGCAGGTTCAGGGGAGCAGTCACAGGATTGGCACAGGAAGTTACTGTAAAGTAAAACGCAGCGGAAGCGAAGTTTTGGGAAAGATGATAATCGCGTTTTACGCATCTACGAGCATGAGATCTATTTAGGCATGTTAATTAATTAATTACTAAGACTAATAAGCAATTTAAATATTATTTATTATTTATTAATTAAATATTTTGATTATTAAAATATCCTAATCTATATCCAAGATCATAAGATATTACCTTTTGAAGAGTATTGGTTTCTTTTGTCTTGATCTCCTTGTATTTCTACCTTTAGACCTTCTAGAGTATGATCCGCCTTGAACCGGACGTTGTGTGGGCAACGAGCTACCGGATCTTTCTTGGACAACCTTTGGATTGGCCGAATTCAATCCCTCACAACTCTCGATTTTCTTTTCTTCAAGTTATTCCGATATGTAGCAAGAATAAAAGTGTTTTCTCAATTGTGGAATCAAAGACACAAGTCAAGATCCACAATTAAACACTTAGAAGAAAAAATCGAAATTCCTTGTGTATCTTTTATGATAAAATCGTCCAACCCAAGATGTCCTATATATAGGCTCTTGAACTACTACTAGGGATCTTAAGGAGGATTATGGAAGGACTCCCAATAAATTCATCTTACCTTATTAGGACTCTTCCTAATATAATGAATCTATTAATATCAACTTAGTCCACTAAAAGGTTGATATTGCACTTCCTACCAAAATCCCAAATTACGAAATTGGGTTTCTCATTAAATATATTATTTCCCGTGTTTAAGATATCGAATGCCCATTAATTAATTATAAGCTACTGACAGCTTTAATTAATTAATATCTTATCCAAGAGTAGTACCACTCGAACCTTATTATTATATCGGAATTAAATCCACCTGCGGGGTTAATATAATAATCATTATTGAGCTCCTCAAGGGGACATCATCAACCCGCACGAGTCGGGACACGATTTCTAGTAATAATAATAACTGTCGTATAAACAATATTATTGCCCAAGATACGAGGCTTATTGAGTCGATCATTTTGATTTTCACCTATGGTAAATCAAAGCAATAATTATTATAAATACACAATTAAATATTATATACTTAGAATTAAGAAATAATAATTATCCGAGATTTACTTTCTTCTTACAGTCAGTACAGAAGACACTATCTCACCTCGATCCAGTTCAATGTATGCAAATACGTTAATGTATGCTAATAGTCAAGACCAACTATTCTCAAGCATACACTACAATATTTTATATAATTTGTCTAATAATTATATAAGTTGTGAACTATTATATTATTTTATAAGGCACCGATAATGTGATCACCCGTGTGACACCAACACACCACATTATCTACAATATAAAATAATTAGACATTTCATTTGCATAACCATAACTTGAATAAATATGCAAAACATGTGATTAAATGTAATTAATATTCTCATAGTTAGTAACAGGGAAATTAGGTAATACAAGCATAAAATATGCTTTATAGTATACAATCCTAACAATCTCCCACTTATACTCAAAGCATGCTTTTAAGTATACTACTCTATTACATAGTCTCTCATTTTTCCCACTTATACTCAAAGCAATGCTGCCATACACCGTAATCCCATTCCTTCCACATGCCTTTCAAAAACTTTTGAAGGTAGGCCTTTCGTGAAAGAGTCAGCAAGATTATCTTCCGATGCAACCCTGGCTACAACTACGTCTCCTTCCTTTACGAAGTGTCGTATGATGTGGTACTTGCGGTTGATATGTTTACTGTAATACTCGTAATTTTGATTTCCGGTAATTTCTTTTTTTTTTGACGAAAGTCTATTTTGACGACTTGCTCATGACCGTTTCGTCATTCCGAGAATGATTAAGTTTGCACTTTTTGTCATCCGAGTTCGTTTCGGTGTCGTTTTGTTGAGTTCCGTGCTTTTTGGCGACTTTTCGGCACTTGGGTTCGATTCTTGCGAATCTCGTTCGAAACTGCTGTTTCGAGTCTCCCGTAAGTCCGTTTAACTTTTTTAGACGTGTTGTGAACTTCGGTTTGGTTATTCGATCACGTATCATGATTTTCAGGCGTTTTGGGCCATTTTGTAATTTACCCAAAGTTGTGGGTATCCGCATTCGTAATTGTTGTCTTGACCCTTTTTCTCGGTCGCGTGCGATTAATTATTGCATTATGTTTTCATTTCTGGTCGTTGATGTTGTCCGCAACCTATTTGTCGTGTTCGTTCCGTACGTTTTCGGAAATCGAGTCGTCGGGTCGTGGCGGCTGAGCAGCTGGCCGGAGAGGTGCGGCACTGTCGGAAGTGCTGGGCAGTGGCCGAGTAGGCACGGCAGGAACCGGCATAGCGCACGCTACGGCCGGAAGTCTACGCGCGCTAGCTCGGCAGGTATAGCGCACGCTAGCTCGGCCGACCCACGCACGCTATCGGGTCTGGGCAGAGGGGTTATGAGGTTCTAGACTCGGGTAGGATCGGCAGGTAGTGCACGCTACTGTCGGTCGTGGCGCACGCTAACCGGCAGGGGTAGCGCACGCTGTCGGCCGACTAGCGTACGTTACCTGGGCGAGCTGTTTAGTCCAGAGGTTACTGGACAGGTCGGCTAGCGCACGCTAGCGCCCGCGCAGCGCACGCTTGCGAGGGTCGGGCGGGCAGGCCACGGTCGGCAGGTTTGGTCGGTAGTGCCGGGTCGTGCGGGCCCTGGCCGAGGGTGCTGGGCCGATACTGGCCGATAGCGCACGCTAGTCCGGAAAGGCTAGTGCACGCTAGTGCCGGCCCAGTATTTATATGGCAGAGCAGCCTCCTTTTCACTCGTTTTTCATTTCCCTTCTTTTCGATCCGCGGCTGGAGCTTCGGAGGAGGCGAATCCATCTTGTTGAACAACAAATCCATGAAGTTCTTGAGTTCATATCATTGATTGATCATCCTATATCATCCTTTGATCCAGCGAATCAAGATAATCTCTTTTTAGAACCCTAGTTTCTTGAATTTTGGGGTTTTTGGGTTTTTGTCCGATTCGTTCCAAATTGTTGATTATCCATGATGGGTATGATTAATATTAGTAGTATTCTTGTGTTTAACATCATTTAATCCATTGTTCTTTGTCGAATCGAAGTCTATTTCTTGATTTCCTTCGAATCGACTTTTTGGGGGATTTGTGCTTGATCTCATTTTCCATCCGTTTTTGATGGATCGATTGTTGTTAAATGATGTTGTTAAACATATCCTATGGATTGTATATCCATATTTCGAGTTGGATTTCCGTTTTTGTGTTTTGACGGGACGAATCGTGTTCTTGTCCGTTTTGGGGAAAACACTAGAACTTTCGTCTTTCGTTCTTTAAATTCAATGACTTTAAGTCGTGCTATGGAATTCATTTTCATTGTTGTTATTGTACTTCGTAGTTTATTATCGCGAGTTGGCGTTCAGGTGGAGTAGGCAGGTTCGTAGTCGGTTCGTGTCAACCTACTTTGGTCGATTCTCCTCGTTGTTCTTATTCGAGGCAAGTACCTTGTCCATACATTTCTTGTTTTGTGGATATGATGATTGGTGATCATCTTGGTATGTTTGTTTGTTTGTTTGAAATGAGTTTTCAAAAGATTCGGCTAGCCTCGTTAAAGGCTTACTTTCAAAACGCGTGTGTTTTGTAAATTGTGTGGGTTGTAAGCGACTACATGAATTCTTTGGATATGTTTGGTGTTGATGTTGCGCTTGATGACGCATATGTACGTATATTATCTCTTTTCGGTGTGTTATGGTTTGACGTGATGTTTTCCTAAGTGTTTGATGCCTCTGGGTGAATTGTTTGGATATCTTTGGTGTGATATGTTATTTGCGCATGATTGCTTCGCTCACCTCGGAGGGTCCGACAGGATCACGGAGGGAATTCCAATGGCTTCACACTGGATTCACGAGTGGTGAATGTATTTTACTCACCTCGGGGGGTCCGACGGGATCACGGAGGGAATTCCAATGGCTTCACCCTCGATTCACGAGTAAAAACTTCACGAGTTGTTGTGTGTGTTGTGTGAATGTATTTTTCTCACCTCGTGAGGGTTCGACGGGATCACGGAGGGAATTCCAATGGCTTCACCCTGGATTCACGAGTAAAAACTTCACGAGAGCGTGTGTATGTTTTGTGAATGTGTTTGCTCACCTCGGGAGGGTTCGATGGGGCCACGGAGGGAATTCCAATGGCTTCACCCTGGATTCACGAGTGAAACTTCACGGGTACGTGTGTATTTTATGTCCGTTGAGGACGCGTGACGTGAGTTTTAACCTTGTGTATTGTTGTTGGTTTCATTTGTGAAAAGAAAACCTTTGGGCTGTGACCCTGTTGATTTTTGGAAAGATAAGGATTTGGTAATCCTAAATTGTTTTCTATTAAAACTCTCGATGGCATTTTAAACTGTTTTATAAATTGTTTTCCTTGATTTGTGATCTTTCGGTTTTGGAATGTTTTATCCAAACTCATGCCTCGGGAAGTACTTTTCGTTACGTTTGGATCTTTGAGGATTCCTGGTTATTGTTATTCGTGGGATGTGAATTGTATGGCTCGTATTTGCACTTTGTTCTTGCACTAGCAAAACAGTGGAGTTTTGCTAACCCCCGAGTATTCGGGGGGGGTGGATGTCTGTTTTTGCATTCAGGTTTGGGAGCATAACACAGGGTCGGCATGAAGGATGATGAAAGATGAACGATACTAATCACACGAGGATCCGTATGATGTCATTGGTTTAGTTATAGTTTATTTTCTGCTGCAGTATTCTTTCCCATTGTACGGGAGTGTGTTCTATTCGACCCCTGCGTGGGCATGTAATGAGTTTGAGTTGTATGTATTTATTGAAAGACCAAATCGGTCTACTGAGTCATTTTAGCCTTAAAGGCATTGTTGAGATGTTCTATGTTGTTACCAGCCTGGTAGATCCTTGAGGAAAGGTTCTACGACGTGTAATATCCCTGAGCGGATTGGGGGTGTTACATAAATGGTATCAGAGCTTAGGTTGTGGAAACCTAGGCTGTCGGGTTTAGTGATGTTTGTTGAGTTTTGTCTCTTCGGATTTTGTCTGACTGAGCCTGTCGCGATGCGTCGTCTGAGTTGGTTGGTCGTGATTAGTATCGTGGGGCGATCATCATCTTCGTGCGACTTGTGGATGTAAGTCTCCCTTTTTTGTATTGTGCCTCATGTGACACGAGCTATTTGTTTGATTTTGTATTAAGTGATGGAATCTTTATGTAGATTATCGGTTTCGTGATGCGTTTATGTGACTCATGTTTCATTTATATGAGGAGTGTTGTCATTATTTACATCCTTTTGATTGTGATATTTGACTGTTGTTTCCGGTAAAAGACAGGTGTTGTCTTGATTTTGAGCGGGTTGATGCGTGTATTATGATTGTATGTAAGTGAATATTGTTACATGTGAGTTTTTAGGCATTCTAGCCTAATAGATTTTCGAAAACCTTGAGTATCTTAGAAAATAAAATTCGAGACGTACTTTTAAATGGATTGTATTTTCAAGGCGCCTACTAGCGCAACTATCTGTTTCAAAATTCTTCCACCTTGAGGACCAAAATATATATTTTTCTTTCTTTCCAGTAATTTTGGAAATGCTTTGCTTAGACCTGAGGGTCGAATATTTTTGAAAGTTTTTCACTAAAAGAAAAGTTTCCTCATTTTTGTTTAAATGTAAGATGATTTTTAAAGTCTCGACAATGATTTTTGTTCAACTTTTTGTAAAATTATACTCAAGATCAACTGGTGTTTCCAAACTGTTTTCAAAAGGTGGTTTTCGTTTTTTAAACCCATCACTTCCTGCTTGTGGTCGGAGAAGGTGTGTATGATGTTGGTATTGTTGTTAGGGTGTTAGCCCTCCGAATTGTGATTGAATTGGTGGTGTGAACATTGAGTCGTTCGCCACGCATATGTTTTGTTAGCCCTTTGTGGGAGGTGTGATGACGATCTTTAATGTTGTCATTTCATGGTGGCTTGCGTGTTATCGCACCTGTGTGAGGTGTTAAAGCTTGGGTTTGTACGTTTGTGTACATGTGTGATTGTTTCATGATGTTTGTAATTATGTGCTGGTTATTGTTCGGGCCGTTGAGGTTGCCGAACGATACCGTCATTGCTGTAGTGTTTGTGTGTGTATTACTTTACGATGGTAATCGTTGTATATAATATCTGTTACGATTCTTTGTTGTGCCGAGTTGGCATCTCCGCTATGTTGTTTTGCGACGTTATGCCCCATTGTATCTAGCATTTGTTTTTCAGTATGCCGAGCCGAGGCGTTTCAACCGTGATGTGCCGGGGCATGCACGCGTAAATTGTCCTTCTCGTCAGTAACGCGTTTCAAGTGCGGACTCGAGGGACACCAAATTTAGTTTTGCGAATTGGCTACCGAGACTTTCGGAGTTTGAGCTTCAGCACAGTTATCAGAATCGGCTTTGAGAGGCCTTTGAAGGATGTTTGTGTCGGTTGCTTGTTGTGTTGTCACCTTGATTTCATTGTTGTGAGTTTCGGGGATGACACTTCTTTTAGAAGAGGTCGAATATAATACCCGAATTATTTTTGGCTTCTGCATTTTCTCTTTCTCAATTCTATCGACTCGCTCGTGTTCGTTGATACTTTCTGAACTTGTTCTGTATTTCGGTTTCATCATTCAGACGAGCTGTGAACTTGTTTTGAGTCGATCTGGTTATCGCTGTGACTTTTCCGAGTTCGGTTCGATTCTTGTGAACCTTGGAGTTGTTGTTTGAATTTTATTGTTCTTCGTGATTCGAACATGATTGTTCAATTTTTGTTGTCTCGATCGTTGTGGTTCGATCGTTTGATTATTCGGTTTTTGTTGATCTCGTCTCGTGATTGTTGAACGTTCATACTCCTTCGTAATTCCCTTAAATTCGGGAAATTAGTCTCGTTTCGATCTTCCAACCCTTGGGCGGTGGAATTCCTTATTTGTTCAGCGTTTGGCTCGCGTTTTGATTGATGAACCGTTGGGTTGGTCAATCGTATTGATTTTCGTTCGTTGTGTTTTGTGATTGTTCGGATAATCGACTTGATTGTACTATCTATTTGATGACGCTTGACACTTGTTGATTTTATTATGTCTCTACCGGTGGTGTTGTGTTAGTCGTCGTGGAACGTGTTTTCACGCTGTATATTCCTTTGCGTTGCTTGTAATGTTTCGCCGATGGGCGTAAATTATGCATTTATTGTGTATCTCGTTGAGTTTTCCTGGCGGGATATTTCTTCTCCCTACTTGTTTTAAGTTTCGGGACGAAACTTCTTTTAAGGAGGGTAGTGTGTAATACCCGTAATTTTGATTTCCGGTAATTTCTTTTTTTCGGCGAAAAGTCCATTTTGACGACTCGTTCATGACCGTTTCGTCATACCGAGAATGATTAATTATGCACTTTTTGTCATCCGAGTTCGTTTCGTTGTCGTTTTGTTAAGTTCCGTGCTTTTTGGCGACTTTTCCGCACTTGGGTCCGATTCGTGCGAATCTCGTTCGAAACTTCTGTTTCGAGTTTCCCGTAAGTCCGTTTAACTTTGTTAGACGTGTTGTGAACTTTGGTTTGGTTATTCGATCATGTATCGTGATTTTCGGGCGTTTTGGGCCATTTTATAATTTACCCAAAGTTGTGGGTATCCGCATTCGTAATTGTTGTCTTGACCCTTTTTCTCGGTCGCGTGCGATTAATTATTGCATTATGTTTTCATTTCGGATCGTTGATGTTGTCCGCGAGCTCTTCGTCGTGTTCGTTCCATACGTTTTCGGAAATCGAGTCGTCGAGTCGTGGCGGCTGAGCAACTGGCCGGACAGGTGCGGCACTGTCGGAAGTGTTGGGCACTGGCCAAGCAGGCACGGCAGGAACCGGCATAGCGCACGCTACGGCCGGAAGTCTGCGCGCGCTAGCTCGGCAGGTATAGCGCACGCTAGCTTGGCTGACCCACGCACGCTATCGGGTCTGGGCAGAGGGGTTCTGAGGTTCTAGACTCGGGTAGGATCGGCAGGTAGCGCACGCTACTGTCGGTCGTGGCGCACGCTGACCGGCAGGGGTAGCGCACGCTGTCGGCCGACTAGCGTACGTTACCTGGGCGAGCTGTTTAGTCCAGAGGTTACTGGACAGGTCGGCTAGCGCACGCTAGCGCCCACGCAGCGCACGCTAGCGGGGGTCGGGCGGGCAGGTCACGGTCGGCAGGTTTGGTCGGTAGTGCCGGGTCGTCTGGGCCCTGGCCGAGGGTGCTGGGACGATACTTGCCGATAGCGCACGCTAGTCCGGGAAGGCTAGCGCACGCTAGTACCGGCCCAGTATTTATATGGCAGAGCAGCCTCATTTTCACTCGTTTTTCATTTCCTTTCTTTTCGATCCGCGGCCCAGAATTTTGGGGTTTTTGGGTTTTTGTCCGATTCGTTCCAAATTGTAGATTAATCCATGATGGGTATGATTAATCTTAGTAGTATTCTTGTGTTTAACATCATTTAATCCACTGTTCTTCGTCGAATCGAAGTATATTTCTTGATTTCCTTCGAATCGACTTTTTGGGGGATTTGTACTTGATCTCATTTTCCATCCATTTTTGATGGATCGATTGTTGTTAAATGATGTTGTTAAACATATCCTATGGATTGTATATCCATATTTCGAGTTGGATTTCTGTTTTTGAGTTTTGACGGGATGAATCGTGTTCTTGGCCGTTTTGGGGAAAACACTTGAACTTTCGTCTTCCGTTCTTTGAATTCAACGGCTTTAAGTCATGCTATGGAATTCATTTTCATTGTTGTTATTGTCCTTCATAGTTTATTATCGCGAGTTGGCGTTCGGTGGAGTCGGCGGGTTCGTAGTCGGTTCGTGCCAACCTACTTCGGTCGATTCTCCGCATTGTTCTTATTCAAGGCAAGTACCTTGTCCATACATTTCTTGTTTTGTGGATATGATGATTGGTGATCGTCTTATTATGTTTGTTTGTTTGTTTGAAATGAGTTTTCAAAAGATTCGGCTAGCCTCGTTAAAGGCTCACTTTCAAAACGCGTGTGTTTTGTAAATTGTGTGGGTTGTAAGCGATTACGTGAATTCTTTGGATATGTTTGGTGTTGATGTTGCGCTTGATGACGCGTGTGTACGTATATTATCTATTTTCGGTGCGTTATGGTTTGACGTGATGTTCTGCTAAGTGTTTGATGCCTCTGGGTGAATTGTTTGGATATCTTTGGTGTGATATGTTATTTGCGCATGATTGCTTCGCTCACCTCGGGGGGTCCGACGGGATCACAGAGGGAATTCCAATGGCTTCACCCTGGATTCACGAGTGGTGAATGTATTTTACTCACCTCGGGGGGTCCGACGGGATCACGGAGGGAATTCCAATGGCTTCACCCTGGATTCACGAGTAAAAACTTCACGAGTTGTGTGTGTGTTGTGTGAATGTATTTTGCTCACCTCGGGAGAGTTCGATGGGATCACGGAGGGAATTCCAATGGCTTCACCCTGTATTCACGAGTAAAAACTTCACGAGTGCGTGTGTATGTTTTGTGAATGTATTTGCTCACCTCGGGAGGGTTCGACGGGGCCACGGAGGGAATTCCAATGGCTTCACCCTGGATTCACGAGTGAAACTTCACGGGTGCGTGTGTATTTTATGTCCGTCGAGGACGCGTGACGTGAGTTTTAACCTTGTGTATTGTTGTTGGTTTCATTTGTGAAAACAAAACCTTTGGGCTGTGACCCTGTTGATTTTTGGAAAGATAAGGATTCGGTAATCCTAAATTGTTTTCTATTTAAACTCTCGATGGCATTTTAAACTGTTTTATAAATTGTTTCCCTTGATTTGTGATCTTTCGGTTTTGGAATGTTTTACCCAAACTCATGCCTCGGGAAGTACTTTTCGTTACGTTTGGATCTTTGAGGATTCCTGGTTATTGTTATTCATGGAATGTGAATTGTATGGATCGTATTTGCACTTTGTTCTTGCACTAGCAAAACAGTGGAGTTTTGCTAACCCCCGAGTATTCGGGGGGTGGATGTCTGTTTTTGCATTCAGGTTTGGGAGCATAACACAGGGTCGGCATGAAGGATGATGAAAGATGAACGATACTAATCACACAAGGATCCGTATGATGTCATTGGTTTAGTTATAGTTTATTTTCCGCTGCAGTATTCTTTCCCATTGTACGGGAGTGTGTTGTATTCGACCCCTGCGTGGGCATGCAATGAGTTTGAGTTGTATGTATTTAATGAAAGACCAAATCGGTCTACTGAGTCATTTTAGCCTTAAAGGCATTGTTGAGATGTTCTATGTTGTTACCAGCCTGGTAGATCCTTGAGGAAAGGTTCTACGGCATGTAATATCCCTGAGCAGATTGGGGGTGTTACATTTACTTGCCTGGTGGGCTCGTGGTTCCCTCGAATTTGCGACTGCACCAGTATTATCACAATAAAGTGTAATATCCTCTGGCAAATCGGGAATCACATCTAAGTCCTGCAGGAAGTACTTGAGCCACACCGCCTCCTTGGCTGCCTCATAGGCTGCCACGTACTCGGCTTCCATGGTAGAGTCCGAGATGTATTTCTGCTTCACACTCCTCCAACTAATGGCTCCACCTCCCAGGCTAAACACATAACCCGAAGTAGACTTGGACTTTTCTTTGTCCGATGAAAAATCTGAGTCTGTGTAACCCACCGGAAACAGGTCGTCTGATTGATATACAAGCATGTACTCCCTAGTCCTTCTCAGGTACTTGAGTATGTGCTTGACAAGAATCGATATCCACAGTCACAGGTTTGATTGATATCTAGCAGCCATGCCCACAGCATGACAGATATCTGGTCTAGTGCAAAGCATAGCATACATGAGACTTCCCACAACATATGCATAAGGGACCGTATTCATGTCATCTATCTCCTTTTGTGTCTTAGGACACATGTTCTTAGATAGTTGAATTCCATGCCTATAAGGTAGAAAACCTTTCTTGGAATTCTCCATGCTAAACCGCTTCAGCACTGTATCGATATAGGATGCCTCGGATAAGCACAACATCCTTTTCTTCTGATCACGAAAGATCCTGATTCCAAGGATGTGTCCTGCTTCTCCTAGATCCTTCATATCGAACTGCTCAGATAGCCATACCCGTACGTCCGACAATTCCTTCACGTTGTTTCCAATCAGAAGGATATCGTCTACATACAGTATAAGAAACACCAACACGTTTCCATCGCATTTCTTATACAGACAACTCTCACTCGGACATTGGATGAATCCATATGACTGGACAACTTCGTTAAAACGAGTGTTCCAAGATCTAGATGCTTGCTTAAGTCTATAAATAGATTTCTTAAGTTTGCACACCAAGTGCTCTTCTCATTCAGTAATGAATCCCTCTGCTTGGTGCATATAGATTTCCTTGTCTAGACTCCCATTCAAGAATGCAGTCTTGACATCCATCTGCCAAATCTCCAGATCCAAATGCGCAGCTATAGCTAAAAGAATCCGGATTGACTTAAGCATGGCTACCGGCGAAAAGGTTTCATCATAATCGATACCCTATTTCTGAGTGTAACCTTTTGCAACAAGCCTCGCTTTGAAGGTTTCAACCTTCCCGTAACGTCCTTTCTTTCGCTTGTAGACCCATTTACTCCCAATGGCTTGTACACCATCAGGTAGCTCTACTAGCTCCCACACTTGATTGGAATCCATAGATCCCATTTCTGATTCCATTGCTACTTGCCAGGAGTTAGCATCTTTATATCGGACTGCCTCCTTATAGGTCCAGGGATCTGATTCATCTTCGCCTGGGATTGAGTCCGAAGACTTTCCCATGCCTATGAATCGTTCAGGCTGACGAACAACCCTTCCACTACGACGAGGCAATCCTGAGTTGGTGTAAAAGTATCAGAATCGATACGTGGTGCAGTATCAGTTGGTGTTTGTACGATTGGTATAGACGGAGTCTCACCCCTCAGCTCTTCCAGAATTATCTCGTTCATGGGCTTGTGACTAATCATATAATCCTCTTCCAGAAATCGGGCATTGGTGCTAACAATGACCTTCTGATCCTGGGGACTATAGAACAAGCCACCCTTCGTTACCTTAGGATATCCTACAAACACTCGTACTTCTGTACGAGATGCCAACTTATCAGCTTCCTTATTCAGCACATGTGCTGGAGTACCCCAAATCCGAACATGTTCTAGCCTGGGCTTACGCCCACTCCACAGTTCTGTGGGTGTTTTTGGAACTGATTTCGAAGGCACCAGGTTTAGAATATACGCCGCTGTTTCTAAGGCGTATCCCCAAAACGAAATAGGTAAATCTGAATAACTCATCATTGATCTAACCATTTCTAAAAGAGTCGTATTCCTTCTTTCAGCCACACCATTTTGTTGTGGAGTTCCCGACGCGGTGAGCTGGGACGAAATCCACTCATTCGCCAAGAAATCCAAAAACTCTCCACTAAGGTATTCGCCACCATGATCAGATCGTAGTGACTTGATACTCTTCCTATGACGCTTCTCCATTTCAGCCTTGAAGTCTCTGAACTTGTCAAAGGCTTCAGACTTACGTCGCATCAAATAGATGTATCCATATCTCGAATAATCATCTATGAACGTGATGAAGTATTCGAAACCACCCCGAGCCTGGATATTCATTGGACCACATACATCCGTATGAACCAATTCTAACACATTCTGAGCACGATTTCCCTTGGTTTTAAAAAACACTTTTGGTCATTTTACCTTCCAGACAGGATTCACAAATTGGAAATGACTCAACTTGGAGATCATCCAATGTGCCATCATCTACCAATCTTTGAATCCTTCCAAGGTTTACATGTCCTAACCGTAAATGCCACAGATATGTTTGGTTTATGCTTGAAGGTTCTTTTCTCTTTTTAGGTTTAGACAAAGAGTTAAGTGATTTATGCATAGGAGTTTGTGCAGTATTAACGACATATAGTCCATCATTAAAAATACCTTTGCAAATATATTCACCGCTTCTTTTCTTAATAATGGATCATCGTCAAAAGAAACTGAATAACCATCGCTTTTTAATTTAGAAACCGAAATTAAATTCATTCTAAAATCCGGTACCAGTAATACATTATTGAGGACCAATAATTTATCATTAATCTTCAACTGCACAACTCCCACTGCAACAGCCATAAGCCTGGAATAATCGCCCCAGGTGATGGTAATCTCGCCCGCACTAAGCTGCTTGGTTACCTGAAAACCATGCGAGTCAAAGCAAACATGATCAGTGGACCCTGAATCAACTATCCATGAAGTGGAAGAACAAGCTGCCAAACATGTTTTGACTACTAGTGCACGAGACATACCTTTCTTAAGAGCAGGGCAGTCTGCTTTAAAATGTCCGTTATGACCGCACTTGTAGCACTTTTCCTTTGGCTTTTTGTTCGCCTAGGGGTGAGGAGCCTTGCTTTTCACTTTGAGGGTTGCCACTTGCTTCTGGACAACCTGTTTCTTCTTCTTTCCCCATTTGGGTTTGGAAGAAGTAGCACCGATTGCCGCAAGAATCTGATGATAACCTTGTTTGAAGAGACCTTCAGCAGACTGAAGCTCTATCAGAAGTTCCACCAAACTATATGTCCTATGGTTCATATTGTAGTTAAGGCGGAACTGCTCAAAGGTTCTAGGTAAGCTGCCTAAGATAATATCGACCTGCGTTTCCGCATCGATAGTAGCCCCCAATATGCTCAGTTCGTTCAAATGAGACATCATTTTCAGAACATGATCCCTTACTGGGGTCCCTTCAGACATTTGGGTTGTCATTAATACCCTCATTGCATTTTGTCTAGCTGCCCGGTTCTGATGACCAAACATCTCGGTGAGACTTTTCATCATTCTCGCGGCCGAGACCATCGTCTGATGCTGATGCTGCAATACATTTGTTAGTGAAGCCAAAATATAACAGCGAGTCATCTCATCAGACTTTTTCCATTTTCGGAATTCAGCCAACTCTTCGGGAGTGGCATCCAGTTCTGGTTCTAGAGGGCTCTCCTCGATTAAGATAAATTTATGCCCCTCAGCAGTCAGGACAATGTCAAGATTTCTTTTCCAATCGGCAAAGTTAGTGCCATCAAGTTTATTTTCTTTGAGAATAACAGCTAGTGGATTGAAAGTCATCTGAGATAAAAATTAAAAACATCCATCACATAATGCATACCAAAATATATCAAAAAACCTCAAAATACAATATATATGATAGCAACCAACACCTCGAAAAATCCGCACATGCAAGCCACGATCGTGTGGACATTTACACACATATTTTCTAAGTAGAGTTTTACATCTTTAATTTTACTATCTAGTCAAATTACGTTATGACAAGTAAAATTAATAGTTGGTTCCTCTTGGCCATGTATTAATTAACATAGACTCTGATGGGGAGCTTATTAATTAATACACCTAAGTGAACACCATAATTTAACATCCTTAAAATATTATCTTTTAAATAATAGTCCTACAGATGGAGAGGTCCTATCATAAAAAGTAATATTTACCTTATGTTATCATTTTGAAATTTAAAACTAGTGAACCTATAATTAGCACATCCAATATGGAGGAAGACTCTAATGTCAACGCGCATGCTAATTACTTCACAATTTAAATTATGGAGGCCAATTCGATTTTATTTTAAAAAAATAAATCAATTTAATCACTTAGTTATTTTATCCTTAAGGGTTTTAATTTTCTCATCCTTACATGCAAGGAAACATATCACGCATACATCCATATATGCCATACATCAAAACAATAAAAACCAAAAATAAAGCATGGATAATTAAATTATCCAATTATCATGGTCTTCTTCCTTGAGTTGAATCTGAGAAAATCTTCGACTCGATCTCTCCCACTGAATCAAGCATCTCGTCGCTCCTCCTAGGGCCATGGATTTCAAAATTAAAATTTCACTTTTATGCAAAATTAATTACATAAAAATTTAATTTTAAATCCCGACTTCCAATGACGCAACGAACGGCGGCAAACGGACCGACCAAAATCGATTTACTCGCCCGAACCAAAGAATCGCCGGACCAGCCGCCGCAGATCGGTAAATGCCGGCAGTAACCGTGCCGCCGGCAATACCGCTTGCTGCTTGTCGGCCGCGGCTGCCCAACAGTCCCGATTCTGCTCTATTTCTTTGTGATCCCGTCTTTTCCGAATTCGATTATAATTTTATACAAAATAAAATACATCGAAATTACATCAAGATTACCCGAAAAATAAAACCACCTAGAACTACCCGTGGATTTTCTCACGGGAAAAAACCATTACATGCCTCAAAAACCGGGCCAAACCAACAGTTGCATAATTAATAATAATAAATAAATACACCATTCATATAAACCATGATAATTGGATCATATCACCTGCAAGAACACATCTAGCAAAATATTCCAACATCAAAATATATGAATATTTAAATTGCTATCAATTAATCACCAAAATTAATTAAAATAGCAAAAGCCTAAAAAATCCGACTCCGATACCAATTGTTGGAAAGTAAAACGCAGCAGAAGCGAAGTTTTGGGAAAGATGATAATCGCGTTTTACGCATCTACGAGCATGAGATCTATTTAGGCATGCTAATTAATGAATTACTAAGACTAATAAGCAATTTAAATATTATTTATTAATTAAATATGTTGATTATTAAAATATCCTAATCTAGATCCAAGATCATAGGATATTACCTTTTGAAGAGTATTGGTTGCTTTCATCTTGATCACCTTCTATTTCTACCTTTAAACCTTCTAGAATATGATCCGCCTTGAACCGGACGTTGTGTGGGCAATGAGCTACCGGATCTTTCTTGGACAACCTTTGGATCGGCCGAATTCAATCCCTCACAACTCTCGATTTTATTTTCTTCAAGTTATTCCGATATGTAGCAAGAATAAAAGTGTTCTCTCAATTGTGGAATCAAAGACACAAGTCAAGATCCACAATTAAACACTTAGAAGAAAAAATCGAAATTCCTTGTGTATCTTTTATGATAAAATCGGCCAACCCAAGATGTCCTATATATAGGCTCTTGGACTACTACTAGGGATCTTAAGGAGGATTATGGAAGGACTCCCAATAAATTCATCTTACCTTATTAGGACTCTTCCTAATATAATAAATCTATTAATATCAACTTAGTCCACTAAAAGGTTGATATTGCACTTCCTACCAAAATCCCAAATTACGAAATTGGGTTTCTCATTAAATATATTATTTCCCGTGTTTAAGATATCGAATGCCCATTAATTAATTATAAGCTACTGACAGCTTTAATTAATCAATATCTTATCCAAGAGTAGTACCACTCGAACCTTATTATTATATCGGAATTAAATCCACCTGCAGAGTTTAATATAATAATCATTATCGAGCTCCTCAAGGGGACATCATCAACCCGCACGAGTCGGGACACGATTTCTAGTAATAATAATAACTGTCGTATAAACAATATTATTGCCCAAGATACGAGGCTTATTGAGTCAATCATTTTGACTCTCACCTATGGTAAATCAAAGCAATACTATTATAAATACATAATTAAATATTATATACTTAGAATTAAGAAATAATAATTATCCGAGATTTATGTTCTTCTTACAGTTAGTACAAAAGACACTATCTCACCTCGATCCAGTTCAATGTATGCAAATACGCTAATGTATGCTAATAGTCAAGACCAACTATTCTCAAGCATACACTACAACCTTTTATATAATTTGTCTAATAATTATATAGGTTATGAACTATTATATTATTTTATAAGGCACCGATAATGTGATCATCCGTGTGACACCAACACACCACATTATCTACAATATAAAATAATTAGACATTTCATTTGCATAACCATAACGTGAATAAATATGCAAAACATGTGATTAAATGTAATTAATATTCTCATAGTTAGTAACAGGGAAATTAGGTAATACAAGCATAAAGTATGCTTTGCAGTATACAATCCTAACAGTGACGAGCTACGATACTAATCAAGAGTTGAGAGTTGGTAGAGTTTGGTTGTATTGTCAGAGTTGATTTCAGTCTTCCGCTGTATTATGTTTCGACCCCTGTGTGGGTAATGTTGTATAAGTTAGTTTTGTTGATTGAGTTGTGTGACCTCATCGGTCTGTGTATTCACGTGTAAGTGACCTTAACGGTCTATATTATTTTATTGTTTGACCCTCGCCGGGCAAGCATTTGGTTGTTTTGTAAGGTATAGCCTGGTAGATCCTCGTGAAAAGGGGTCTACGGCGTGTAATATTCCCATATGGTTTTGGGGGTTTTATAGTTTTGGGGGTGGGGGGTTTTAATTAGGACCGTG